>CAJVRN010000210.1:2607500-2742500 GCA_911728415.1 Lagocephalus sceleratus | reverse complement strand
CTTGGGAGAAAATAAACAATTTTACAGCTCATTGATCTCGATCCCAGAGGAGCGTGGCTAATCTGAGCCCCCCGTCTCCAAACAGCGTCACTCGCTTTCATGCTTGTAGACTCGGAATCCCAACTTCCTCCGCCGATAAATATTTAACGGATCAAAGAGCATCAGGTGTAAACAGGGCCCGAGCAGCGTGCGATGGCCGGAGCGCCGCGCTGCATTATTGACAACAGTGCCTTCGCCGTCTTTATTTTTGCTCTCTCAAGGAAAAACTGCGGAATTCTGAGTTCCCAGGAAACTTCTGCCCCCGGGAGACGCGCTCATGAACAACCTGGGAACGGGACGGGTGGAGGGACCGAGAGGCGGGCGGCGCTGGAAACGGGAACGCCGGTAAATGTGGAGGCCTCCGCCGGGGTTGAAAGGTCCAGATGAGGCCACACACACACAGTTCTACTATCTTTGTGGGGACCCTCATTGACATTATGCAATGTTTGTGTGAGGTCCCACCATGGATGTCTCACACACACACACACACACACACACACACACACACACACACACACACACACACACTCTCACAGTTTCCGGGGGGTGTTGGAGGACTCCCTGAGGGGAAACGGTGGCCACGCCAGCGGGGGAATAGCTGTGGTTCGTGATAATTGCAACGTTGTGAATACTATTTTTAATGGTAAAATTAGGAAAGCTTTAGTCAGCGAACGCGCTGCCAGCGATTTTCATTCCGCCCGAGTACGAATCCTCGTGTTCGAGGAGCTGCAAAAGACGACAAAAACGTGTTTCATTTATGGATCCGCTGAGGAAGATTCCATCAATCAGCTGATCACCGGCTGATCAATCATGAATGGAAGCACATCATAGTTGAGACTGACAGCTCCCTGCTTCCCGAAAAGGTTCGGGAATGGATTCATATGGGAAGTAAGGGAGTAAAACAGATCCCGGAGAAGTGAAGTAAGTCTGTGAAGAGCTGTCCATCCTCACGTAACCCTCCGGGAAGACGGGCGACGGAAAACCAGCAGACTCAAACTTTCTGGTTTCTGTGTGGGAAAGAGCGGCTTCTGTACCACGTTAATAATTGATAAACTGGTGATATTTACAGCGACGGACCGGGCAGGACGGAGGGAGGACATGAATAAAAGACGAGCAGCTTCCGTGGTCAAGATGAGCGCTGGAACGTCCCACCGTCACAAACGCCTCCTTTCTGGAGCCCAAATTGCAGCTGGAGCTCAGGACACCCACAAGCATGGATTTAGATAACTGTACCTTCAGAGAACTTCAACTTTAGATAACCTGAGACATCACAACCTCATTTTTATTCCACAAAACAACACTAAAGCCCAATAAAAGTGTCTGACCGTGAATATTTGCAACACAGAGCGGACTAAATGTTTTCTGTGTCACCTTTATCCAGTTAAGGGAAGATGAAACTATCATGTTATTTCAGTGACATCAAAGCAGACAGAAACAAAGCATGAATGAGTGAGTGAGTGAGTGAGTGAGTGAGTGAGTGAGTGAGTGAGTGAGTGAGTGAGTGAGTGTGTGTGTGTGTGTGAGATCGCTGTGGGGCTGATTTATAGCAGCCTTTAAGGCCTCTTGAGGCCAAGTCATAAATCTGAGAGTGAAAATTACAGCCTGACAATTTACTGCCCTTCAAGCATCTAATAACTAATTTTGATCCCTCTGATCCCCCCCCCTTATACACCCCCCCATCTCATCCTGGACTCCTTCTCCCTCTCGTCTCCCAAAACTCGGGAGGCCCCGGCGGATGAGCGAGTGTGAATTTCCTCACACGGATTCATGTCCGTGCAAACGGGGGCTGATTGGATTTATTTTTAGACGCGCGATGTCATTTTTCCCATTTTGACAGGCTCAGGCGAAAGCGGTCGCCATCGACTGTCGAGCGACATGTGGGGCCCCGCGGATATCGCCCGGAATACGACGGGGTTCTAAAAACCCAGCGGGGAGCTCCACATCTGGCCTCACACCAGTGGTGATGATGTCACCATTTAAAAAGGTCAAGGTGGTGTGTGTGTGTGTGTGTGTGTGTGTGTGAGTGTGTGTGTGAGTGAGTGTGTGTGTCGGGGGGTTATTATCTGATAAAAACGCCCCCCCTCAACCACGTGGTGCTCTGTCTCTGTTCCCAGAATGTGAAGCTTTCAGGGCAGGAAGGCATCAGACTCACTGCAGGTAACTGGGGAACGGAACCCCGGAAACAAAACGGAAAACATCGCCGGGAAGACACGGATGGGCCGCCCAACTGGCCGGGACCGGACGCGCGGCTCGTTCGGGTTGTGTGGGAAAACTCGATGATCGGGTCCCCGTCCGTGCCCACAAGGTCCACAAACACAACATTCCTGGAGCCTCAGAGACGTCTGGTGCTCCAGAGATCAAGGAAAACTGGGATGTAGTCGCAGACTCCGAGGTGATCCGCTCTCTCCTGACCTCTGACCTTATCTCCGCCCCCCCTGGAGCCTAAAACGCCGTGACCTCAGCTCAACAGAACCTCGCCTTCAATCACCACAGACCACAGAGCGGAACGCCGCGCCTACAAAGACGCCGTTTAAAACTCTTGTCGGTTTTTCCTCGCCGGAACATCGTTGTCTCCCCCTCTCATCGGAGCAGCGTTATCGCTCTTCTCCAGCGCTCTCTCCTGCGTGGCGTCGCGGACACTTTGCAGATCCTACCGCTCCTAAACGAATAATTCCGACCCGGATGAAAAACAGACGCGCGGCGAGGCGCAGGTGCCCTCCTGTATCATCCCGCCTATCTGCCGGCAGCAGTGGCGGATTTGAAAGGTCACACTTCTCCGGATTATCCGTTTCCGCGGCTGTTTTGTTCCGACAATTTGTCAGAATAAGACGAGGCGTGTCGGCGCGCGGCGGGGCGGAGGATCCCGCCGCAGATGCGGCGTCTCCGCGGGAGGGGGGCTGAAAGTCAAACGGCCTCGGGCACCGCTCGGGTCGAATCACCGTCGAGGGTCCGGCGGCCGTGGGTTCCTGGCATTTCGGGAAAGGTCTGTGGCGCGGAAGAGGCCGCCGGAGTCACGACGCAGCCTTCAGAAGGCACGCCGATCCGAACCGGAGATAGCCGCCAGCGGCGCCGTGGCTTCGGGGGAGGGGGGTCGTTTGAAGGGGGATTTGACGGCCTCGCCGCGGAAAGTCGATCACGGAAAACGACAGCCCAGAAGGAACAGCCGGGCGATCGGGCGGATGAATCACGCTTCCGACATCCTCCGCGGCGTCTCCAAACCTCAGGAGCGTACCTCCGACGCGGCGTGTCGGAACACCGGCGCCGCGGATCCCCGGTGGGTCCTTAATGTGCCGGCAGGGTCACGCCAAGGGTAAAGTGGCTCCGATCTGCATCCGGATGGGAAGGAAAGACGGTGGGAGAGGCTGAATAATGCATCGAGGAGGGATCGAGAAGACGGGGGTCAACGCTCAGAACGCGGTCCCAAAGCTCACGCACGGAGCATCAAAGAGGACAGCGTTCCGGTCGGGATGGGGACCTGCTGGAATTCTGTGGGTCGATGGACATGAGGAAAACCTTTCAGGAAGCACTTCGGAGAAATCCCCGGAGCGCAGGTTTATTGACCGGAAGGGTTGTTTTTACACGGAGAGGGATCCTGGACGAACGAGCCTCGAGCAGGAAAACCGACGGGAGACGAGGAAGGTCGGACCGAAGGCGCCGGCGGGAACGAGAAGGGAAAAAAAAAAAAACCTGACGACTTCGGGATTTAAAGGCTGAGCGTTCATCAAACAGGGATACGTGTGAACGCTGAGGCGAAGGGGGCGTGGCCTCCCTCCTCAAGGGTGATCCAGCTGTTGATGGGGGGGGGGGCTTCACGCTTGGCTCTGAACCAACTGGGGAATCCCGCTGCTATTTTTATCCCTCCCCAGTTCTGTTCAGTTACGCGAACTCTTTGTTAAAACGGCGTTCTCTCCACAGACGGAACTATCCCTGAAACGGACTCGCCGCCTGCTCGCTCTTCGGGGCGCTGCGACACGCCGGGGGTGGGGGGGCAGCGGCGGCCGATGATGCACTTGGCGGAGCGAGGAGCATCTTCCCATCCTCCTCCCCCAGCGCGCCGGAGCACGTCACCTAGGAAACGAGCGTTCTTCCTCCGCGGGCATTGTTACCGTAGCGAAGCACGTGACCTCTCCCCTCCGATAAACAAACCACGGAAAACTATGACTTTTACCCGGGAATGACGCAGGAATGCCATCACCCCCCCTTTGTCGTGCGTTCGCAAGAAGAACGCACACCGAGGAGCTCAATCTTGGATCCGCTCGCTTTGTCTGATCATAATTCCGAGCTGATGAAACTGAGCCCGAGGGCGACCGACGCCGACTGCTTGTTCTGATATTTAACACGCATTACTACATGTTGGTTTCCGTGGAAACAGTTTTTTTTTTTTTTCCCTCCGTCCGCCCACGCGCGGAGCCACGACCACCGCTGTGGAAAACCGGCGAACGACCGCCGGGCCTTCCCGCCGGGCCTTCCCGCCGGGTCGCACGAAATCGGGAGGAGGCAAGTCGGGCGGCGAGGGTTGGCGAGGAGCGAGGAGCCGGAGGACGCGCTGAAGCGCTAAAAGCGTCCGCGCTGGACGCGATTCAGAGCTGCCGGGGAGGAAATGAGGACCTTCTGCATTTAGAAGCACGACTGAGCGTCCCCCACCGCTCCACCTTTGTTGTCTTATTTATAGAAATAAATGCACACACGAGCTATTCTGGCAGCCTCGCCCCGTCATTTCGCCGAAATACCCAGAGAGGGTTTGTGAAACGGCGCCGCAAAGTGTGGCGGGATGAGGGACGAGGTGGCCTGTTGTCCGGGGGAACTTGAACGCACCGCCGCAGACTGTCGGACGGGCTCGGGGGCTGGGCGATAAACCGGTAGCGATACGCATCGCGATACAGAATTAATATCAATTTTAAAAAAAAGGCGCTTGATGAAGCCAGTTTTCACGAGGTTGGCTGTGTGAACCAAGGTGCTCGCTCTGGTAACCTAGCAACGTACGGAGCAATCGCCGGTCAGTTGGAACAGCCAATCGGGTAGCAGCATCAAGTCTGGTTACGCAACCTCGCCGTCTCGTGTTCGATCCTTCGCGTGGAGCGAAGTGAGAGACAGAAAAGAAGCAACTTTTTTCAGCCAGAACGCTCACAGACCAACGTGGTCGGTGAATTACAAGGATGGTCGTCTGAAGGACCAAACTTCTTCACCTCCACCGAGCACAGCCGTACTCGCCAACGTCCATCAACACAGTTGAAAACCGAAAATTTACGAAGCGAAAACGCTGCTGATGTTGCATAAAAGTAGAATGTTTTTAGCATTTGCACTTCAGCTGAGATTGTCATAGATGCAAGCGTAGACCTGCCTCACTATCGCCACCTACAGACCTGGCGGTGGTACTACAGCGTGTTGTTGGTCAGAGAGGTCGAACTTATTTATCCCTTTAAATAGTGGTAAAACATATCAATACCCATCGATATC
Organism: Lagocephalus sceleratus; assembly: GCA_911728415.1. Taxonomy (NCBI): domain Eukaryota; kingdom Metazoa; phylum Chordata; class Actinopteri; order Tetraodontiformes; family Tetraodontidae; genus Lagocephalus; species Lagocephalus sceleratus. The sequence continues at coordinate 2,737,004 of CAJVRN010000210.1, read as the reverse complement.
GACTGAGACAATAGACGTGTATCGTGACACTGTTTTCAGCCGTATCGCCCAGCCCCAAGGAGGAGACCTAAACTGGTGGTGGGAGGGTGGAACCAGTGCTCCCAGCAGCGCCTTATGGAAGGGGGAGGTTCTGAGATCACCTCTGAACGGAGGTGTTTGGGTTCGGCCTTCACAGGACAGCAGCCGTCATCTTTAATCCAGCCGGTGAGGACGCGTCACGGGATCATAATCCTGATCCGAGTCCTTTAAAGGCTCGTTTCTGTCCAGCAACAGACGGATCCTCGAAGGGCCTTTTGAGCCCCACCGGATGAACGTTTCGCATCCGGGTCCGATTACCCTCAGCTGGAGTCGGCCTCGGCGAGGACAGCCGACCCGCTATCCGTGTCTGACCGGGCCGACTGCGGCGGCAGCAACGACCCGTGTCGCCCTGTAATCAATTTCCAGCCGCCGCCTCAGCCCGAAGAACGCGGTGACCTTGTTCGGGCCGCGGCGGCGTGCTAATTAATGCTCGTGGCGACAACAACCCTATTAAGCATCGACTGGAATGCGAACCCCGCGTCATCCCGCACGCTACGCCGCAACAGCGGCTCGTTCCCGCTCCGCGGCGCCCAACTCGCTCCACGCTGTGACGCCACGTCCGTCCACGAAGATCTCAAAGCGAACCTCATCGAGCGCCTGATGGACGGCGATTACGCGGAGGTTAAAGCGCAGGAGCCGACGCCAGAGAGGCGCGAAGCCGGGGGAGTGATAGGAGAAGAAGAAATGTCATTTCCTGTCGGGATAACATCGGGAAGGGCAGACAGGAAGTGGATCTGACGGAGAGACGTGCGAGGAAATGACATTTCTCACGCGGGGACTGACAGGCGTCCGAGCCCGTCTCCTATCGATGAGGGACGTGAACCGGGTCGGCGGAGGAACCGGTCCAGATTAATGAGGACCGTGTGGGATCACAGGCCGGAATATAAAGTCAAGAAAATGGAAAAGAGGGAGAACAAAGCTGGACCAAAATGAACAAATCACAGAAAGCGAGAAAACTGATGTGATTTTCAAGATTCTCGCTGAAATTAACCCCCCGAAAATGTCACAAACACTGACAACATCTGGTATTCTGGGACTATTTCACCTTAAATTAAACCGTAATTGCTAATCAAGTCAGCTGGAACTCGCTTAATGTCTTTGATCTCTCATGTTTTCAGAAAGTCATCAAGGCAAATCTGAGAGGCGGATTGGAAAATGTGAGCTATTAATAATCATCCAAGGTCTGAAAAGCAAAAAGCTTTGATTTAATCGACATCAAGGCGATATTCTTCTGCTTCCCTTGACGACAGAGCGCCTCACACTCACACTAATCAGATACCATCAGCTCAATCCCACTCAAGGTTTTAATGAAGATTAACAGAGAGCCAAACGATAACGGCGCCGGACCGACACGCTCCGCCGGCAACCCGAAGAGAGCCCGCCGCCTGCGACAGAGACGCGAAATCAGAGTTACGCAACGACAAAGCGATCGCCGCCGCCGCCGCGACAAAGTGTGAAAGCGCCGAGAGGGATGGGCGGGGCCGAACCGCGGGATGAGCAGCGGCGTCCTGGCCTTGTAGAGGGAGGAAATACACGGCGAGACGGCGTCCGATTTGGCGGAAATCGGCGAGGAGCGGTTCACAGCGCAGAGAAATATGAGAACCAGGAAGGAGGAAGCGGCGTCCGGGAGCCAACTGGGGGTCACATAACTAATATATACCCTTGATATCATTTCTAAAAATAGCCCAGGTTTTTGGGTTCAAAGCTGACCTTCGGAACCATCAGCATCAAAGACACCCAGACCCTGGTTCGGGTCTGGGTGTCAATATCAAAGACACCCAGACCCCGGTTCGGGTCCCGGAAACCAGGATCAGCTGGTAAAGGTGAAGCGTGAGGTGTGGGCCTGACCCGACCGCACAGCTGGAGCACAGCTGCCAAAACCTCAACCTCGTCTCATCCAGCTACCGCGTTCCTCGAGGTTCCGCGCGTACACGCCCCCCCGCCCGCCACCCGCCAACACGTTCCCGCTCCAGGAAGCAGCGGAACTCTCCGCGTTTCGAATTTACATCTAATTCTTTGTTTGTTGTGATGGCGCTCGGCAATTGAAGTGCAGATCGCGGCGGATCCGGGCATTAAAACACGTGCCGGGCCCGGGCTGAGCTATTTCGGAGGCGGGCGAGCTCAGCTGGATTTGCGCATAGCGTGTTGCAGTCAAATCCCAGCTGTAATCATTCGTGGCCTCTTGATCCACTCCTGCGCTGGAGGAAAAAAAAAAAAAAAAATCCGCGAGCCCGCGCCCGCCGCAGTCGAGGCGTGGAGTGCCGTCATTAGCGAGGATGCGCCGGGGCTAATTCGGAACGAGCTGAACAAGCCCGATCCCCCGTTTTCGCTCCCTCTCCAGACACCCATGGGCGTGACGGAGCCCATCCTCCAGCCTGAGCCCAGGCGCAGTCGCCACGGTAACAGAAGGGGGGGGTTGAGACCTTTGCGGTCGGCGTGTCGCAGCGATGTCTGTGTAGCAGGTGCCGCTCCCTTCGCCGGCGAAGGATGAGATGGCCCGCAGGGCCGAGGTGGGGGGGGACTGGTCAGAGCCCCGTCATGCCGGGCTGACTGTCAGCTCGCATTAGCACAGGCCGGGGACGCCAACGACAGTGGGCCGGGGACAGAGGCAGATGGTTCCGAAGGTCAGCTTTGGACCCAAAAACCTGGGCTATTTTGAGAAATGATACCAAGGGTATATATTAGTCATGTGACCCCCAGACCTCACCTACACAACAACAAAGACACCCAGCCTTTTCCTACACAACATCAAAGACACCCAGACTTCACCTAGCCAACATCAAAGCTCTCCAGACTTCACCAACACAACATCAAAGACCACCAGACTTCACCTACACAACAAAGGCCCCCAGACTTCACCTACACAACAACAACAAAGACCCCCAGACTTCACCTACACAACATCAAAGACACCCAGACCACCTACACAACAAAGACCCCCAGACTTCACCTCCACAACATCAAAGACACCCAGACCTCACCTAGCCAACATCAAAGCTCTCCAGACTTCACCTACACAACATCAAAGACCTCCAGACTTCACCTACACAACAAAGGCCCCCAGACTTCACCTACACAACAAAGACACCCAGACTTCACCTACACAACAACAACAAAGACACCCAGATTTCACCTACACAACAACAAAGGCCCCCAGACTTCACCTACACAACAACAAAGGCCCCCAGACTTCACCTACACAACAAAGGCCCCCAGACTTCACCTACACAAAAACAAAGGCCCCCAGACTTCACCTGTACAACATCAAAGACCCCCAGACTTCACCTACACAACATCAAAGACCCCCAGCACATGCTAAGCTAACACAATTCATGGCTCAGGAGTGTTTTAACTCACTGAGGTTGTGTTGATGGACACAATAATACCGCTCTTGAGGAACAAATCAGCACAAGGGTTCGGGAACGTTGTGGAGGCTGATTTCAGCCGCCGTCCCTTTAATGAGGAGCCACGTTCCCGTCGGACAAACAGAGGCGGCAAATTGAGTTTGTCCTTCAGCCTGATTGGATGTTAATTTCCAGGCCCTCGTGAAACTGAAGCCCTCCCAGGCGCCGCGTCCACCCGTCCTCTCGTCCTCCTCTGCCAGCTGTCACGCTGGACACTTTCATTACCGAACCTGAAAGAGTGGACACACCTGGGGGAGGGGGGGGCTCCTGGCACAACCACAACCAGAAATCTGGCGCGAGTGCTCTCGATGCTTCCGTAAAGGTCCTGGATGAGGTTCACTCTACCGGTTCAGGAAAACCAGTCAGACCTGTGGGGGTGGTTGTTGCTCGGGGGGGGTCTCTGTGTAGCTGCTAAGCCTGCCAGGAGACTCATCGATCCCTCCCGAGTAGATGAAAGAGTCGAGCGCCTCAGGTTTAACCGCCGAGACTCGTCTAAACGACCCCCCCCCCCCCAACCTGGAAGGCTCCACTAACGGGCCTCAACCTCGCCTCCTTCGGGGAAAGCATCTGATTATCCCACACGGACCTCATCAAGGGGTCAAAGGTCACCCAGGGATCACCTGGTTTTTACGAGGGGGGGGGGGTTTGCTGCTGGTGCATTATTTAACGGCTGCGGCGGGGGGGGTGGGGGTGTTGCGGACAGCGGGGGCGAGGCCGTGCTTCGCGCCGCCGTAAACGAATTACCCCGGTAGCTGTTTGGAAAAACACGAGCGGCCGACAAATCGGGCGCGTCCAGGCCCGATTAATCAATCCGGGGCTGCGGCGCCGCCCGAGATAAAGCCCCCGCCTCGCCTCCGGCGCCGCGTGGCGGCCGGGTTTTGATATTTTATGCATTGAATTATGGATTTTTATCATTCATGAGGAGCATTTCCATAATCCACCTTGTTTCTGCCTCTCCGGAAAAACTCCGTCCGGCCTTCCGAGCCACGCGCCCGGGATTCCTGCTGACCTCGGCTATCGCGCACGGCCGCCGACGACAGGCGCGCACGTGCGCGGGGGCGTCTTGCTTTCGAATGCTCGCTCATCCTTTTAATCGGAGCGGAATCCGTCAAAGTGGGTCAAACTGTGCTCCCCCCATCTGCCCGGGCCTGATTTTAAATGCAGCAGCCCTGATTAAAAAAGAGAAGAAGAAGAAAATAGGACACGCGCGCGTGTGTGTGTGTGTGTGTGTGTGTGTGTGTGTGTGTGTGTGTGTGTGTGTGTGTGTGTGTGTGTGTGTGTGTGTGTTTAGGGCACGTGTGTGACGTCACTGCTGCGGGGAAAAGGTCAAGTGATTCCGCTCCGATCCCCCAACAGCAACAAGTTGCCCGATCCGCTCGGGCGACCGTTCCCGCCCCGCCCAGGTGAAGCCGCCCGAGGTCGCCCAGGGGGCGGAGCCACGTCGCCCGCCTCCCGGAAGAACGAGCCTCAGCCCGGCTCCGCCGGGAACGTTTCCCGGGGACCTCAAACGCAGCACGGCCGCGTCTGAAGACAAAGAGGCTTCGCCGGCGTTTCCCGTCGTCGTGACGGCGCCCCCGCCGCGGCCTCTCTTGAACTTCACACGCCGGAGCGCCGCGCTCGCCCCGAGGAGCTTGCATCACATCAAAGGGGGCTTTTGCCGGCGCCCCGCTAATGCGGTCCGGTGGGTTTAGGATGCTGACGGCAACAGCGTTTCCCCAAAATAACACTTGAATGTCGCCGCCTCGTTCTTCTGGACGGAAACGCTGAAGCTGTTCTCTGATCTGTCCCGCTTCAGGAAGTCGGGGTCGGACAGCGGGGACACGAAGGGGTCCATCAGGGACACGAAGGGGGCACGAAGGAGACACAAAAAGGACACGAAGGGGGCACGAAGGAGACACAAAAAGGACACGAAGGGGGCACGAAGGGGGCACGAAGGGGACACGAAGGGGGCATGAAGGGGACACGAAGGGGGCACGAAGGGGGCACAAAGGGGACACGAAGGGGGCACGAAGGGGACACGAAGGGGACATTTAGGGGACACAAAGGGGGCACGAAGGAGACACGAAGGGGACACGGAGGGGGCATGAAGGGGACACGAATGGGACACGAACGGGACACGAAGGGGGCACGAAGGGGACACGAAGGGGACATTTAGGGGACACAAAGGGGGCACGAAGGAGACACGAAGGGGACACGGAGGGGGCATGAAGGGGACACGAATGGGACACGAACGGGACACGAAGGGGCACGAAGGGGACATTAAGGGGACACGAAGGGGGCACGAAGGGGACACGAAGGGGACATTAAGGGGACACGAAGAGGGCACGAAGGGGACATTAAGGGGACACAAAGAGGGCACGAAGGGGACATTAAGGGGACACGAAGGAGACACGAAGGGGACACGAAGGGGGCACGAAGGGGACATGAAGGGGACATGAAGGGGACATTAAGGGGACATGAAGGGGGCACGAAGGGGGCACGAAGGGGACATTAAGGGGACATGAAGGGGAGATTAAGGGGACATTAAGGGGACACAAAGGGGACACAAAGAGGGCACGAAGGGGACACGAAGCCACAACAATTACGGACTTAAGGGACGTTGAAATAAGGGTTCGGGAGGTGGAGGTGAAGAGGTTAAAGGTTAAAAACGCTCAATTGACCCATCCCTCCATCAGGACCGTTTTCGACGGACCTCCGTCATGTTTACGGCACAAAAACTGCTGATCTGCAGGCGCAGCGAGGCTAATTTGGCCCCCGCCTCCATGGATCTTCTCAAAGCGCCGCCCTGTCGCCTCTAAAGGTCATCAGGGAGACGGGAGGCTGAACACCGGCGGGGACGGTCCGGGAGGATGACGGATGCTGATGTTGAGCTCTCTGTAAGGCACGAACGCCGACGCGGGGGGGTGAGGGCAGGGGGGACACAAGGCGTCCTTAAGCGAGCAGGGAGGCTGCGGGGAAGAGCGTCTCCCTGTAATCCCGCTTTGTGGGGATTTCCTGCGACTGGGATTCATGAACTCGGGCTGCTTTGATTTCCAGATATCAGATGAGCTTCTCTGACAGTTACCCCCCCCCAGCACCCCCCCAGCACCCCCCCGGAATCGCAACGGGATGTCGCAGGGAGCGATGGCAGGAGGGCGAGGGGAGGGTCTGGCCGAGGATCTGAGCGCTCGGCGCTGCACCCCGGAGCCAAAACTCCCTCGATTTAGACGCGCAGACCTAAAAAAAAACAAAAAACCAAAAAAAAACAACAACAGTTGCAGCAACGTTTCCTTCCCTCCACCCACAGCCAGAACAGGAATCATGAGGAAGGAGCTGGATCGATACCCGCCGAGGACGCGCACGCACAGGCGCGGGCGCGCTCCTCCAGTCTGAGGAGCAGAACTGGAGCAGGAGTCAAACCCAGAGCCTCGGAGCTGCATGAATAATGCATGGTTGTTTTACAGCGGCTGGATCCTGATGAACCCGGAATTCTCCCCTCTCCCAACTTCAGATGATTTATTCAACCGTCTGGAGGGGTGGGGTGGGGGGTGGAAAAACAAAATAAAACACGAGCCCCCACCCATCATCACCTCTGTGATGCACGTTTTTAATGAAAGGGTGTAGAACCCCCCCCCCCCCCAGCCCGGTGGAAGCCCCCCAGCTCCATCGGTGAGGGTCAGGAGGAGGAGGAGCAGGTGGAGGATGAAGATCGACTTGCCTGGAAGGTGTAAAACCTGGTCCCGTTCGGCGGGTGCACCTTGGGGGAGTTGGTCCCCGCGCTCATGTCGGAGAAAATCATAATTCCTTGGTTGGGAAAACAATCCAGAGCTGGAGGAACCGCCGAGGCGAGCGCGCGGATCAGCCCCGCATCCGACGCCTCGCCCCCGGCGTCAGCCGGCGCGGAGCTCCGCTGATCCCAGCGACGCCCCGGAGGACGAAAAAAAATAAAACAAAATAAAAATAAAGGCAAAAGTGCGGGGGGGCGGGCACGCAGCGCCCCGCACCTCCTTACGCGCGTGCGGTCGGCTCCTGCTCGGTGGCCGCAGAGGGAGAACCGCGGAGAGACGGCGGCTCCACGGCCGCGCAGCGCAGCTCTGCCCCCGTGTGCGAGGGCGCGGATTACCGCCCCCCTCCTCCGGATGCGCCAATGACCGTGCGGGAGCTCCGGGCGGGACGCTCAGCCTGCCGAACGTGCGGGGGACGCAGCCGCACCCGCACCGCGACAGGTAGACACGCCCCCTCCGGAACCACCTGACTCGGAGCTCAGGTGAGTCCGCGCCAGATTTCATCCAGGGGGCGTGGCCTGCGGTGATGGTCGCCTCTGATTGGTCCAAACCGGGCCCGCGAACGGGAGACTTTTAATCATTTCTTTAATTAACGATAGAAAATAAGTAAATCTGGGATGAACGAAGAAAAAAGCAAGGCTGACGTAAACTGGTCACCTCGGCCGCGGGAACCATCCAAAACTTCCGCTTATCGGAATTCGTAAATTACTGGAACCCTCTGGCTGCTTTTGCACCCATTTAGCCACCTAATCTGACGCGATTAACCACGAATCGGGGATGGTCTCGTGTGTCGGGATTAAAAACGACGCCTGCTTTGTTCGCCGGGTTGACCTACATTCACCTCCGGCGTAAATCCCGTCTATTTCCACGTAAACCCCCAAAGGTCGTGTCCAATTCAGAGTATTTAAGTCAAATTTGTGGAAAATTAGAGATCTATTCCTGCTTCCTGTTACTCTGGATCAAATGAGATGCACAACCAGGGATTATTAAAAAAAAAAAAAAAAAAAAGGGGGGCGTTAATCTCGTGCGTGTCGCTCACGTAAAGTGCCATCCTCTGACGTCACCGTACAGATGTGCGCTGGCTTAGCACCGCTGCTCTCTGATTGGCTGCAGGCCCTCAATCCCCTGCGCGCGTCGGTTTTCCGAAGCACCTCGGTGGCGGTGGGGGGGGGTTGACGGTGCGATCTGAACGGGTTTCCCGAGCAGCAACAGGGCGCCGTTCATATTTCTGATCGATACTCCATCAAAGTGCTCGCTCGCGGTCGTTTCTGTTCATCGGGCAGCCGAGCGGGCGCGTCCGCCGGCGCTCCCGGAGGAGCGAGGAGACAGAAAACACACACTCGCACGGGCCGGTTTCCATCAATCAGGCGGCTCAAACTGATTGATTTTTTTGGTTTGGAGGGCCGCGCTCGATCGGGGCGGCTTCGAGCGTTCGGCTCGTCTGTCAGCCGGCGAAAACAAGACGAGGTAATTTGCAGTTAGGGGAGGTGTGACGACGCTTCCAGGACGCCGTTTAGGCCCGAAGACGGATTCCAGCTGACCTGATCGACGACCTTTCGCAGCGAGATGCTCGAAACGAAACCGAGCGACGAAAGAGGGATCACATTTTTGCATAATTAATGAGGAGGGCGGGGCTACAATCTGCGAGGATCGTGTTTAGGGTCGTCACAGCTGAGCTTTGCGGAAAAGGTCGCGGAAAAGTGAAAGTTTACACGAAAAGCATCGCCGAATGAGGCAAGAGGAGGGTAAAAAATTCGTCTCAGAGGCGTCAACCAAACGCTCCGTGTAAAATGACCCCCGTGTGTTCGGCGAGATCGGATCAAAGCAACCAGGAAGATGTCGGGCGATCGTGGCACCGCCCCCCCGCCGCTGTTGTCTGTTCCACGTTTCTGTAAATAGCACGCTTCCAGAGGGGGACGTTTGATATGCAGCGTGCGCAGAGTCACCGAGGGAACGCCGAGCTGGGGGGTTGGCGGCGGCGTTCGCGTAAACACTGCTGTCGGCGGGCCCGGCTCGGCGTGTCGAGCAGCGGTCGCTAACGAGCCGACTGGAGACGGGGAGCGCAGCAGCGCTCGATTTCTCGTGAAATGTTGGGTTTTCCTCGTCTTGCCCGGCCCCCGTCGCCAGGGAAACGGCCTTCGCCTGCCTGCCTCCCGGCCAACGCTCCCACCAGAGTCGGGAAAGGTCGTGGGTCCGGGGGGGGCACGGGGGTCGGGCCCTCGGACACGGGAACTCCGGGAAGAACCACCAGGAAGAGATCGGCACACGGGGAAGTTCTGCTTGTTGCTGGGCCTCCGTGATGTGGCGAAACATCTGGATAAATGTGGCGATTCGCCCTCTGATTTATCGTTTTAGTCCAAGAGGGAAATTAACAAAGATAAAACGAAGCCCAGACCAACGAAGGAACTCATAAATCTGGATGCAACAACATAAATGAGCTGTAAATAAGACGTTATGTGGGAATGCTTTATCTTCCTCGGGGCTCGGAGGAGGCGGAGGAGGCGGAGGCGGGTCGGCTGCTGCATCTCCATCATGTAGGTTTAACAGGAGCAGATCCGAGGACCTCCTACATCAACAGGTGGCTCGTTCCTCTTCCGACAAATTCCACAAATCCGCAAACTGAGATTCACAAGGCGGGGCGTACGAGTAAGGTCAATATCCGTCGGCTCTCGACTGATCCGCCTTCGCTCTTCGGTGTCAGCGGGAAGCAGGAGGGGGTTTCGCTTCCACCGGCGAGACCTTGAAGGCCCCTCAGAAGACGGTCCACTCGTCTGCGGCGCTCCTATACTCTCCGCTTTTGATTCCGGCTCCCTGGAAAGTCGGTCTCACCTTGTCTGTTCCTTGTCTGATCCGACATCAAAGCAAAGATGAAAGGGCACATTAAAGGAAGGAGCAATCCCCGCTCTCCTCAGCTCGCAGTGGCTCAAAGTCTTCGGAATCTTTACGGTTCCTGTTTGTCCCGTCACAGTTTCCTCGCTCCATCCGCCTCCTTTATAAAATCAACACCCTCGTTCCAGAACCTTTAGGGTCACACAGATGGAGGATTGGAAAAGATGTTTTCAATGAATGAATTTTAAACAAACACGAGTGTTTGATGTTAAATAATAAAACAGACTCAAAGTTGGATGAGTCACACAACGCAGAAAACGCCCACAACTTTCTGTCAGCAGTTGTCACCATGGAGCTTTTTTTTTTTCTTTCTTTCTTTTTGCTGACTGGAAACAGCTGAGCGTCCGATGAGTCAGGATTCACATTTCCCATGTCGGAAGTTGAAAAATACGGAACTTTCAAACTTGGTGAGTCATAGATCAAAGGGCAGTGGTGTCTGGCGCCCCCTAGCGGGCCGGAATACAAACTGCGAGGAGCAGAGCTTGTGTCGATATTCACCACGTGGCCGGTTCGTTAAACGTGCCGTCCACCGCCGGATGGAGCTACAACACAGACGAGTCAGCGGACGCTTCGCCCTCTCGCTCGGATCGCCTTCCCGCCCAGAAGCTAACGAACTGACCACAGAAACGACCATTTCACCTCCTCTATCACGCTCTTTGTCTTTGGACATAAGTTGGACCGTCGAGGATTCACAGAGATTCCAGCAAACACAAAAACGCCCGAGAAGATGGCGGAACAGCGAGAGGGGGAACAAGCGTGCGGGTTTAGCAGTAATTGGGTTTTAGCACGATAAACTCGGAGCCGTCTGTCTTCGGTGAGGAGGACGTTTCACCCATTACATCCCTAGGAGTTCCAATTAAAAACCCAGAATTTGTTATTCCTTTAACTACAATGTTCCTAATTGAGGCTTGCTTCAGAGGCGGAAGCCGTGGAACTGAAGTGCTAATCAGAGTTTAAAAGAGCGTTTTATAGCAGCGGTTGTTCGCCGCCGCCATCAGCGCTCACGTTGACCCTCAATCAGCAGCGAGGTTCAGTCGGGAAGGAGCAGGAGGGAGGAGATCCACCAAGAATGACTCCATCCATCCATCTTCCTCCAGGACGTTTGTGTTATTGGGCGAGCGTGTGCGGCGAGGAGAACGCTCCCCCGTGATTGTTTTTACTTTATTTGCAACTTCGGCCTCATCAGTCTTCTGCAGCGATCTCATATCTTTCTCATTATCGCCCCCCATGAAGAGACAGCAGCACACCTCGCTCCTGGGACAGGAAATGGCGCATTTGCCTTGCTGCTCTGAAACCCGTTCCGTTATTTGATTCAATAAAAAAGCAAAGCAAATGAGATTAAAGTTGTACGAAAGCGAGACGCGGTTGAGGTTTTCTCTTAAACAAGACACCAGAGTGCGATAAATCCTCATCACCTCCTGATTTATGGAACAAAACTCCATAAAATCTCGTTGAGGCGGCGGGCTGAACCGCGGTGGCTTGGGTGATGGATGGGAATGAAGAGAGACCCGACTGTTGTCATGACGGAACACGATGCGATGCCGAGGCCGGTCGTCCATCCTGGGTCCCGTCGAAGGACTTGATCACGTCCTAACTGGCCTCTTGGCTGGACGAAGGCACAGATCCCACCAACATGAAGGCCTCATCAGGGACCGTCCACACTGGTTCTGACCAGCTACCCGTCCACTGGGCCCACATCCAGGCCTTCTTTAAGGAGGGAGGGGCTGGCTGGATGGAGCTTGGTGGCCCCCCCTGAGCAGTACCTCTTTCAGCTCTGCCCATGAACCATCCTCAGGTTGAGACCTGTGGCCTGGATTCCCTCAGAATTCTCAATCCGAGAGTTAATTTCCTGATAAATGCGTGCTGGTTTTCTCCGCCCCATCGAGCTTAATAAAAGACCGGCACCAAATGAAGAAGTATCCTCGTCGAGGTGATTCATGCTCCTGCTGATGGAATCATCTGAGCAGGATCAATGGGACGGTTAGTTTAACGGCTTCTTCAGACGCATCAGAGGTTATTAAAAGGAAATATGAGCTCGGGTCTGAATGTCTGAGAACAGGACCTTCTCTGTTAGTCTGACAGCGCCGCCTGCTGGCTGAAGGTTGGTGTTACACCCTGGAACTGCTCTGTTCCGTCGTCAAAGAGTTCGGATGGGGCGGATTGGGTCAGATGGAGTAAAATCACCTCAGAAAGCCAAATGGGTGGATTTTAAATTGTGATTGACGAATTTGTTGGGGTGTTGGTGTTTTCTTGGATAACTGTGGTTCCCGTTTTAGCCACAAGAGGGAAGCACCACACAATGATATGATCTGGTGAGCTCTGATGGCGGGCGATTAAAGTCCTCGTCAGTCAGATGTTGGTGATTCGTATCAGAAAACTCCAGAAGATAAGTGGAAAATGCGTTTTCACAATTCTGGGTTAAAGCATTTTGAATTAAAGACGCCCTAATTTTCCTTCACGTGTTCCAAACTGAATCAGATTATTCCAGAGCGTGGAGACGGTTCTACATTAACCCTGCTGGATAACCTGGTCCAGCGCTGCAGGGTGTGTGTGTGTGTGTGTGGGGGCTGTGTGTGTGTATGTGTGTGTGTGTGTGTGTGTGTGTGTGTGTGTGTGTGTGTGTGTACCTAGCCCTCTCAGCTAACGTGTTCTTGGCCCGCTGACCACTGACACTCGCTCAGCCCGGACACAGCCGCCGCCATTTTCCCGCCGGCAGGAAGTAACCTTTGGAGCTGTGACATTTCACAGCTCCTGCTATTGTACAGCAAATGTAGTGGAAGAACGTGTGGGTGTTACTCCTGCCCCCCCCCCCACCACCACTCAGACCGGCTCCAGACTGGACACAGATGCTCAGCATTCCGGGGAGTCGTCTGAGGAAGACAGTGATGGTTCTGGTGGGGGCCCACCCCACTGGTGCTACTGGTGGTCCGGGACTGCTCCACCAGGTTGCAACTTTGAATCCCAGAATCAGAATTTAGATTTTGAGTCCCCCCCTCCCTTTATAAAACGGTGAGTTTCCTAAAAACCTTTCAAGCGTGAGGGTGTGGAGCTGCTCTGTCCGCCTGTGGTTTTTTTTTTCCCCCCTTTTTTCTCCTCGTGAAAATCTGGCCGAGCTGCGGCAAAACGCTGCAGAGCCGCAGGCGCATCTCCACCACTGTGGGTGAGTGGGTGTGGGTGTGTGTGTGTGGGGGGGGATCAGCTGAGAGTACAGACTCTAAAAATAGCTTTCAGTTAGATGGCCCCCTGTGGGAATTTGTGGTCAAATTTCATCAAATTAGCTGCAGATTTTCCTTCCAAACGGCACCAGCGAGTTAAAGAGTTCCTGGTGCCTCGTTAGCATGGACTGGGTGCGGGTGGGGGGGGTCGCCCCCCCCCCTCCTCCGCCTGACGCCGGGTCACTCCTCAGAAAGGTCAGCCTCCCCAGGTACGCCTCGGCCGCACCGTCTGGCATTTAAATACCATCCGTGGAGCTGGGACCTGTTCGCTTACAGGCGCTTCAGATGCAGCGCTCATACGGACTCTGCCGGGAACGCCGCCTTGATCCCGTCCAGGAGTGGATTTGGAGAAGGATGCGAGATCCTTCCGGGTCCGAGGCCACGCCCGTGGAAAAGCAGGGATCTACCATGGAGATGGTCAATCCATCGCCACTGAGCATGTCTACAAGAACATAGAAGAGGGGGCGTAGCCTCGTGTTCGAAAAGCATATGGAGACAGTCCGGATCTACCGGGGGAGGGGGGCGTCCGGGTTTCCTGCTGAAGCCGCTGCTCCTTTTCTTTCACCTCTTTGACCCTGCAGACAAGGTCACTGCTGCGACCCTCTAGGATCCCAGCACAACCTGAGGCCGAGTCCGAGACTGGGGACAGAAACTGAGCCCGGGGAGACTTGAGGGAGGGCGGTGTAAGGCGAAAGTGTGAGCTCGTCAAAGCTAAAACCATCTTTATCTTCTAAGATCAAAGAGGCCGACCACAAAGAAATAAAGTCTAAATATCTCATTAGCACGTAGCAAACACACCAAAGGGAGCTCCACGGAGACTCGCGCATTTGGCTCCGATACGGCCTGGTGCCCTATCGGAGGTATGACTCATCCTCACTGCTGAAGAGGCGAAAAAGTAAACTGCGATCACGCCCACCATGACGTCAGCCTCGCCGGTCTCTTTTGTCTTCGTAGCAGCGGCGGCGGTGGGGAGGGGGGGGCCTGAAACCCACGATCGCAGCGAGGACGCTGGTGTGTGGTGCTAGGGGACTGCGCGAGGCACAGGCACAGCGAGTGTTTGAAGGGGGGGGGGGTCCTTCCTGATGGCCACGTAGCCAGACCAGCATCTGCGTGAAGGTCAAGGACGTCCTCTGCCCCCCCGTCTCATGAGGACCCAGCGGCCATCTGTGCACTGTCCTTTTGTCTCCACTGGCCATTCAACTCTGGCACGGTCGGAGCTCTTGTTCTGTTTAAACTGGTGAAGCTGGTGACGTCGCCAGGGCAACAATGATTAAAATACTTATTAGTAAAGGCTCACATCATCTGCATATACTGTAAAAATATACTGTTTGTACTGGTGCTGTCTTCTTTTACAGTTTTAACAGGCCTTTCAAAGTTCTTCCAGGGAAGGGCCTCGTCCCCACTTCACCCAGGGTTCATCCAAGTTTTCCATAAACTTGTTTGGGAAAACAAAGTTCCCCCTCCGGGAAGTCGTTTTCTGACTCTGAACACTTCAAGGATGATTTAATCGTGATTCAAACACACCGTAAAGTTCTAATCACCCGTTTTAACAGTGATTTCATCAATTGCAAATGTTCCAAAATCCATAAAAACAACTAAGTCATCGAGTTTCAGAGTCACAATAAAATAAAATAAAGCTCCAAAATGTCTCAAAAGTTCTGAGTCTGTGTGAGAAGTCCCATCAAAGAGGTTTTTTATCTGAACAGCTATTTTTGGACGCGTTAGATGAGTTACGAAAGAGCGGCGCCATCGCTGTGATCGTTCCGTGCCTGGCGGAGGAAACTATTTTTACGCGAGGTTAAAGAGTTCCTTCTCTGAAAACTCGTAGAAAAGCCGTCGTGCTAACCTCAGAGGTCTCTGAGAACTCCGTCTCCGTGTTCAAGTTCCAACCGTCGGATACCGCCTGCCCGCCCACCTGAGAAGCCTCCACGGCGCCCGGTATTCCCAGCTGCTCCGCCCGTTGGACGTCTCCACGATAAACAAGAGGCGAAGAAACGAAGCAAAGCTTTGGGCTCCGCTACGTCCATTAGCTCGGCATAATCGATGCCTCTCGGGCCGTCAACGTCATGGAGTTGCCCCGAGGCCAACCTGTTGACCCAGGGTTGGGGTCATGTGATTCAGGCGACCAAGGTCACATCGGGCCACTGAACCCCCCCGATGTCTCGTCAGCACGGCGAATCGGCGGCTAAATCCAGCGGCGATTAATTATGAGGCGGATCTTGGCGCTAAAATCGCTTCTGCACGGCTGTTTGACAACAACAGCGTCTCAACACGACGGCGCTCCCAACGAGTCGCCCAGGCTGAAGTTTATCGTTCCGTGGGGACGTCTTTATTTACCAGCTCAATCGCTTGGGATCAAAGGAAAAAGAAGATCGATTTTTACACTTCCTGCGACAAGCTCCCGTCTTCCACGCACCCGTAATCGCATCTGTAATATCCGATATTTACAAGTCGACGTGGGGAACCGGACGTTCATCTGCATTTTACATGCGATACGCATTCAGCGACGGCGGGGGGGGGCGTTCAGGTCGGCCGATCGAGATGCTAATTAGTCGCAGCCGAAGACTGAAATGAGCCCATCTGTATTCCGAGCGCATTCCAGGAAGGGACACGGGAACGCGCGGCGCTGCGAGCTCTGGGAGTGGGCTGTCGCTCGCAGCAGCGGCGTCTGTGAAGCGCGAGGCCTGTGATCCTCACATGCTGCAGCCTTCCTGAGCGCAGCCCGCCGGCCCCGGCCAAACGCGCCTTTGTCGGGCACAATGGGAACATTTTCCTTCACAGGCCGAGGGATGAGTAGCACGTGCTCCTGCGGCGCCGCGGACAGGACCGAACACGGCAAAAAAATAAAAAATAAAAAAGAGGGGGGCAGAAAAACATCTGGGCTTTTCTTAACGTTGTCAGGGGGCAAGCGACGGTTGCCTAGCAACAGCATCCGCAAAGGTTTTAGGTCTAGATGTAACGTAGTTGTAAATTAGCATTCCGGGGGAGGGGGGGTCCGAGGGGGACCTGCATCGATATTTACGTCAATATCTCACCACTAATGAGCAGAAATGCGCTCGGAAACTCGCCGTTATTTTATACTTCTGACGACGGAGCTTCAACACGAGTCGGGGATGGATGGAGATGACCTCCGCCGCTCGTGTTAACCGCCGACAGCCATCCATTTTGTGTCTAATTATCTAGTTTCAGCACCGTGTTTAGTCCTCCCCCTCTTTCGCTCGGGTTCCGGCTGTTCCGAGGTGGTGGGCGGAGCCAAAACAAACACTAATGCGGCACAAATTGAGTCGCCGTCGCTCCTGTTCCTTCACGTTCCTGTGGATCTTGACTCATCGGCCGGAACGTCTCAACGGGAACGAGGTGCTGCTCTGCCCTCCAACCATTCCCGAGCGGAGGCTCCGTCGGTAGGCGGGGCCCCGAATGAGCGGTGGGTGGCGGGAGCCCATCTTCACAGGAAGCCAGGCTGTGATTATCGCCGCGCTCGAAGGCTCGCTGACAGCCGACACTAATGAACCACCGCAACCGGCGAAACAACAACGGTAATAACGAGCTACAGGAAATCGTTCCCGCTCAGTCGGAACGTTTCCAAGCAGCGGTCCTGAGGAAGAGCCGGTTTGGAAGTCTTTATGATCCCCTCGTGACCTTTGACCCAGGAGCCGAGCGGGGAAAGGGGATGAGCGACGGATTATTCCCGACGTTAAAACGGCTCTGCGATAAAATCTTTGTCCGCCCCGACTCTTCGTGCTTTTCTCATTCAGCTGCGAAAAATAAATAAATAAATAAATAAAAATCAGACAGCAGACAAAACAAACAGCTCCTCCGACGCTCCGCACGCCTCGCGGCTCCGTTCGTTTCTGTTGAGGCGGCTGTCAGTTAGAAAAACGATATCTCTGCATCGCTGTCGCCCGAGGCCGACGCCTGGATCCTGTTAAGGCTCATCGGGAAGACGCGGCCGCATTTCAATGTTTAATGTCTCACGTCCTTCCTCTGATCCCTGCATCCGTTTGACCAGACCGCCGTTAGTTATCGCCCCCCCCCCTCACGGCGCCCCCCCAATGAACCCCGAGCCTCTGCCCCCATGGTGCTGACGCAGGGCGAACGCGCTCGTGCGTCGGCGCCATGAAGAGCCTCATTGATCGAGGTTCATGTGAGCGCGACCCCTGGAGGGCATGGCAGGACGCGGCCACCGCAGTCAGCTGCAGCGCTTCTGTAGCGGCGCTCCACAGGAACGGATGGGGGGGCTGAGGTACAGAAACACCCGTCAACATGGCGGCCGCCCCCCCCCCCTCTCGAGGGTCCTTGAAACAGACTCTCCGCCGGCGCCGAGCAGCGATGACATCACGCTCTATTTGTGGAGCGTCCAGGAGCTAAAACAGCTCCATTAATGTGGCCGCTGCACGCAGATGGACAAGCGGGTCCAGGACGGAGGGACGGGGGGACGGGTCCAGGAGGGACAGGTCCAGGTTCAGGAGGGACGAGTCCAGGACAGAGGGACAGGTCCAGGAGGGACAGATCCAGGAGGGATGGGTTCAGGAGGGACGGGGGGACGGGTCCAGGAGGGACAGGTCCAGGAGGGACAGGTCCAGGAGGGACGGGTTCAGGAGGGACGGGGGGACGGGTCCAGGAGGGACAGGTCCAGGAGGGACAGATCCAGGGGTGACAGGTCCAGGGGGGATGGATCCAGGATGGAGGAACGGGTGCAGGAGGGACAGGTCCAGGGGGGACGGGTCCAGGATGGAGGGATGGGTCCAGGAGGGACGAGGCCAGGAGGGACGAGTCCAGGACAGAGAGACCGGTCCAGGAGGGATGGGTCCAGGATAGATGGAAGGATGGGTCCAGGACAGAGGAACTGGTCCAGGAGGGACATAGGGACAGGTCCAGGAGGGACGGGTCCAGGACGGAGAGATGGGTCCATGATGGACAGAGGGATGGATGCAGGAGGGATGGGTCCAGGACAGAGGGATGGATGGGTGGGTCCATAAGGGTGGGACGGGTCAAGGAGGGACGGGTCCAGGACGGAGGGACGGATGGACAGAGGGACTCTGGTTCTGGTTGTCTCAGGTAAAAGAAGTCCTTGAAGGATCGTGTCTGGACTCTTTCCCTTCGAGGCGTGAGTCACCCGAGTTGCGCCCACAGTCACGTAAACCGTAACGCAGGCATGCGCGTGAGCGCGGCCTCCCCCGGACGGACTCACACACGTGCACTTTCGCCCACGGCAGGAGGCGACATCAAAGTGTCGCAGGGGTTCCCACGCACCGTGATTCATCCTCGGGACTTTTGAGGACGTCGGCCGTCTAAAATCCGGCCCTTCCTCGCCAACACCAAGACTCCAGATAAAAGACGCCGGGGACCGAATCACTGAATCTGGGGGCATCGAGGCAGATCCTTGGGGTCCCCCAGGACAAGGGCGCCGCTCACGCTTGGACTCGAACCCCCAACCATCGGTGCAGAAGCTCCGCCCCGACACCGGGACGCCGCCAGGCCGTGTCCTCGGCCCCTTGGCGTTCCCGTCTCCCTGTGATTCAAAGGTGGGTCAAGCCCCCTGGAGTTCGCTCCACCCGTTCCCCGAGTCCCACCTGAGACATTCGGGGGGACGCTTGTCTCCTAGCTGTCGCACAAACACGAATCCCCCGGTGTGCGTCGCATTGGCGACGGTTGCTATGGCAGCGAGGGTGGGGATACGGCCCCCCGGGGGACACCTGGAAACGCCTGGAGCCAGATGAAGACTTCTCTGGGCGATCTTTGGACTGGGCAACCCCACAGATGGATTTCACCCCCCCCCCCATCCCCCACACCCCCCACCGCCCACGATCAAACCCCAACCCTTCCAGCGCATCGATCGAGGATCTCAAAGTGCCCGCCGCCGCTTCTGTGGACACGGAGGAGATTAAAGGGAGGAGAAAATTATAGGAAGAGAAGAAAACAGCTTCAGGGTTAAACGAGCAGAAAAACGGGGGGGGGTCCGGATCGATGCTCGTTGGTGTGTGATAGCATACTGATAGAATGTGAACTGGGCTGACTTTAGAGGAACTCTGGAACCCTTACTCCACACCTACCCCTCGCCTGCAGCTGGGGCTCTACCTCTTGTTGTGCTTTAGTGTCTCGGGGTCACAAATATCTGGAGACAGCTGGTCAGGCTGTTTTAAGACCCCTGAGCCCAGGTTCACCACCCGTCAGCCAAGGGGCCACTTCCTGGCCCCTCCCTCCTCGACACGGCCGCACATCCAGCCCGCAGGCGGCGAGAACTGGGGCACAGACAATAACGGTAATCATGGAAAATCACGCGCCGCTCCGGCGAAGACAACCAGCTGACTGCTGGAGGCCCCGGGCCCCAGCGTACAAGCAACAGAGGGGGGTGGGTGGGGGGGGCGGTGGCAATGAGTTTATCTGTGACGCCACGTCCTCACCACCCACCGCTCCCCGTTCAGACTGCCGTTGCCACCCCCCCCCAGAGCTCCTCAGAGTGGTATATTCCGTGACTCCACACCCTCCTGTGGCGGTGTGAGAGCAACGGGAGGACGTCGCCACAACAGCGGACGGACGCGTCACGTTCGCCGTGACAGCAGCTGACGCCGCAGAGGCGGAGGCCGAAGTAAAGCCCGGGTCGTGGACGAGCACGCCGCTTGATCAATGTAGTTGACTGTTGGAGTGGGAGGAGCCACAGCTGCTAAACCACACCCCCTCGCGCCCCACCGCGTTACTGCAGTAAACCGCTTCAACACAAGCTTTAGTCTTCTTTATTTCACAGGTCGGCCAGAGTAAAGCTTGAATTTCACCTCCTGATCTCAGTGGGCGTGGCCTACGCTCGCCTAATATCATCGTTTATCGATGTTTACAAGAAACTGCTTTTGCTTCAGTTCAGATGGAAATCAGGAAAACGCGAGTCCTCTCAGTCAGGCGAAACTTCCCGGGTCCGCTACCTGGTGCTGGTAACGCATTCGCCTGGGAGTGTGGGGGGGCGGGGCTTGGCACCGTCATCAGTCAGCAGCATCGGTGGAGTTGTGACCTCATACGGGCACGGAAAGCTCAGAGGAGCGATATCTGGGAAGACGCGTGAATGCAATGGGAGCATCATTCCGCTCCGCTGCACCCGGAATCGCTGCAAAACTACATCTGCATGAGAGACGGAAGACGTGTCGCGGAATCATCACCGCCCGTCACCGAGCTCCTTCTGGACCGCCCGAAAAACGTCCTGCCACGTTGAGCTGAGTGCGCTGGTGAAACCTGCCACGGGTCATTTGATGTGCCTGACGTTCCCTGGAGAATCCGGCCGGCTCATTCCAGGCAGGTGCGGAAAGGCGCGGCGCTCCAGAGCAAAGTTGGAACGGCTGAACTCGGGGTTAATCCAAACGAGCCTCGCGGACGCGAGAGCACAATGAGACGATTTCCTGGCTGGATTCTTTCAAAGCAGAGTTCCTTCCTCACGGATGAACGTGACATCACACTGAAGCTCGGAGCAACACATCGTGCAGATTACCGCCTCATCGGTGGGCCCCGCCCCTGAACAAGCCCTCGAGCAAACGGAGTCCTTTGAACGAACACCTGACTACGTGACTACGACTACCGGCATAGAGTCCAACATCTCTGCATTACAACAGCTGTCATGATACAAGCCTTCCGAAAACGTTCCGCAGAGGAAAATCGACGGGAAGCCAACAGATTTCGCAGTTTCAGCCGCCTGAGCGTAATCCCATTTCAGGGGCTAAACCGGCACCTTTGGCACATTATGAAACGTAAATTACAACAAAAAGACGCTGAAATGTTAAGAGGCTTAAATTGAGGATGGGGAAACATTCCACTTCCTCGGGTTCGGAACGCCGACGGAACTCCCGACCAACGGGTGAGGACACAAAGACAGCGGCTTACCTGCGGCAGGGCGGAGCTTAGCTGCCGCTGCAGGGAGTCGCGGTCATAGATGACGTCCTGCAGGTGCTGCTGGGCCAGGCTCAGGCTCTCCTGCGTCTCCCTCAGCGTGTCCAGCAGACGGTCCCTCTCATCCAGCATGTTGACCATCAGCTGCTCAAAGTGGGAGTCCGGGTCCGAGGCACTGCTCTGGGAGCCGCGCTGGCTCAGCGCCGTGTCCTCGCTGATCGTGGGCATCACCTCGCACATCATCTTGGTGCTGCCGAGCAAAAGAGTTTCAGGGTTAAGGTGGACAAAATTAGGACCTCAAACACAAAACTCCAGTCCAGGTTTTCCCACATAAACCACAAACGATACTAAAGTTGGGTCCTAAAACAATCAGAAAAGTCCAGTCCGGGTTTTCGTACAAAAACCATGAATGATAAGGTTGGGTCCTAAAATAAGGCTCAAAAAAAGTCCAGTCCAGGTTTCGTCCATAAGTAAATAACTTGATGGGTCCTTATTATAGGAGCCATAAAGTTGGGTCATAGAATAAGGATCACAAAACTCCAGTCCAGGTTTTCCCACGTAAACCACAAACGATAAAGTCGGGCCCTAAAATAAGGATGAGAAAACTCAGTCCAGGGTTTTAGACATAAAACATAAATTATGCTAAAGTTGGGTCCTATAATAAGGATCACAAAAGTCCAGTCCTGGTTTTCCCACATAAACTACAAACAATACTAAAGTTGGGTCTTAACATAATCAGAAAAGACCCTGTTGGCATCTCGTACGTGTGAACTCTGACTTGTTGTGCGGCTGACGTATCTGGAGCTTGGCTCAGCATCACCTCAGCAGTTCAAAGCTGCGGAGACGTCTTGGGAGGCTGGATATTCTGCCCCAGATTTCACGCTTGTGCTGTTTAATGGGCCAGCGCGGGTCGGGTTGCATAATACGCCGTATTTATGCTATAGCGGAGACGCGAAGCCTATTCCAGGTCCCTCCAAGGACATCAAAACCCTCCAGGGGTCGCTCTGACTGACGGGAGGTAGCTGGGCTGGGTTTCAACTATCAAAGGAACTACACACATATAACAAAGCAACTACACACATATATCAAAGCAACTACACACATATATCAAAGCAACTCCATACATGCATCAAAGCAACTTTACACATATCAAAGCAATGACACAAATATCAAAGCAACAAAATGCACATATGAAGGCAACAACGCACAGATATCAACTACATGCACATATCAAAGCAACTACATGCACATGTCAAAGAAACTCCACACATTTATCAAAGCAACTCCAAACACATAAAATAAACTACATGCACATATCAAAGCAATGACACACGTATCAAAGCAACGACACACACATATCAAAGCAACAAGATGCACATATCAAAGCAACAAGATGCACATATCAAAGCAATGACAAGCATATATCAAAGTCACACACATATAGAAGAAAAGACACACACATACCAAAGAACATACACCATACATCACAGCTCCATCTGTTCACGTTTAAGGGTAATCTTGAGGGTTCATGAACCCGGGTCAGGACCTGTGACCAGGTGGGCGACTTGGCTCGCTGACCGAGCAGGTCTGATTCCCAGCATGTCCTTGCAAAGGCGAACGTGTCCACCACAGGGGCCCGGGGCACCCATCCAGATTCCCGGCTGCTCGCCAGTTAAACCTGAGAGACCAAGCCGTCTGCCCTTCTGCACGCTTGTGGCATACCAACCAAGTCGGCCCACTGGACCGCTGCCACACCCGAGGAGCATTTTAAGACGGTGCTCTCATTAGTCAGGTTTGGGGGGGGGGGGCACCCCAAACACACGAGCCCTTCCTCACCACTTTCAGATCAACTCAAAGGAAGAACAAGCTTGTTGTGTTTTCTTATTCGCCCCGATTGCGCTTCAATTACCTCCAGCATCGATACAAACGGGGCGATGAAGACGCAGACTTCCTGAGTGCCCACGTCCTCGAGGTCGCCCAGGCTGGACGGACGGACAGACCCGGGCCTGAGCGATCCCCGTGAGCCAGCTGTGGGTGCAGATGTTGCGCTTGCCAGCTGTACTAACACCACTTGAGCAACGTCCCAACAACCGACTGACCTGGATGCAGGCTGAAACGGAACCACCTCGTTTGCTTTACGGCCCCCCTGAGTGGGCGGGGGGGGGGGTGGTGTTACCATGGACGCGGTTAAAGACATTAAATGTGGAGGAGAAGGGGAGGGACAGCGACACGGACAGATGGGCAAGCGATCGTTCAGGTTTTCTACCAATCAATGAATTATTCAGAGGGAAGTGAACCCCCCCGATCAATGCACACCTTAAAATCCAGCTACTCAATCAAGTCGGACGTGCTTCTGGAGCAAATCCGGATTATTCCAGTCCTACGCCTCCTTCCTAATGTTTAGTATCAACAGAAAGGGCGCGACGAGACACTTTTCCAAGCAGATCGGAAGAGGCCGCGCGTCCACCTGGGGGGCCGAATTCCACCCGCTCCTCACGTGGAACGTGTTGATGTCCACAGTTGGGTTTTCACGGTTGGACTTCAGACGGCTCTTTGGGACAGTCTAGTTCCAGATCCCGGAGCGGGAGTATTGATCATGCGGGCAGGAGCTGCTGACTCATGGGAAACGCCACGTTTGAGTCCCGCCCGGCTCGTTGGCGTGCGGAGCGGGAAAACTGTTGCGCGGCGCTCTGGCATCAGCTCCAGACTGACAGGTGGTGGCGCGGCGCTTTTGTGAATGGAGCCATCCAGATTGCACAAAACGAGCAGAATGCCGAGGAATCCCGTTCATATGGTCGCCTGCACGGGGGGGGACATCTGACAACCCGGAGCGGGGCTGCCAACGAACGCGCCACGAGCCGCCACGTGGGCCAACAAAAGGGCGGGGTATCGGAACGGTCGCTCGTCTCCGCCGGGATCGGCGACCTGCGGCCCCCCGGCTCTCGATACGCTGAAGGAGGGAGCAGCACTCCTGGGAAGGATCCTCGGAACGTTGAGCAGCCGAGTTCCTCCTCAGACGAATGCCCACGAGGTCGGCGGATACGGCGAAGGGAGCGCCAACGTCGCTACGACCCTACGCCGACACCTCTGACCCGGCGGCGCTCCCAGTCATCTGGTCGGGGGACGGGCGGGAGCGAACCTCGGCGCCTGACGACGATGAAGCGTTTTGGTGCATTGCACCAGCCACCGAACGCCGGGGACGACTTTGTGGGACATTTGTCAGCGAGAACACGGCGGGCGGCGAGAAACCGAGTCGAGCGCAAAGGGGGGGAAGAAAAGGGGCGGACGCGGGAATTTACGCTTCCGGGACAAAAGACGGGCAGTTCGGAGGCCAAAGTAATGGAAGTGCGTCCCGAGGGCGAGTCGTGTGTGTGTCTGCGTGTGTGTGTGTGTGTGTGTGTGTGTTCCCAAGTCTGCACAAACATCAATACATGAAAGGAGGCGGCGCGGCCTTTGACTCCGCCCACGGCGCCCTGCAGCAAGGTCACGCCGATCGACCCGGGGAGATCGACTCGGACGATCGTGTACGAACGCTCCGATCGGCGTCCCCAAACCGCCGGGGCGCGACGGCATCTGCACGCCAGCTGCGGGTGGGGCGGGCCTCGTCCGAGCGCGTCCGCCCGCCCGCGTCCTCCCTCGAGCGCGCGGCGTCACACGCAGGTCAGAAACGGGCCGCGACCGCCAACGGTGAACGAGGACTGAAGTTCAAACCTCTTTCAAGCCTTCCTCGTGGAATCAGACTGCACCTGATCCCTCAGGAACGCCGACGGCGTGGTCGCCGCGGCGTCCTCGAGCAAGACCCGAGCTTCCTGTTTGGGGAAACCGGCCGCCAATTCAAATCATGACGCGGTACGCCGTCAGATTACGAGATTACTGAAGGCTGCAGGTAATCTGATTACACCGCTTACTCTGTTCCTTGGAAGAACAAACAAAAAAAGGGAGTTTTGCTGCGAAGGCGGTCCCTTTGGGGGCATCGGCGCGCTTTAAGAGGCGATTAGTGTTGAAATCTGATGGCGGGCGGCCGGTTCGAGGCCCAAAGTGGCGCCGGGGCGACTTTTTCCTGCAAATTCATCCCAACATGGCAGCGGCGCCGAGCAGGTCCCTGGATCGGCGCGCACACACGTGCACTGGATAATGCGATTTCCTGCCTTCTTCTCACGTTCATTCACTTGCAGCAGGAAGTGCATGACGCCCCCCCGCCCCCACCAGCTCTGTAATTGCCAGTAATGATATTGTCGAGAGGAGGGGCAGCTGTCGCGCGCTCACGCAAACGTGAAGGAAGAAGGAAAACGGTGGTGATGGTGGTGGTGGTGATGATGGTGATGGTGGTGATGATGGTGGTGATGATGGTGGTGATGGTGATGATGGTGATGGTGGTGATGGTGGTGATGATGGTGATGGTGGTGGTGATGGTGATGGTGGTGGTGGTGATGCTCCTCACCCTCAGAGACGATAATTGGGGAGAATCCTGGGCTATTGTCTCAAGTGCATTACATCATGCCAGTCTGCATCCGCCCCCCCTTCAACTCTCCTCTGGTTCTCCACCAGCAGGAGTCCTTTTAACCCCCCCCCCCCACCACCACCACCACCACCACCACCCCCCCCACCACCACCATCTTCTGCAGAGACTCCCAATGTCAACCGCGGCGGGTCCCGGGGAGGACGATCACCTTGAGCCTGCCGGAGGTTCGGGCCAATGTAGGTCACCGCAGCCCCGGCGTGCGCACTCACCCGTCCTGCCGCCGCTCCTCGGATCGATGGCAGCCGCCCCCCGCGCCCCCTACGCCGCCTCCTCAGCGCCGGGCGCCGGGGCTCCGTCGGGGAAGGTGCGGCCGGCCCCCGCCGCTGACATGGTCCGAGAACGACGACGCGCCGGCCAAATTAGCCGCGCGGGGAAATGGCATTTGGTTTCCGGGACGCCGCACACGCACGCACGCACGCACGCACTCCACACACGCTCGCTCGCGCGCGCGCCCCCCGCGCACGCACGCACGCACGCACGCACAGCGGCGGAGGAATGGAGGCACGCCGCAAATTGCGCGGTGATGAGCGAGGCTGGAAAAGACCATCGAGGGAGATGACGCAGGGGAGGAGAGGGGAGTCTTAAAGTTGCAGCCTCCTCCGGTCCGGACCCGCACATCTGCTCCTGATGTGGGGACAGGCGGAACAGGGAACAGGCGGAACAGGGAACAGGCGGAACAGGGAACAGGCGGAACAGGGAACAGGCGGAACAGGGAACAGGCGGAACAGGGAACAGGCGGAACAGTCGGACCAGCGTCAGCATCAGCATCAGCAGCCGGACCGGAGGAGGAGGAGGATGGGGTCGCTGTCGACGACAGCTGAGACGACAACCCGGGGGGGGGGAGAGGTCACTCATCATCTAGAGCGTTCCCAGCATTCCCAGTGTTTCCAGTGTTTCCAGCGTTCCCAGTGTTCCCAGCGTTCCCACTGTTCCCAGTGTTCCCACTGTTCCCAGCATTACCAGTGTTCCCAGCATTACCAGCGTTCTCAGTGTTCCTAGCATTAACAGCGTTCCCAGCATTCCCAGCGTTCCCACTGTTCCCAGCGTTCCCAGCATTACCAGCGTTCCCACTGTTCCCAGCGTTCCCAGCATTACCAGCGTTCCCACTGTTCCCAGCGTTCCCAGCATTACCAGCGTTCTCAGTGTTCCCAGTGTTCCCAGCATTCCCAGTGTTCCCAGCGTTCCCAGCGTTCCCAGTGTGCTGGTGCTGGTGCCCTCTCTGTTCCCCAATCCCTTCGTGAATCGTGGACCTCGCTCTGACGAGGCTGGTAGCAGGTGGAGGTGTGATACTGGGGGGGAGAGGGGTTGTGGGGGGGGGGGGGTCGACCCCTGGAGAGGAGGGCCTGGGGGGTCAAGGAGGGACGCCCAGGTCGACTCTGGGGGGGGGGCATTAAGGTGGGACGTTGATAAATCCTGGGATCAGAGTCAGAGTCTGGACCTTCTACAGCCCCCTGGGGGGGAGGGGGGGGGGGCAATGGGCCTCACCCCCCCCAGCAGGGATGCAGTTCCCTCCTCCTCCACCTGGGCTCCTGTCATGGCCGGCTCCATCCTCACCTCTACAGGTGCATTATGGGTCGTAGACAAGGGGGGTGGAGGGGGGGGGGTTAGACTGCTTAATCACAAAGACCCCCCCCCCCCCCAAACATCCTCTGTTAGCTCAGCTGCTCCGTCCTTCAAGCGTACGGGGGGATCAATTGAGTCAGACAAGTGCTCTTTTGTGTGTCAAGGAGAGAACCGCCTGTTGCATCCCAGCCATTGGCTGAGCGGGGTCGCAGTTGCCAGGCAACCGCTACAGTGGCGTACAGGGGGATGAGGCCGCGGCTACGGGCAAACGGAGATGCGGTCATCCCATCCCTTTTGGGGGGGTGGGTGGGGTGGGGGGGTTGGGGTCACCTGAACGCAACGCGGCGAACCGAAGGCGTCCACGACGGCGTGGTTTCGATGGACCATCAGACGGGCTCAGAGGTGATGTCTGGCGTGGTGTAGTACGCACACTCCTCCACGGCGGGGAAGGGGAGGGGGGAGGGGGGCGTCGTCATGGGGATGGGAGGCGGCGTCTCCTAGCAACTGGTTCTCCAGCCGGTCACGCGAGCCTCGGAGGAAGAGCGGCGCTCCGGCGCCGCCCTGCGGCGCATCCAGGTACTGACAGAGGGGCAGCGCAGCTGGGGCTGCAACATCTGGGATGGGTTGGCGTCCAGTCCTGGTCCCAGTCCTCCCAGTCTGGGGCGCAAACCACGTGGTTCCTGCACACAGAAAGACATTTAATTATTAAGTAAATAAGATTAATCTATTCTTGATATACTACTACTACTACTTCTACTAATAAATAAATAAATAAATAAATAAATAAAAACAACAATAATAATGTTTTTCTAGCGCCCTCCCGCGGCCGGACCCTGAACTACACCAACAACCGGCTTCCCTCCACGTGTCTATTTCGGCGCGGGGTCACGTGACAGCCCCGTCTCCATGGCAGCCCCCGTTGCCGGGCAACGCCTCCCCCGGCCGTTCGTCCCTCCGTCTCTCGGGAAAGGGGCCGGTCCGCTCGCAGCCGCCGCCTCGGCTCACCTCTGGAGGACTTAGAGAAGGTGATTTTTGAACTTTTCGAGCTTTCTGACCTTAAATTCGATTCTTCTGGGATTCGCTTGTCGCGCCATTTCAGCTCAGTTCCGTCACTTTTTAATCTTCCCACTGGCAACCCCAACAAACAACAATAGTTCCGCCTTGAAAATCCTGGAATTCAACAGACTGCAGCACACTTTGACTTTTGTCACTTCTGGTTTATTACAAGCAGATTTGAGTGTGGCTTTGTCAGCACAGGGATTATTGCAGGACATTAAATTTTAAGAAATGAAATAAAAAGTGAGTGACTGGTTGATTAGATACAGAAGATAACTCCAGTCTGGGATAACAACTGACACAGAAGACTGAGAAAAAAAAAAGAATGACACCATTAATAAAGTCCTGCAGGTCCGTGAGAGGCTTCATCCACTGCAGACGCTTTGGATCAACGCGAGTCCGTGCTGTGGCGATAGTCAAGTTTCAGAATACACATAATACTGTACACCTTTTACCCTTTTTAATAAAAATCACGCTCAGCTGCTCAGACTCGGTGGGAAGCTGCGTGGAGGGATATCCACCTTTTTTTGGCGGGCTTTAACTATGTACGTGATGAGAGGTGACTGGAAATTATAATATTGCAGTTTCAGGGTTTACGTTTAGAGGGATTTAGATGTATCGTAGTACATCTTCCCGTCAGGAGGTCTCATCCACGCAGGTGAAGCTCGGCTCGCCGCTTACATCTAAAGAACCCTCGCCCGCCTCCTTTGGAGGTTATCCCCACCACGGCCTTGACTCCGGACCAAAGATCTCCCCGAGTGCTCAGACAACTCATCTGATGAACAGTGGAAGAATTTGATCTCAGATTAGGAGCAGTTTAAAGCCCCCCCCCTCTCAGGGGAAGGCTTTAAACGCCCGACTTTGGTCATTCTCGTAATTTGGACTGGTTGCGCGTTAGTGTGTCCTGATGGCTTTTCTCCCCAGGGTGTGTGACAACATTTTCCGGTGGGTTTTATTAGAAAACGTGCTCCGGGTCAGCCGCCAAGCGAGACTGGACTGTACAAATAGAACTTTACGTGGTGATGGACTCTTATTTATACTTATTTATACGTTTAGATCGCACACGTCCAAAGTCTACCAGGTATCGGACAAGCCTGTGATGCAAGTATAAAGATGTAAAAGTAGTAAACTGAGCGTCAGTACAAACCGCAGTACAAACAGACAAAAAAAAAAAAAAAAAAAAAAGGTTTAGCGACGTGAACGTATGCGGGATATGGCTGAACCGGTCCGGTTCGATTTAGACGGTGACGGATTTGTCTCGCCGGTGGGAACAGGCTCGAGAGGCAGAGCCTCTCCACGGGTGGCAGTAGGCTCCAATCCCCCCCCCCCCACCAACCAGAGCCGCTGTGGCACGTTTCAAGTATGAAAGCTGATCCCAAGGCGAAGGCGACGTACCCGGATTTCAAAGGAAAGAGCCGTATGGAAATGGAAGTCACACGAGGCTTTCTGGTTGCATATTTATATATAATTGGCCACAAACATTGGACAAAATAATGAAAAATGACAATGAGCAGGTTTTTTTTGGGGTGGGGGGGTGGGGGCAGGAACAGATTTCAGGACTTAAGTCATGGCTAGTCGACCCCCCCCGCCCCCCCAGAGTGCTTCACTCAGGCCTCACTTCAGGAGAGCCTCCTCCCCCATCCATCCAATCCACACTCAAAGGGGGGGGGGGGGGCGGTTGTGTTTGGAAGCGAGAGTCCCGGTCGGCCCCTCCGTTCGGCGGGAAAGACTCAGTTGGTTAAGGTGCTGGACGCGCGGAAGTAGGACAGGAACTTGAAACAGAGGCTGACCACGAAGTACCAGATGTTCCGGGCCATCTGGGAGCGGGCGATGAAGACCCTCCAGATGAAGACCACCAGCACGGTGTTGAAGGTGTAGCGGATGTTCCTCAGCCTTGGGGACAGCGACAGGACACCGTGAAGACTTAAAACTCGACAAGACAAGACGGCCGATTTTGCCCCGGGAAGAGAACACTGACTTCCTCAGGTGCTGCCTGGCGGCGGGAATGTCGGACATGTCCTCGTTCAGGACGTACTTCTTGGTGCCGATGCAGTAATTCTCGATGTACTCGGGCCAGTTCAGCTGGCGCACGTCGAAGTTGAAGGTCTGCGGAGGGAACGGAGCAAAGCGGTCAAGCCCGAGCGGCGCGCAGTACCTCGACGCGCCGCCAGGTGGAGCAAAGAGGCGGCGTTTGAACGCGCGGCGCGTCCGACCCTCGACGACGAACGCGATCTGTGCGGCGGGTTTGACCCAGAAAGGGGCTGACCTTCCGGTCCTCGGGGGTCAGCTGGCCCAGCAGCATGCTCAGGTTCTCCGAGTTCCACTCCCAGTCCTGGCTGCTGAAGTACTCCAGCAGGCCGATGGCCTTGTGCAGGCGGTTGAAGATGCGCATCATCCTGAATAACGAGACAGGGGTCAAAGGTTAGGGTTCGCTTCAGACCCGAGGAGGTGGGGGAGGGGGGGGGGAGGGGGGGGTCCTTACTGCGGCTTCTGCCCGGAGAGTCTCAGGAAGAGGTCGTAGATGAAGGCGGGGAACTTGTGGCTGACCAGGATCCAGTACTGGTTGATCAGGTAGTTGGAGGTGATGTTGGCGTTGGGCCTGCGGAATGCCTGCTCCAGCGGGTTCCGCTTGAAGGACGAGATCACGTGATGCTCTGCGCAGGAGACGGGAGGTCGCCGGGTCAACCCAGGGAGCGCCGCAATCACGGGGAAACGTGGGGAAGAGCAACCCCCCCTTCGGAGAGCGGCCACGTGACCGCAGATGTTACATCACGGCACGCGAACTCTGCTCTCAGCTCCGTGTTTCCATGGAAACACGATGTGTGGCGGCTGCAGGGGGCCGTGATGACCGGATCCGAGGTGACAGCCAGCTGTGGCCTAATCTTGAGCCACTGGTCTGGGATTAGAAAGGCAGGGCCCGGGACCTGCTCGGAATAATCCTGCACCGTGCTCGCCGTCTTTACCGGTTTTTGGGATTTTTGTGTTTCGTTTTGTTTTTGCGAGCGACGTTCGCGAGCGAAGGCCCTTTGTGACGAACCTGACATCCTCAACCCGCTAATCCCGGTTTAATCTCCCGGCTCGCTCGGATGAGACCGGAAATCAGGATGATTTAAATACAGATCGACGAGCGCAGCGCAGGGCGTTCCCAAACCTGGATTCAGCAAATCTGTCACCATGGCGATGCGCTCGCCCTTTGACCCCCGAACCCGCCCGAATCCAGCCGTCCTCCTCCAAACGAGGAATCTGGAACGCTAACGGGCGGTAAGGAAAGTCGGTAGAGCCCCGTCTACGTACCGATCTCTCCCCAGTGGAACGGGTTGATGCCTCCAGTCGTGCAGTTGTACACCAGGGCCGATTTGGGCCTGTGGGGGGGCGGGGCAGGAAAAAGAGCTTGGTTTGGCATCGATTCCGAGATTAGAGATCGGAAGTTGGCGTCGGAGTTTTGCCTCCCCCCCCACCAGGCGCTCACCGGTGGACGGCCGTGTACCAGCCAGCAGCCAGGGTGAGGTTGATGACCACATCCACGGGGATCAGGTCGGCCACGGCGTCGTTGTTGGCCCGCATGGTGCGCAGGATCCCTTTCCCGGCCTGGAGAGTCCGATTAGAACCCAAACAAAACTCCCGGGAGGGGCTAAGGAGAGAACTGAAGCTCTACTCACGGCTATGAAGACTCCGCTCGGGCCGTTGAAGTTATCGATCCAACCCTGAGGAGGAAGAGGAGGATTCATTTACACCACAGCGCCCCCTGGAGTACAGCCGGAGCATCACAACTCCAGAATGTGTTTATGTTCCTGACAGGACCTCCCACCAGGAGCAGAATTCCCAGTGATTAATGAGGGAGCGGGATACTGACGGGGAAGGGCTCCTGCCAGCTGGCCCCCACGATGGAGGGCCTGATGATGGCGATGTTGAGCTTGTCCTGCTCCTGCTGCACCACGAACTCGGCCAGAGCTTTGGTGTAGGTGTAGGTGTTGGGCCTGTCGCCGATGAGCCGCGGCGTGATGTCGCGCACGATGCCGTCGTCCATCCACCTGCGGGCACGAGCGGGAAGCCTGAGGTGAAGCGCCTGAACGGAGGGGGAGGGGGACGGTGTGTGTGTGGGTGTGTGTGACTCACTCCAGCGACTCGATGAGCTTCCGGGGCTCGACGGGCGGCGGGTAGATGACCTCGTCGATGTGCTTGCGGTTGCAGTTTGCATAGGCGGTGGAGATGTGGATGAAGGCCTCGAGGTGGTGCATCCGCTTGGCCAGGCTGAGGAGCTGCTGCGTGGCAATCACGTTCAGCTGCAGCGCATGTCTGGGGGTGGGAGGGGGGAGAGGTAGAGAGAGAGAGCAATCTGTCAAACACTGTGTGTGTATATGTGCGTGTGTGTCTGTGTGCATGTCTTTAAGTGCATGTGTGTGCCTCTGTGCCTGTGTGTGTCTCTGTGTGTGCTTGTGTGTGTGCTTGGGTATGTGGGTCTGTGTGTATATCTCTGCATGTCTATATCTCTGTGTGTTTGCGTGTGTGTGTGTGTGTGTGTGCCTGCGTGTGTGTGTAGGGCAGCCGCCGGCCTGATAATGTCAGTGTTTGACCATTTGCATGTGAGCTGGTTCAGTGCAGAGATTAAAACAGGAAGGGACGGAGGGGCGGAGCCAACATCTGCTCCCTCGGGCCGCAGGAACTGCTGCCGCGTTAGTTTATGCTAAAGCTGCATGTTTACACAGGAACGACTGCATCTCACTCACACACACACACACACACACACACACACTTCTGACTCTGTAAGGACCATAGACATGTATTACCCAACCAGGAACCCCGAAACATCACAAATGACCCCCTGACCCTCAAGCTGAAGTAATCCTGAAGTAACCCTGAACTAGCCCTGAACTAAACCTGAACTAAACCTGAAGTAACCCTGATGTAAACTTGATCTAATCCTGATCTAATCCTGATCTATATCTGATCCTGAAGTTTAGATCAGATATAGATCAGGTTGGACCAACCAGCATGTCCTGATTTTGATAGTAGAAGGAGGAGTTTGCTACTCAATATGTAGCAAGTACAAGAACACACACAAACACACACACTCACTCACACACACACTCACACACACACTCACACACAGTCACAGATGAGTGTTCTCTGTGTGGGCGGCCCCAGCGGGGCATTTGTGACGGGGGTCTGACGGAGCTTCGGCGCTGTTTCCACCATTCGGACTCGACATCCAAACAGGGGCGACGCATCGATTCATCCCCGTGGAGACCGACGCTTTGATGTCAACGCCAGTCACGCTGACTCCGCCCACATGTGTGCGTTCCAACATTTATATGCGTCGCAAAACAGGAAGGTCCTGTTACCAACATTTACAGGAAAGCATTATGCATGAGTGTGTGCATGTGCATGTGTGTGTGTGTGTGTGTGTGTGTGCGCGTGTGTGTATCATCACTTGAGAGGCTCATCGAAGCGGATGGTGGCGGCGCAGTGGAAGACGATGTTGACGCAGGCGGTGAGCTTCTCGGTGTCCTGGGGGCTGATGGCGAGGCCCGGCTGGGTCAGCTCGCTGCTGATGGGGACGATCTTCCGGTGGAAGTCGGGGTCGTCTTCCCGCACACGATCGAAGAGCTGTGTGGGGGGGGGAGGGGGGCAGAGAGGGGGGCGGGGGGGCAGAGGGGGGTCAGCGCCGGGAAGTAAAGGAATGACACATGAATTGGGGTAAATCAAAGCTGTGCTCTTATTTTCTTACTTCCTCCTGAAGGCCCCGCCCCCCTGACACAAGCACGTTCTTGTCTGAGGTCCTGCAGCCCCCCCTGCCCCCCCCCGTGCATGCCGGGACACGTAACAGTCATAACCTCAGCACGGCACACACACTGACACGTCAACGGTATGTGTGTGTGAGTGTGTGTGTGTGAGTGTGTGTGGGGGTGTTGTCAGGTCGGGTTCCATTCAGACAGCTGTGGCGTCTACCGTTGTGCTCCCGAGCAACACTCCCGCCTGGCGGGAAGCGCGGGCTGGAATGCGTCAGAGGGGGAGGAGTTTCCACTCCGCTCGGCCGCGCCCTGACGCCGCTTCCTCTCCTGGGCGTTCCCGGGAATACCGAGCGCACGACCGCGGGTGGAAAGAATGATGCTCCGGCTGAAGACCGGGAGTCTGGCAGCCTGTGAGCGCTACCCAGCATGCACCACGGTGCAGACAGTGAAAGGAAGGGGCCAGAGCACGTGCACGCACACGTGCACGCCGTTAAAAAGGCTTTCAAAGGAACGGGGACGATGTTTCTTCTTCATGAGCGCGACCCACAGAGACGCTGCAGTTGCTGTTTCCGGCCACCAGGGGGCACCAGATCCGACAGACGGGACGTTCACACCCCCCCCGGGAATCTTTCGCCCCCCATGCACCGCCGCTCTTCGGGCGGGACGGGGCGAGGTCTGCGAACGCACCTCTGAAGACTAAAAATACCGCCAGACATGCGCTGACGGGGAAGGTTCCCATGGGCGCGGGCGTCGGGGTCAGAGGGTGCGATCCAGAGGAGGCCGAGGGGGAGGCCGGAGAAGCGCGGCATTGTCCCCCCCCCCCCTTTTGAAAACCAGCCGCGATCGCCCACCGACACAAAGGCGCTTCAGTTTTGGTAAAATGACCTTCAGTGTCCGCCAAGCGAGCCTGCGCTCGTCCTTTACAACAACGCCGGCCCCTGCTGACCACCCCCCTCCCTCCCTCCCTCCCTCCCCGGGGGGGGGTCCAGCGGTCGTATTTAAGCTGCGTCACCACAGGATGAGCAGCGGGCGCTCTGGTCCATCCCACGTCAGAGCTCGCCACGCCATCGCTCTTTAAAATGCAGTAACTCTGGTAGGTCCTGATGCTCCCGCCCTGATCTGAGGCCACAGGTGCGCAGATAAGAGGCGGGAGGCCACATCGGCTCTGGAACGCAGCCGCGCCGAGACACAAAACATCAGATAAACGCGTCTGTGTTGGCTGTAGACACACACAGCGGGACAGAACCCAGCCTGCAGTTCCCCGTCTGGCCAGCGGGGGCAGATTTCCCCCCCCAAACGTTGACTGGTTCATCTTTGTGTTTCTTCTGGGGGGTAAACTTCGTCTAAACTTAGTCGTCTAAGTTTAGTCGTCTAAACTGGACTACGCTGAGGCTGTTCCACCAGTTCACACCCCCCCACGAAAAAATAAAAATATGGAAACGATGGGGTGTGTCTGACTGACAGGCCATCACTTTCTCCAGCACGTCACAGAACAACGAGGAAATAATCAGGCAAAATCTAATCTGAAGAACCGGCAAGCCGTGACGGACAACAATCATGTGCGCCGATACGTTGACTGATTAAGATCTCCTTCGCTCTAATCACAGACCAGACCTGCCCCCCAACACACACACACACACACACACACACTTCTATCTTTGTGAGGACCTTCATCGGTACAATCTATTACCAGCCCCAGACCCATCCTACCCCCTGACCCAGACCCATCCTACCAAACCCCCTGACCCAGACCCATCCTACCCCCTGACCCATACTACCCCCTGACCCAGACCCATCCTACCAAACCCCCTGACCCAGACCCATCCTACCCCCTGACCCATCCTACCCCCTGACCCAGACCCATCCTACCAAACCCCCTGACCCAGACCCATCCTACCAAACCCCCTGACCCAGACCCATCCTACCCCCTGACCCATCCTACCCCCTGACCCATCCTACCCCCTGACCCATACTACCCCCTGACCCAGACCCATCCTACCCCCTGACCCATCCTACCCCCTGACCCAGATCCATCCTACCCCCTGACCCAGACCCATCCTAAACTCAGTTCTAACCTTGACCTTAAAGAAGGTCTTGACCTTCAAACACTCCTTTGAAGATGTGAGGACCAGCCAGAATGTCCTCACTTTGACAGTAAAATCAGCATTGTGGTACTCGGTATGTAGCAAATACAAGAACACACACACACACGTTCCCATCATTTGATCCGTTTCCCATTTGGCCCGATCTCCAGGACGGGGTGTATCTTTTGCTCGTCACCTAGCAACAGGTGGCGAGACGGCAGTCTGGCTTTCAGGACGAGGCGACTCCAGGAGCAGAGCTGCTGTTTTCTCCCTCGTTAACTGCCACCGCGCTGAAAGCGAAGCCGGGCCCCTCGAGGACTCGCTCGAGGAGCCGTTCGCTCGCGGAAACCCGATGACCTCACCGCTGCCTGCGGACGGCACGCGGGCAAGCGCGCAGTTGGCAGCGTGTCAAGCGGCGCCCCAGCAGCAGACGCCATCAGGCCGATGCCAGACCCGATGGAAAAATCATTGCGGGACTAATTCGGCGGAAGATGAATCACGTCGATATCGGCGTAAACACTCCCTGTTAGCATCGCCAACCGGCCGTCTGCTTGTGAGACCCACTTCCTCCTCCATTGACCGATGAAACGCCTCTCACGCCTCATCGCAAAAGGCCGTCTCGCATTCGCCCCCGACCTTTGCCCGAGTCCCTGCGATGGACTCTGTCTGCTCCGTCGCCGTGGCAACAGCCGTGACACACTTTGTGAAACCGATTTGGATTCAGAACCTCGAAAAGGTCGAGAAGGGAACGCGTGATTGCCTCGGACCGCTGCCTCAGCCCCTTAATTGGCCCCCCGGGGGGCCGTGCTGCCTGACTCTTTGACCTCAGCGACCCCTGGCAGGGGTCGAAGGTTAGACTCTACCTTGCAGGTCATCATGTCGCTGACCCTCTGCTGCATGGACTGGCCGGCCTTGGGTCTGACCAGCAGGTACAGGGCCTGGACCTCGGGGCAGCACCTCAGCAGCTTCTCCACCAGCACTTTCCCCATGAAGCCCGTGGCCCCCGTGATCAGCACGCACTTCCCGGCGTAGTACTCGGCCACGGACGTCATCCTGCCGCCGACGTCCGCCGTCCCGTTCGGCTCCCGGCCTTCACACGACTCCTGCGAGAGGAAGGAGGAAAAGTCGGTTAGACACCCCCCAACTCCACCAACAGTTGCTCTCATCAGAAGGATCTCAAACGTGTTCGCACAAGTCTGGTGAATATCGCAACTCCGTGACTCATGGGGAGTTTAAGTCTTTTCCTTGACTTCAGATTAGCGTGTTTGCTTTTGCTCATCCCGGATTCCGGCTCTCCATGTTGATGGTTGTTGTGGAGACGCATTGCACGAATCATCCCAGGGGGCCCCGCCGGGCTCTCGCTACCGCCGACCCCAACCGTCCAACCGACGCGACCCACCGGGATGCCGGGGTCTGCTCTCAATTACCTCTACCGGCTCCTTGGAAACCCTGTCGGGACATATTTGCACCCTTGTGTTTTAGCCTCGGAGCGCCGTTCCCGTGGATACGGGATTGCAGCGACCGGCCGCAAAAGAGGGACAATAAAAAGAAACCGCAGGCGTTTGTTTTAGATAAACTGACCCGTGGTTGCACTCGCCTGGATGCTGGAGTCTCCACACCCAACATGCAGCCAGACCGTTATTCCGATGCTGAATTGAGAAGATCGATATCAAAGGGGGGGGGCGTAGACGAGTGGACGTGAGCGCTGTGTAGAAACATGCACAACGGCATGACACACACTCTGCAAACAGGAAGTGGTTGGGGACACAGGAAGAAGCACGCCCAGATGTTGAAGTGGAGCTTCAGGAAGTGTACGGGCCGCGGCTTTGCTTTTTATTTGGACGTTAAACAGAAGACAGAAGTCAGACTTTGACCTCATTTACTGAACCACAGGAATCCAAAGATCCTGAGCGTTAGCCTCGACGGCGGTCGTAAAACCTCCTGAGGTCTCTGAAAGTCGAGGATCGAGATAAGAATCAGGTTGCCGGATGTTCGCCCATCCGCATCTCTACAAACCACGTGGACTGATGGGTACTTGACAAAGTGGGCGGAGCAAAGACACGTCCAGGAGCGTACTCGGCTTTAGAACTGAAAACAGGACTCGAGAACCCAAGGACCTCGGAGGCGGTATCCTCGGGAACTGGCTGAACTTCCGAGGGTAATCTAAACGGGCGACTTGTCTGTGGTGTCTCACCGGTCGCCCGATCGGGTAGAGTCCACGTCGTAACACAATTTTACTATCTTATAAAATATACGGCCACATTAACCCTTGAAGTCGCAGACGGCAGTGAATCTTGAGTCAGAAACTCGATGGGCAGATTTGGGCGATTCCCTTCGCCCTTCTTTATCCCCTCCTTGGTAACCCGGCCTCCTGCCACGTGTGCCAAAAGACGGAGAGAAAAGCTTCCCGAGTGGAACGTGGCCCAGATACAACAATCTTTGTACACCTGCTTTCCATCTGCCACCCGTGTGCGCTCTGCGTACGCTGCCGCCGCCCCAGCGCGGATCTATGCCGAGGGCCCCCGACATTCCAGCTTCAGAGAGATTCCCAGAGGACGGAAGGACAAGGGTGGGGGGGTGAAAGTCACTACGGATTAATGCTCGACAATAGAAATGTTCCTGCAGCCGGAGAAGTGTTATAAACACACACACACACACACACGCGCGCACAAACACACGCACACACACACACAGCCATGTTGCCCAGAGATTACACAACCCCGCTCTTCCTCTGCCCGTCATGCCGACGGCTTCCAGCCACTGGCTGCTACACACCAACCGGGAGACAGGAGCTAAGCTTTTTAGCCGGATCTCCGATGTCTGTTTTTGCAGACATCCGCGAAATTTTTTGTCAAATTTCGTTCAAAATTCGGGCTGAAGATCAAAGATGGATATCAAAGATTCAGTCCAGTTCAATTCTTTAGATGCCCATTCGTGAGTTTACATCAAAGCAGGATCTTAAAACATCAAAGCGTGGAAGAGGGCTGAGGACGTCTACGAGCTTTAACCTTGAGCTGTCACTGATAAATATGGCTGCGTCTTTTTTTTTTTTTTTACAGTGTCGCAACTTCTCAGAGAGGACAGGAGAGCGAGGTACCCGCTTCACGTGTGCGGCGTGCTGTTGGAGTCGCTTCAGACAAGAACGGGCGAGCCAGGGGCGCAAACGCAGCTCAGATAAGCTAAGCAGAGGTTTACCACCACCCTCAGAAAACTCTGCTGCTCTCCAGCCTTTCATTCCCTTTTCTATTTTGTCCTCGGAGGCCCCCCCGCAGGAGGTCCAAGCTGCAGCTCTGCAGTCCTGCTGCCGCCTCCAGCTTTTCCAGGCTCGGCGCGACTATTAGCGGGTCAACTGAGTGCTGCTGGAGGCACGGGCGGATAGCAGCAGCAAGCTGGCTAAAACCATTAGAGACGAATAAAAGACGCCGGAGATGGAGAGTGACGGGGGGGGTGTGTGTGTGTGGGAAAATACAGTAAAACACAGCCAATAATTAAGGCGCCATTCGTCAAGTTAAATGCTAACGCCAGGCAACATAAAGAAGAAGTCAACCTCTGAATGCGAGCGTGCCAAAGCTGTACAAAAAACACACCCAGAGCCAAGGAAAACACATCAATACTTGTGTTCACATCCGAGAGCCAAAAAAAAAACCCTGCCAGTGCTGTTTATGCCAGGAAAGTAGAGTCGCAGCAGCAGCTACGCTATAGCTTCCCGCTAGCAGCCTCCACTCATGAGAAAACACCTTGAAGGACTGCGAAGCGTGCGGGGATCGAGGCCCAAAGAGCAACAAGGCAGCTCCCCAACCCACGAACTTCAAAGAAGAGTGAACAGTGCCTTTGATGTCTTTGATCTTACGGTCGAGTCCAGATTAGATCTGATTGGATAATGGATACACGGTTGTAAACAGGCTGTAATCCGAGGCCGAATTACCAAACAAAAACACATCTCCTCGACCCCACCCCCCCACCCCCACGGCAGCAAACTGCTAATCTAATTAGGAGTAATTATATTAGCCTCGGGCTTCGACGACTTAAGTGGCATCTTGTTAATTCAATTCTCTCGAATCTCCAAGCGAAGGTCAAGGCTTGATATCGGATATCGGCCAAGCCCGATTCGTCTGGGCTTACGTTTCCCAGCATCCGCGCGTCTGGACCGGATCGCGCCCAGGACCGAGGTTCTGGAATTACACCGCTCGCCTGCGCTGCGGTGTCGCTTCCATCCCTTCGCGTCCCGCGTGCTCGTCGAAAAGCGCGGTTCGACTTTTGCCAACTTCGCCATTGACGTCGCCTCGGCAGCGGCGTCATTTTTTCCGACATCCCGGTGAACTCCAACGGCGCTGCAGCCTCTCCGCGCCTGCTCGTCATGACTCACCGCCACAAAGAGCCTCTAAATCCCTCCATTAGGCCCCCGTGACGCCGCTGTGGCAGGAGCGCCCACGCCTGCGTGGAGTTCAATGTCATCCACCTACGTGAGTCAGCGGGGGGTGGAGGGGGGGGTGGAGGGAGGGGGTACAGATGGGAGAGACCGCCGCAAGGTGACCCGCTTTGATCTACGACATCTGCTTGTCAAATTAAAGGAACATCTCGGAGGAGGCGGACGCGTCGGTCTGCTCCATCCAATCAGGATCCTCCTGTAAGAGCCCTCCTGAAGGTGA
This sequence comes from Lagocephalus sceleratus, assembly GCA_911728415.1. NCBI lineage: Eukaryota > Metazoa > Chordata > Actinopteri > Tetraodontiformes > Tetraodontidae > Lagocephalus > Lagocephalus sceleratus. The sequence goes on along the minus strand of CAJVRN010000210.1, from coordinate 2,696,179 downwards.
CCCCCCCCCCCAAATAACAGCTCCAGTCGTTTATCAACGTCCACAGCTGGCGCCAGGAACGAACGCCGAGTCGGGCTAAACTGGTCTGACTGGGGGCGTTGCACCGACAACCCTTCATATTACTGTAAATCAGAATCTGCTCTCGACTGCCAGCCGCAAATATCGAAACTATGACTCCTCCACCTGACAACAAAGAAGAACAAGATGCTTTGATGTCATCACTGCCGAAAACTCTGATTCACCGGTTCATGTCCTTATCGCGAGCGTCCCTGTTTAGAGTCGTTTTATCTGCTTGAATCTCCTTTTCATCGGGAAGAAAACTGTTTTTTTTAACTATTCGTGAACGCGTTTTTGTGACACAAAATTCCGTGTTCTCTTCAGGAACGTCGTAAGTTTCTTCGGTAATGGTGACACTTGACGCGAAACATTTGGGCAGCGTGAAAAATGAAAGACTTTCCGGCAGCAGCTATAAATACGCACGCACGTTTCAAACAAAATATAGGTCATCGCGGGAAGATAATTAGAGCTCGATTTGCGATCCTAATTTAGGAATCGGCCCGGGACACGTTAGGCCTCGTACACGAGACGAGGCTGTGCGCTAATTTTATCGCCACACATCAAAATACAACAAAAAACGACGCCGCTCACGGGAGTTTTGAACGTGTTTGAGGTCATTTCAGTCTAAAAACTTCGGGCTGCGGCGACATCGATCCAACGGGGCAGCCCGATCGAACTGCTCCAACAACGAACATCTGATCTAATTGTACGATCACAGTTGCGGCATTAGCGCCTCTGACGGCCGCATTAGGCAAGAAGATGACATCAGACCACTGACTTATCAATACAGCCCCTCAATACAGCTGATCAATGCAGCTGATCAATGCAGCTGATCAATACACTTTCAAACAGTGATCAAATATATAAATATACAGGAAGCATCGGTGCTCGACAGTCGAAATATGAAAAACAGGAAGGAAGCGGGCCGACACACACACCACTCTCACTCTCACTCACACACACTCTCACTCACACACTCACTCACACACACACACACACACACACACAGAAACAACGGCTCATTTTTCTTTGGTAGCGCTGCTGTTTATCACCACCATTGTTACTAAACAACAATGATGAATGCTTCCACACTTTGGTGCCTTCTGGGTGGTGCCACAACAAACTTGCTGGAGAAACAACTTCCAGCCTGAAACTCCAAATTAAATAATAAATAAAACAGAGCATCAGGTAAAACAGGTCAAAATCACCAGGGACCGTTCGTGTCACCAAGTCACAATTCAAGCCTATTAAACACTTTCGTTTCAAATGAAAACATGATGAAATAAAGATAACTCAATCACCACCTCAGATATTTTTATCCTGCCTCTAATTACATAATTTCATTCCTTTCAGATGTATGAAGTGACAGCTTTGACAGCTTTTCATTTGTCTAATTAACGCCAGAATACAAGTGAAATAAGGAATAATTTGGCCACGTTGGGTACTTCTAGACGCTAAACCTGATTCCAGTCCTTGTTTTGACCTAAAATCCGTTAATTGTTGAGTTAAAATTAACTAAAAATTAGATCAAGGTAGAACAGCTTCCGCCTTTATTCTGAAGGCGGGTGCGCGGACTTCCGGGCTGTTAGCGGCTAACGGTGGCTAACTTCAGCTCCGCGGCTCCGGGACGACCCCCCTCCCGCCCCTCCCGCCCCCGGCCGCGGTGGCCGCCCGGCGGCTTCGGGTCGCCCCCGGCCGCCGCCTCTCCTCCCGGGGAGGAGAGGCCGGCGAGACCGAGACCGAGACCGACCCCCCCTCCCTCCCTCCGCCCCTGGATGCTGGCGGTCCCACGTCGGCCTCACCCCCCCCCCACCTCAATAAAACCGCCCCCCCTCACCCCCTCCTCACCCCCCCCACCTCCCTACCGTCGCCATCGGTGGATGCGGCTGGCTGCGTCCCGCTGCTGCGGCGTCCTGCTGCGGCTGCTGCGGCGGCGGCTGCTCTCTGCCTCCTCCCACCGGCCGCCCCGGGCTCTGGCTGCTCGCTGGGGCGCTTCCGCGGCTCAAGCCCGGCCCGGCTGGGTCCTGCAGACCGGCTGTTGCGACGCCTGCCGCCGCCACCCCGCCCCCGTCACCCCCCCCATCCCCAACCCCGGGCCCTCCTCCCGGTGCGCGCCGCCCCTGCTGCCGTGCGCAAAGAGCGCGTCACGAAGAACTTCATTCAAAAATAAATAAATAAATAAATAAACAAATTAACATTTAAATAAAAGCAACGCGCCGCTCGAGCCGCCTTTGATCTCACGGGTTTCGTGATATGAAAGCTGCAGGGGTGCGCACAGGGTCGACGGGGCCCGTGAGGGCGAGGGCCCCCCCAACACCCCCCCCTCTGAGTATTTAGGTCAAAAAAGGAGGAAATGAGAAGTTGTGTTAACGTGAAAGGTCTTTGAATGACAACGAAATGTAGTCACGACTAGGCAGTGTGTGTTGGGGGGGGGGGGTCTTTATGTAGCCGTGGTTGTGAATCGTACCAGGAGCGCACAGGGCTGGAGCCAGTGCCTTTGACCCTTCATCATGGGGGGGGAGCATCGCTCTTATGTCAGATGTGTGTGTGTGTGTGTTGGGGGGGTCTTTATGTAGCCCTGGTTGTGAATCGTACCAGGAGCGCACAGGGCTGGAGCCAGTGCCTTTGACCCTTCATCATGGGGGGGGGGCGTCGCTCTTATGTCAGGTGTGTGTGTGTGTGTGTGTGTGTGGGGGGGGGTCTTCATGTAGCCGTGGTTGTGAATCGTACCAGTAGCGCACAGGGCTGGAGCCAGTGCCTTCGACCTTTCATCATGGGGGGGTTCGTTCTTATGTCAGGTGTGTGTGTGTGTGTGTGTGTGTGTGTGTGTGTGTGAGAGAGAGTGTGTGTGTGTGTGTGTGTGTGTGTGTGTGTCTGGGGGGTTCTTCATGTAGCCCTGGTTGTGAATCGTACCAGTAGCGCACAGGGCTGGAGCCAGTGCCTTTGACCTTTCATCATGGGGGGGTGGGGGCGTTGCTCTTATGACAGGTGTGTGTGTGTGTGTGTGTGTGTGTGTGTGTGTGTGTGTGTGTGTGTGTGTGTGTGTGTGCGTGGTGGGGGTTCCTCATGCAGTTGTGGTTGAATCGTACCAGTAGTGAACAGGACCGGAGCACTATTTTGGATGAGTGTCTTTGACCTTTGATCATGTGTGTGTGTGTGTGTGGGGGTACTTGATTCTTATGTCAGGTGTGTGTGTGTGTGTTTGTGTGGGGGGGGGTACTTGATTCTTATGTCAGGTGTGTGTGTGTGTGTGTGTGGGGGGGGGTTCCTCGTGGAGCTGTGGTTGATGTGAATCGTACCAGTAGCGTACAGGGCCGGAGCACTATTTTGGATGAGCGTAATGGGGGGGCTACGTTCTTATGTCAGGAGGGGGGGCAGCGTTGCAGACAGAGATTACGAACCGAGTTGTGACCTAGAAACCTGGAAGTGGCTCCAACAGGAAGCCCGGGTTGTGTAATAAGTCTGTAATAACACGGTGATGAAACGAACCCGCCGCATCAGGACGCGTCTCCGTGGCTGCAGCAGCACTCAGAGTGTGTGTGTGTGTGTGTGTGTGTGTGTGTGTGTGTGTGTTCTGGGTCGACCCCCCCCCCCACCACCACGAGGACATGAGGCTGCAAACTGCGGCCTCCTGCCGGCTGACAGCGGCGCTGCCCCGGCGGGAGACCCGGACATCAGAGCCCCGGCGGTGCCCCCCCCGCAGGGCGGCTCCTCGGCGCTGCAGACGCCCCAGCTGGAGGAGAACTGCACGAAAACGAGACAGAGCTTCACAAAATTTAGACAGAAAAAAAAAACAACTTTTCGTTTTTTTGTTTTTTTTTTGGGCGTGAAACCGAAATGACGGCGGCCGACGTGGAAGCGCGCACGCCCGTGCACGTGTCAGATGTGTTTCAGGTCAGCACAAATGACCTCGGCTGCACAAAACACGGAAATAATTCGGAATACATGGTTTAAAAAAAAACACTCCACGAACGCGTTTCAGTAAACTAAATAACGGTCTCGAGTCTACGAACGGATCGACGCTGACATCTAGCGGTCACGTGTGAGAACTGCAACCGATCAAATCGACGTTTATAATGTCCCGACAAATCAGAATTACTATCAATTACACATTACGCGATAGATAACGACAGAAAACACGACTCGGGCCATAAATCAAGGCTCCTTTGACGCATTTTAATTAAAATAACGACCTGATGGAATCCATCCTGGTTGTCTGCCGCCACCTGGTGGCCAAACGGCGACATTACAGCAGCCAAGTTCAATCCATTTTAAAAGATTCTCAACGAAAACATCAGTCAGTTCTAAAAATATAATAAAATTAATTAGGCTGTTCTGAGGGGCTTGATTATTCTCTCAGAGATGAAGGAAAATTACTGCAATTTGAGAAATTTACTTAAGCAAGAATCAGGTCTTACCTTCGGTAAAACTGCACCTGAAAGTGGAATAATCAAGATTCTTTATTAATAAAACAGAAAATTCAGGATATTCTAAGATTCTGTCTGAGTTCATTGTTAAACTAAAAAATAAGCGGTTGGATTTCCCCCAAAAAACCTCAAGGGATTCCGCAAAAATATCAAAGGACGACACGTGCGCGTCTGTATGAACGTCACCTTTAATAAAAACACACAACCATAATAAATCACACAGCAGCGTTTCCCAAAGAAATCCGTCATGTGGTGAGGTTCTTTAATTCTGACAGGAAATCGTACAGGTAAACAAGGTTTTAGCAAAAGTTAATATATCCGTAGTGTCGCGTTCCCATAAAAATAGTTGCTCCGTCCGCGTGACTCCTATTTATAGATTTGTCCTCCAGCTGTTCCGACACGAGACGTAGCCGCCCAGGTGTGCCGCGCTACCGATCTCTCCGATTCTTCACGCTTGCCGTAGAAATCTGCCAACAAGTCCGTGTCCGTAACGACAGCTCGGAAGTGAAATAGGGGTGAGTTGTGCAAAGGCTGAGCGAAAAGAAAAAAACGTTCAAATTCTTCTACGTTTGTTTTTACGTTTCTGGGTTGGGGAGGAGCTCTTGTTCGTAGCATGTAGCTAAACCAGAGCTGGAAAAGGAAGAAAGTGACGTAGTTTCGATTCAGCTTGATCGCAGTTCAACATCTGGCTAACGGGCTATTTAGTCAGATGTTAGTGGCTCCATCCCCCCGATTTGTTTTTAATGAAACGGTTGACAAGTTATCGGTTTGAACACATATGCGAGACGGCTAAATGAGACAACGTTAGAAAATGCGAATTTTAGCGGATGTCCTGGTTGCTACCTTGCCCCGGCGACAGCGTCCCCGTGTTTTCGTTAAATGACAATTAGGTGAAAATGCTAACTTGCATGCTAACGTAGAGCTTTAGCATCTTTCAGAGAAACATTCACAACAGTCAAAGAAACAGCTAACAGCTAACTTAGCTTAGCTAGCTACCCAGCAAGGATTTCTGTCGACTCAAAGAACTTTTTCATTCAGGACTGAATTATTGGCAACTTTCCAGATTGTTCCCGCGAAGTAATCGATGCTAGCCTTTTAGCAACATCCCAAACGTCCACTCAGGGGAAAAAAACAAAAACAGCTAGGGAACGTAAGGAGCACCATGGGAGGAAGTTAAAAAAAAAAAACACTTCTTGGCAAGTAATAAAGTGGCTTTTACGTAAATCTGTAGTTTGCGTAGTTCATCGAAACGTATTTCACGTGCAAATAACGAAGAAACGAAACATTCAGCAATGGCAGATGTGATAAAAACGCTTTGACGTGTTTATTATCGCTAAAACCGAGCGAGGCCCCATGCACCTACAGTATTAGCTTAGCAGCTTTGCTCCATTGTCCGAATTGCGGCGCCGTTAGTTAGCATCGTCGTGGCGGAGAAGCGCCTTGATTAGAAATGCGAGCGAAAACGTCCCAGCTGGCCGTGGCGGGGTGTGGCGGCGCCCCCTACTGGTGCGGAGGGTGTCGGCTGGTGTGCGTGAAGGTTCTAACGTACCGCGAGCTTTGGCATCGATTGTAAATGTCACACAGTGTCAACAGGAGCGGAACGGACCTCTGGCCGAGTTTGGGGGAACTTTCTCGTCGGGGGCTCGGAGGAAACGCCGCCGTCTCTGTCGGGGCTCGTCCGATCGGGTGATGGAGTTCATACACGCGTGAATAAATTATATATCTGACTGTAAAAATACGGTTATTATTTAACTCTATAGCAGCCTTTTTACGCTAAATGTTGAACTTCTCGCGGTGTTCCCGTCGAGCGGTGCGGTCCGGATCACGAGCGTATGCCGATAGCGAAGTACCGCTCAGCGAATCGAGGCCGTACAACTCGTTGGAAACCCGGGCCGATGCTAAGTACGACCTCCCCTCCGTCTAAGGCACTCTGCCCCCTGGTGGTACCACACGGACTCACGCGAGCTGGTTCTGTTCCTTCAAGGCGGGAAACCGGATGAACGCGGCGCCCCCCGCTGGCCTGGGGACGAAACAGAGCACCTGATCCAACGGCGAGCGGCGCCCGCGGCCAAATTCCCGTCGACTTAAAGGATGTTATTTACAAATGAGTCCACGTGTTCGTGTTCTAACGTCTCTAGAACCGCCTCCAACCGCCCCATCGATGGTCCAGACGGGTTCGGGCCGGAAAGTCTCTGTTAAGGCAAAAGTTCCGCCGATAATTCCCCGAACAAAAACCCCTCCGGAGTCTTCGTAATTGTTCCAGTTCTTCTTGGGAGTGTCTATAAAAACAGTGGCTCGCTCTCAGAGTGTTTGTTGGTTCTGATTGTGTCTGGAGGTTCTCCCAAGGTTCTCCCAAGGTTCTCCTCGCTCTGGCGGTCCGGTCTTTAAGGTGGTCGGTGTCAAAGAACTCTCAAAATAACTTAAATAAAACTCTAAATGTCGCCGCTCCGGACCTCCTCCCGGTTCCTGTCGGGGGATGAGATGAAGAGGGTGGGGTCATTTGGAGGGGCGGGGCCTGGATGGGCTCCTCGGCCCGGTTATCTGCTCAGCGTGGAGGCGCCGGCTCGCAGGGCGCTTGGCAGCTTGTCAGACCCCGGGATCTTCCACGGTCCAGGAGAGACGGTGGTCTTCCTCCCCACCGAGCCACTCTTGCTGGGGGGGGCGAGTCGATCCGGCTCCCTGGGTCTGGACTCCACCTCCTCCCTGCTGCTCCCGTTGGTGTGTGGGAACACGGCGGCGGATTGGGCGGGTTCTCCGGGGCCCTCCGCCGTCCTCTCCTTGGACCGCCCCCGGCTGCTCCTGGAGGGCGTGGCCTCCTCGCCGCCGCCCTCCCCCTCAGCACTGGGCTTGACTCTGTGGCCCTTGTGGGTGGACCTGCCACCCTCCTTCGCCACTCTTCGCCCCTGGCCGTTCGGATCCGGGTTCCACAGCTCGGCCTTCTGGGGGCTCTTGGAGCGCTCCTTCCTCCCGTCCCCCCCCACCAGGTCCCGGGGTACGTCCAGGGGTGGGAGGAGGGGCAGGTCGGGGGGCGGGGCCATGTGAGATGAAGCCAGTGATATGGAAAGACTGTCGATGGGAGGGGCTACTTCCGACAGGCTTGGAGAGGCTGAAGGGCGAGCATCCCATGGAGCGGCGTTATCTGGAACACAACGGTCGCCGTTAGCAACATCGCCAGGGAAGGGTTAAGGCTAACACCCGCCCAATGGCAACAAAGTATCCCCTGAGTATCCCTGTGTCGCACCTAAACACCCCCACCGTATCGCCCTCTGTGTACCTCCTGTATTGCCCTCCAATGTCACCCTCTGTATCGCACCCTGTATCGACCCCCGTAGTACTGGCCTCTGTATAACCCCCCCGCCTCGTATCACCCCCTGTAGTATTGGCCTCTGTATAACCCCCCCCTCGTAGTATTGGCCTCTATATAACCCCCCCCTCATATCGACCCCCGTAGTATTGGCCTCTGTATAACCCCCCTCGTATCGCCCCCGTAATCTCCGCCTTGCCCCCGTGTAATCCCCTGTGTTGTCTCACTGTATCACCCCCCATATTGTCCTCTGTGTACCTCCCATATTGCCCTCCAATGTCTCCCTCTGTATCGCCCCCGTACTGGCCCCCCCCACAGTATTGGCCTCTGTATAACCCACCCTCGTATCGGCCAATGTAACCCCAGCATTGCCCCCATGTTGTCTCCCTGTATCGCCCCCCGTACCACCCCATATCGTCTCCCCTGTCTAAAGGTCTAAACCCCTTCGACCCCCCCACAAGTCTCAGTCCCTCGACCATCGTCTGTTTCCTGTTCGCAGGTGCGACGGTGGCACCAGAACCAGAAAGGTTCTCACGTCCGTCTAATGATGCTACATACTCCCAGCAGCCTGGAGTTGTGCTCACGCCCAGTGTCAACACTGAAACTGTTTATTTGTTTGTTTGTTTGCCTTCAGCTGTTCCAAAAAAGCAACTTCGACCAAAATAACTCCTCCTCCCACGCTTCACTACACTAACGCTTTAAGGACAAACTAATCTCTGTGGATTATAAAAAATTATGTAAATAAGGTGTCGAGAGAAACTGGAGCGAACGCAGAAGGAGAAACCTGTGAAATGGGCGGAGCAAGTATGCTTTGGGAAGCCGGGAACGTATCGGAAGTACGGAACTCACGAACCACGCAGAGCCAAAAGAAGCCGCAACAAACTACGTCAGTAGGGGAGAGTTCAGTGTTTTTTAAGTTTATCTGGACACAAAAGATGAGACAGAAAGATTAGTGAGGTCACAAACCGTGTCTTTAGAGCGGCCCATTAGGAAGAAATAGGGGGAGCCATGCTTGTCACTTTTCATGCACATGGAGAGACTGGAAGATACCATTCCTATAGAAGGGGAAGTAACAACCTAGACCAATCAATTAGTGACAGGTCACTGAAATGGACACAAGATGTTAGTCAGGACAGAAGAGAGAGAATTAGTCATCGTGGAATTACAGATTAGCCAACGAGTGAACAAAAAGGAGTTTGGGGAAAACGCGGACACGATTTAAAGTTTTCTGCTTGAATGCTTTGATCTCAGAGTTCCGCCTTTGAAGTCTGTTCTTCTGCAATTTGAGCTCAGACTTTGGGCTCAGCCGCGTGTTCCCCAAACCCGGGTTTTTATTCGTGTATCGTAACCGATCAGAGGATTAAAATGGCTACAGATGATGCTAACACACGTGGCTACGAGCTGAGGCATGGGAGCTAATGGGGGGGGGTCTTACCATACTCTGGGACCTGGCCGGTGCCCCTCTTCAGCAGCAGGCGCACCCGCCGCCCTCCTGACTTGATCAGCTCGATGGCTCTGGCGTGCGTCATGTTCTGGGTGCTCTCGCCGTTGATCTCGATGATTTGGTCCCCGACCTAGAGGTTGGCGGTGAAAGACGGAAGCGTAACGCACAAATCACGTGTATTTTTAACGAGATAACGGCTAATCAGAAGAGAGAGAAGCAGTAGAGATATGGACCAGCAAATAGGGAGAGGAAGTGGCTCTCATGAAGCGGATTCCCACTGCAGGCACTTCTGGGTACTTTTACGGGGCCTAGCCGAGTCGCTACTTCGGGATAGTTCCTGAGATCGGCCCCGCAGCACTCCTGGGCGGGGCTTGAGGTCTACTTGGTGCTAATTGCCTAAACCTGGAGCAGGATGTCTTGCTCAGGTGAAGACGGACAAAACTGTCGCACAATGACTACACGGCGATCAAAACTCGGGACATCACTGTGGAGTCCTGAGTCCCCCATATTTACCAGGAGCTCCTGCAGTGGAACCACGCCTGCTGTCATTCCACCCCCCTTCTTTCTTTGATCTCTTTCCGCAACACATGCGGCAGAAATCCCGAATTACGGTGGCTAATGAGTCCCGCGTCGGTGCCAGTCTGGAACGCGCTGAAGGTCAATATATGCAGTCATTTACGGCTCCAGTAACGAGGCTTGTAAAGCGAAGCTGGAATTACCGACGAGCGTGTCGGTGTGTGTTCGGCACACGAGGCGAGCAACGGGAACGTGGTGAAGGTGAAAGGAGGAGCAGCTTAACGAAGGTGCGGGCGGAATATTGAGAAGCGTCATTGTAACCGAGATCAATACGAATCTATAGCTCATCAGCTCCGAGGCCAGATAATTACCGTTGGCCGCCAACTGGCGTAATTAATGACAGCTCTAATTCCAACGTGTCATTTGGAGGATTTACGTCGGATTCCCGCGATGATGCCGCTGACAACGCCTTACGAATACTAATAACCCAAGACGACATAACTCGGGCTGCTCTGACCTACAGAGGCTTGGGGAGGTTTTAGGAGAAGGTCAAAGGTCGTTGGGGAGGCAGAACCTGAATCCTCATCGTCGGCGAGCTTTGAGGAACTCCTCGTTAATGCCGAGTTAGCGCTCCGGTTAGCGCTCTCCGGAAGCTTCCACTGCTAAATTACGTTTTTCCACTCAAGTACGTGACGCCAACGCTTCCTCTGTCTTCCCGCTGGCGTCTATTGACTCCGAGGCGGGAAAGTAAAACCTCCTCTGGGGGCCATTCGGCACAAACGATCTTTGACAGGTTCATTACAGATAAGGGAAGAGGAACAGCGCGCGGCGAACATCGGCGCACATAAACGGGGTCAGAGAGATGGAAGGAAGAGCAGATGGAGGTGAACGGGTGACAAACGAAGAAAAACTCCTCTGGAAGCTGCGATGTAGCGGAGTGCAAAAAACAAACAAGGGCAGGGGCGGGGGTTTGGGGCCTACACTCATCCTGCCGTTGCGGACGGCTGGCCCGTCGTCCGCCAGCCTCAGCACAAACAGGTCCATCTTGTACTCGCGCCCGCCGCGGATGCTGAAGCCGAAGCCCTTCACACTCTTCTCCAGCTCCACCGTGAAGAAGTCGAAGTCCTGCGACAGCTGGGACAAACACGCAGCACCCCATCCCCCCCAAAAAACACTCAATCAGACTCTGTTGTGTGAGGAGGAGCTCGGCGAAAACAAACAGAACGTGGTCGCGTTCGCCTTGAGAGGGGAGACGATTAAAAATTTAAGTATCCTGAAGCTCCAGCAAATTATTAACAGAGCCGTTTCCACCTTCATCTGTGGGGAAATAAGCTCACGTTAGGTTTGTAAACTTTACTTGTAAACTTTACGTTGAAGTAAAACTAAACAAAACAGATGGAGGCAACAAGAGAATTATCTCCACAGAATTCTTCCATTGTCGTTCCATTTCTTCAGCCTCTGCTGACCTCTGGTGAGGTTAGGGAGGTTAGGTGAGGCGAGGCGAGGCTAGGTCAACATGGCTACCTGAACCGGGGGCATCCTGTACTCGGGGATGGCAAACGGCCTGGCGTCGGCGGTCAGCTGCCTGTAGTCGAGCAGCGGCGGGTGTCGGTACTCGAGCGTGGGCGGCTGCCTATAGTCGGCCACGGGGGGGTGGCGGTAGTCCACCGGGGGCTGGCGGTAGTCGGTGAACGGCGGCTGCCTGATGTCCGGCTTCACGTCCTGCCTGGCCTTGACCTCTGACCTGTAACTGACAGACCAATCAGAAGCCACATGGAGAGCGAGCCATCGGAGAGGGGCGGAGCTGCCGCGAAGGAGGACGCTGCCGGCTCACCTGCTCTCGTGGGGGTAGGTCTGTGGCGGTGGGGTGGGTAGGTGGGGGGCGGGGCTCTGGTGCTGGACGGCAGCGGAGGCGGCGGTGGCGTTGGGCTGGCTGACTGGAGCGGGCGGCTCTGCCACCTGGTTGGGCTGCGAGGGGGCGGAGCTTGGCTGGTTCTTGGGGCTGTGCTGCTGGGCCAGCGGGCTCTGCTTCTCTGAGGCGGGGGCTGAGGGGGGGTTGCTGACCTCTGCGGGGGACAGGCAACAGACTCAGGGGTCATAAACGCAGCCGCCGCAGCCGCCGCAGCCGCCGCGGCGCCCGACTAACCTTCCTGTGGGATGATCCTCAGCGTGACGCTCAGGCCGGCGTCCTTGATCAGCTTGACGATGTCGGCGTGCGGCATGCTCACGATGGACTGGCCGTTCACCGCCAGGATGCGGTCCCCCACCTTCAGCCTCCCGCAGCGGTCAGCCGGGCTGCCCTCGATGATGCGCCCGATCTTGTGCGGCACGGCTGCGTCGGAACACAACACGCCACAGGTGAGCGACAGAGTGGCGGGGAATGAGTGTGGCTCCCGAGGAGAGTGTGTGGGCGGCCATGATTGGCGCGGCGTGGGAGGGCAGGTATGATTGAAGGAACCACAGAAGAAGACTTTGACTCCTCCTTCAACAGCTCTTGAGACGGCGGCCGGACTCACCGTTGTTGGCGGCCGCCTCGGGCCGGTTGAGCGAGCTGATGATGACGAATCCGAAGCCCTCGCTCTCCTTCCGGCTGATGACGACGTCGCTGGGCTGCGCGTTGGCCGGCGCTCTATCCGGGGGGGGCGCGGCGTTGAGCGTCTGGGCGCCGCCGGTGCTGTTGGCGTACGTGAAGTCGCTTCGGGGCGAGCTGTGCTGCGTCGAAACGGAGCAGGGGCTGCGGCCATTTTCCGGGCACGGCTCACCTGCGGGGGGGGGGCGGTGAAGTGAGCGGAGGTATGAAAGGAGAACAAAGCGCGAGTGGCGGCCGACACCTCCGGAGCTCGTGGGAGTCAGACAATTAGGATGGAAGAAAGGTCGGCAGAGGAGTCTGAGTCAGGCCGGAGCCGTCGGAGAGGAAGCTGACAGAGAAGGCGGACGAGAGTGGGATGAAGCGGATGTGTGTGAGGCGGTTGCGATAATGAGGTCATGTGACGCTCGCAGGAGGAGGCGTCGCCCCAGAAAACCCCGACGATGACCATGAAACCAGAATGGGTGTGTGTGTGTGTGTGTGTGTCTGCGCCTGTTTTCGCTGCATACCGAGGACTGACACCACTTATTCTCCCACGTTTACATTGTGGTCCTTGCAACTTCAAAGCACTTTTTGAGCGTTTCTGGTTGAGGTCAGGGTTGGGGTCGGGGGGGGTGGTCGTTGAAATGGGGCTGTGGAGCTGGGTAATGTTATTTCAATGAATGTCCCCACGAAGGTAAGAAAGCAGGGATGTATGTGTGTGTGTGTGTGTGTGGATGTGTGTTATCATTGGGAAGCTAATTACTTTGAGATTAGCATGTCGCTTTTCCACATGATTAAACGCGCCTCCCTGAAGGTTCCAGGTCACCTCGTCTCAACCCCCCCCTCCTCCTCCCCCCCTCGACTCCCCCACTCGCTCCTCCTCACCTGCTGCCTGGACCCTCCTCCGGATGACCAGGTTCACCTGGCCGTTCCTCGCCGCCCCGTGCATCAGGTCGATGACGTACCGGTGCGGCTTCCCCACCACCGGGATCCCGTCCACGAACAGCAGCTCGTCGCCGGGCCGCAGGCGCCCGTCCAGGTCCGCCGGGCTCTTCTCGATGATGGCGCCGATCAGGATCTGTTGTCAGAAGTGCTCCGTTAGACCCAGCGGACCGGAACCAGCGGTCACGTGCGGTGGAGGTTAAAGAGGTTATAAGTGACAGCAGCCAGAGCCCGCACTCTCTCAGGGGTCAAAGGTCAGGGGTTACAGTGTGTGTGGAGGGTTAGAGAGGAAGAAATGACAGGTTTCCACGCCCATCGCCATACGAGCCTTCTCACGTGTCTCCGGACTCACAGGCTGGCCCGCCTCGTCCCCGCCCAGCACCCGGAAACCGAACCCTGACTTCTGCCGCCGCAGGTGCACCTCGATGTCCTGGTAGTCCGCGCCTGTGGCGAGAGCAGGGGTGAGGCTCCCGGCGCTCCCGCAAGTTTACAAGAGGCGGGCCTTACCTGAAGAGTCTGCCGGGAAAACGCTCCTGGGCTGGGCCGGTTCTGGAAAAAGGAAACAGGAAGCAGGCGTGAGGCACCAGGACAGACACGGAGTCCGGTCAAGGTGAGGAGAGGTCGACTGGGAGCGCCCCAGAATTCCAGCTTCATCCATAAACAACAGGAAGTGCTCACAGATCCCGGATTTACAGCCCGAGGTGGATGGAAGCGCTGATCTGGGATCAGAAGTGAAGCACGTCCACGGGTGAGAGAATTGATTTGTATCTCGGAGGACTGACGGGGAAAATAAATACAATTCCGCCTGCAGACCCAAGGAGTGACGCAGTGCTGTTACCGTGGAAACGGCACGCTGTCGGCGGTTTGGAGAAAGAGGGAAGGAACTAAAGAAAGCCTGAGTCAAATTCACAGTTATGGTCAAACCAGGTGAGCTGGGGGGGGGGGCGGAGCCAAAAGGCGCCACAGGCACGTCTGGGCTGTTATGACAGCCGCCGTTTGACCTTTTGACCTGGAACCAGCCCGATAGGGTTAACACATTCCTCAGCGCACATTTGACCTTAAAGGGAAGAGAGAGAGAGAGAGAGAGAGAGAGAGAGAGTGAGAGAGAGAGAGCGTTGGCGTGATGGGCAGATGGACGGAGAAGAGCCAGGAAGAGCGGCGAGGGGGCGACTTCCTGACACGGCCTGTCCGTCTGAGCAACAGATGTCAAACTGGAGGACGGAGCTGTCACACACACACACACACACACACACACACACACACACACACACACACACACACACACACACACACACATTCATTCACATACCTCTAAAGTAGCTACAATCTCCTGAGTGAGGTCAAAGGTCGTCTCACACACACACAAGTATTTGCTCGATTTACCAAAAAAAAGTTGTGATTTCTTTTCTCCTGTTGTGAAGCGATGAAACACGTGCTCAGTCCAGGTCATGTGACTAAAGCTTCTGAGTCGACAGTTTCTGTTGTGTCTCACACATTTCTACTCACCGACGTGCATTCGCAACACCGAGCATTGATTTTTGTAGAACTGCTGTGCGTGAACGAGAAATGCACGAAGAAGCGGACTTTTAACGGTATCCTAACAGCAGAAACGCCCCCCCCGAGGTTTGGCACCCTTTAGGAGGGGGCCAAATTTTCTGAGCTGGTGAATCTCCAGGTTCCGTTTTTCGGCGGGCTGGACTCTGGTACTTACGCCTACTCTCAAAGATAGCCCTGGACTTCTCGTAAAGGTCATAGGGGTCAGGTTTGGCCAGGGCCTCGGAGGCGGAGTCAGGGACCGAGGCCCTGTGGAGGTGGTGGGTTGGGAAGGGGGTGCTGTAGGGGATTACAGGTGCTGACAGGCTGGTCTGAGCTGGGCTGCTCTGGCCCTGCTGGGACTCCCACTGCTCCAGAACCTGTAAAGCACAGCGGTATGGGGGGGGGGGTTGTTGCAGGTCAATATTTCACTCCACACTCGATTGTTGCTAGGTAACCATGACATCAACACTGCTTTCATGAACTTTGAGTGTTCGCTAATCCTCCTTTCTGTCAAGCTTTCAGTTCTCCCCCGCACAGGCCTTCTGACGGCGGTGCTTTTCTGCTTAATAGATGCTATGTTGCTGCCTAACAAAGGAAATGGAGCAAGTTTTAGGATCCACAACCTCTGGCTCACGTGCCAAATGTTGTACGCATTGCCAAAATCACGGGCCCTGAAGAAGCGGGCAGCATTTAAGATCTGCCAGAAACTCGTTATTTTGAGAGACAGATGTTTATTTAAGTCAGTGAGTTTGTTTTCTTACCAAAGCAGCTAGTTTGGAAAAAAGTGTAAAATAAGAATCTCCCAGTTTTGAACGCAGTGGAGCAGTTTAATTCCAGATCAGGCAAGAGTTGCTAATCTTGCTACAGGCTAATCTTCTGTGATATAACTGAAGCATATTTACTTCATTATTATTCAGATGATGGTGGGGAGGAACCCAAAGCTCAACTTCCTGATCCGAGGATTAGTAAACAATGCTCATCACGGAACAGGACAGAAGCTAGTTAGCGAGGTTAATAGCTGACACACCGCTGGCCTCTGTTATCTTGATTTAGGGTGTAAGTAAAGAAGAAGATGGACGTTTTTCTGAGTAAACCCAAACGTTAAATTCAGCTTCACCAACTGTATGATGAGTTCGGGTCTTTGATGTACTGGCACGTTGGGAAGAAAACGTGACTGATTCCGGAGGAGTGACACGACGGGATTGCAGTCTATTAACACTACTTAGTATATAAAGATGTAAAGCCAAAAAAAACCCCCCATAAATACTTAAAAAGACATGAAAACTTATAAAAGACATTGCTACGTTAATTTGGGCGGGGGAGAGGGTTTGGCTTATGCTCCGTGAAAGGCTCATTTCCAGCCAGACGTTGCTCTTGAAACATCAATATTCTGTTTTCCTCCCTTCTAAAGTCCCTCACCCGTGCCATCAACCAACGGTCGAGCACCAGGGCGGGAATCTTGGAGGTCTCCACTTAAAGGTGGTGAGAACAAACACGGGGCGCGCTGAAGGAGCAAAAAAACAGGTTCGTCGGGAAAGTGCGAAAAGCTTTTAAGGCCACCGAAGGGCGGAAAAAGAGCTGTAAATTGAGGATAAAGTGGAGCTAAAAATGCACTCGGCGGCATTGCGAGGCACCGTGGGTGGACGAACTTCACGGAGGCGAGCCAACAGGTGACTCACACCTGACCCGACGTTATGATACTTGACCTGTCGCATCGAGTGGAGGTGTTACACAAACCAGCGCGAGTCGCCGGGGGGGGGTTGGCCAGCTTCGGATGTTATAAACACATAATTAGCGCGGGATTAGCAGAGGCGGGAGGAGGCGGGATGCTGCAGAGTCTATGGAGCGATAATGGTGAAAAAGAAAAGCAGGAAATTGAGAGTTTGGGCTCTGAGCAGTGGTGGGTGGCTGTTACCTGCTTGGGGGTCTTCCAGGGTGAATAGTGACCTGCAAGGTTGAGAAAACAAAAGTGTGAAAGGAGGGTAGGACGGGCGAGGGAAAAAAACGTTTAAAATCTGATCATGGAATAGGGAAATGACAAACAAACACAAAAAAAAGACTCAACCAGATAAAAAGGGAAACTTTAAACATGTCCAGACTAAAGAAGAAATCATGTTTCAGCAAAGATATGGCAGCGGGAGGCGACAAGGCGGCTTCCACATTAATCTCGCCATGACCTTTAGGAATTTAGTCGCTTGTTTACAATGTTGTTCCATCTCAACATGAAGAAATGTGAAAATGATCGGGTAAGAAGCAGAAACATGGGGGGGGGTGGTACATGGAAATACTGGATTCTCAAAGCTGATAAACTGTAAACACCCAGGGTAAACTAGGTTGGGGTAGGGTATGGTACGCTAAGGCAGGTGAGGGTAGGCTAGTTTAGACTAGACTAGAGTAAGATAGGGTAGACTAGACTAGAGTGGGCTAGGGTAGATTAGACTAGAGTGGGCTAGGCTAGGGGAGGCTAGATGAGGGTAGGCTATTTTAGACGAGACTAGAGTAATCTAGGCTAGGCTAGATTAGGGTAGATGAGAGTAGGCTAGCCTAGGGTAGTCTAGGCTAGGCTATGCTAGGGTAAATTAGGGTACACTAGACAAAGGTAGGTTAAGGTAAATTAGGGTACACTAGACGAGGGTAGGCTAGGAAGGCTAGGAAGACTAGAGTAGTCTAGGCTAGAGTAGAATAGGGTTGACTAGAGGTAGAGGTAGACTAGATTAGAGTAGGCTAGGCTAGGATAAATTAAGGTACACTAGACGAGGGTAAGTTAGCATAGGTTAGGATAGGGTAGACTAAGGTAAGTTAGGATAAGGTAGACTAGACTAGGCTAGGGTAGACTAGACTAGGGTAAATTAGGGTACACTAGAAGAGGGTAGACTAGACCAAGGTAGACTAGACAAGGGTAGGCTAGGCTATGGTAGCCTAGGGCTAACTAGACTAGGGTAAAATAGGCTAGAGTAGACTAGACTAGACTAGGGTAGGCTAGGGTAGATCAGGGTAGCCGATGCTTGGCTCAGTTTTGTTGAGACCAACACTGAATACTGAAGGAGAGGAGCTATCCATGGTGCTGAATCCCTTTAGTCTGGATGCTAACAGAGGCTGTGGAAACTGAAGTGAACAAATAAATCCACCAGGCATTGATGCAAAGGAAGAACGATGACGTAATACCAGTACGGATATTTAAAAACGCTTCCAGGCCTCCCACTCATACATCTAGGGGAATCTTTTAATCTCCGGGAGCTGCTCGTCATTCGTTAGCAGTTTAAATAGCATTGGTTTTTGTTTAACCTTTAACCTCTTCAGTGAGGATCCAGCTTCCTGCGGGACAGAACCGGGAACACGACTGCGAGTCAGCGCTCTGCTGGCAGGGAGCCGAGCTCCTCTGGCCTCACTCGCATGAATCACGGTCTCGTTATGATTCTCGCAGAGTCGAGTCGAACCCTCCGTCTCTCGGGTGGCAGGGGGTTTCGGGTCAAAGGTCAGCTGGCTCCAGGATGTGATTTACCGGACAACCCAGAGATGCACGTGAAGATGTGGGCGAGCGTGCGCCGACAGAAGGGAATATCGCTTCGTGAGCGGGCGAGGAAGGGCGGGTGGTGAGGGAGGGGGGCTGGCAAAACTTGAACGAGTAGAAACGTCAGCGGTGAGCGTCTGTCTGTCGCAACAAAGTCTGACAATATCATAAAGGTAGAGTAAAATATACCAGCATGCACACACACATTCTTGTACTTCTATGTTTGTGAGGACTCTCAGCTGCAGATATCATGAATTACACAGCTCCTGACCTTGACCCATCCTTCCTACCTACCTACCTACCTAACCCCCTGACCCATCGTAACTAACCCCTGACCCTGACCCATCCTACTTAACTCCTGACCCATCCTAACTAACCCCTGCCCTGACCCAGACCCATCCTAACTAACCCCTGTCCCTGACCCATTGTAAGTGACCCCTGACCCTGACCCATCCTACCTAACAACCTGACCCAGAACCCATCCTAACTGACCCTGAACCAGACCCATCCTAACTGACCCCTGTCCCTGACCCATTGTAATTGACCCCTGACCCTGACCCATCCTACCTAACAACCTGACCCAGAACCCATCCTAACTGACCCCTGAACCAGACCCATCCTAACTGACCCCTGTCCCTGACCCATTGTAATTGACCCCTGACCCTGACCCATCCTACCTAACAACCTGACCCAGAACCCATCCTAACTGACCCCTGAACCAGACCCATCCTAACTGACCCCTGTCCCTGACCCATTGTAATTGACCCCTGACCCTGACCCATCCCACCTAACAACCTGACCCAGACCCATCCTAACTGACCCCTGACCCAGACCCATCCTACCTAACCCCCTGAGCCAGACCCATCTTAACTGACCCCTGACTCAGACCCATCATAACTGACCCCTGACCCTGACCCATCCTACTTAACCCCTGACCCATCCTAACTAACCCATGCCCCATCCTAACCCCTGACCAATCGTAACTGACCCCTGACCCTGACCCATCCTACTTAACCCGACCCTGACCCATCGTAACTGACCCCTGACCCTGACCCATCCTACTTAACCCGACTCTGACCCATCCTAACTCCTGACCCATCCTACCTAACCCCCATGACCCAGACCCATCCTAACTGACCCCTGTCCCTGACCCATTGTAATTGACCCCTGACCCATCCTACCTAACCCCTGACCCAGACCCATCCTAACTGACCCCTGTCCCTGACCCATTGTAATTGACCCCTGACCCATCCTACCTAACCCCCTGAGCCAGACCCATCTGAACTGACCCCTGACTCAGACCCCTCCTAACTGACCCCTGACCCTGACCCATCCTACCTAACCCCCTGACCCAGACCCATCCTACTTAACCCCTGACCCTGACCCATCCTAACTAACCCCTGCCCCATCCTAACCCCTGACCCATCGTAACTGACCCCTGACCCTGACCCATCCTACTTAACCCGATCCTGACCCATCGTAACTGACCCCTGACCCTGACCCATCCTACTTAACCCGACTCTGACCCATCCTAACTAACCCCTGACCCTGACCCATCCTACTTAACCCGACCCTGACCCATCGTAACTGACCCCTGACCGTGTCCCATCCTACTTAACCACCGACCCAGATCCATCCTAACCCCCTGACCCTGGCCCATCCTACCTAACCCAGGTAGGATGGGCCCTGACCCTGACCCAGGCTCATACTAAACCCAGTTGTAACCTCAACCTTAAACCAGGTCTGGACCCTCAAACACCCTTTGAAGCTGTGAGGACCAATTAGAATGTCCTCACTTTGATAGTAGATTGAGGATTTTGGTACTTATTATGTAGAACGCGCACACACATGCGTGCACACACACAAACACACACACACAAACACACACCCACACCTGTTCTTAATCCAAACTCATTTAGAAAATTAGCAACAGCTGTGTTTAGCTACAAAAAACGACAAGCGCTAAAAGGTTCGCCCGTGTGTGTTCTGAGGCTAAAGTCACGAGCTAAAGTCATCAAACTCTGCGGCTCCCCCGTGTTTGACTTTCTAATTACGACATCTTTTGTCATTCCCAGAATTCCCTCATTTATTGTTGTCTTCAGATAAACGGATAAAGACTCCATTGAATTTCTACACATCAAAGAGAAATGCTTTGTTTTCTGTCTTTTCTTTGTTGCGGTCCCCGGTTTGTTGTTGTATTTTGTTCTTATTTGAATGTAAATAGACGTTGTGTGGCGTTTAAATTCGGCACAGTTGGGACAACACAATAGGAGGTTTCACTCGGCGAACAATGGCTAAATGCTACATTAGCGGCGTTTCTGTCCTCCTCTGCATCTGATAGCTGCTTTGTAAGTGGTTCCGCTCTCCCTGCAGGCTAACAGAAACTGACAGCAAGCCTGCCCCCGATGTTCCCACATTAATTAACGCCGCTGAGAGACGGCGCCCACATTCCCGAGGTAAAACCGCTCCAGTCAAAGTCACATTTAAGGCACGGCTAAATATCCCAGCTTTGCGACGAGCGCGGGCCAATTCCTGCTGATGGGGCTCCATTAACTGGTCGGTTTGAGCAGAATTGGTTCCATTTTGGGGCGATGAGCCGACTTTTTTATGGTCGAGGGACCGTCGGCCGCACGACAGATAGATTAGCACGAATAAAGCCCTTAGCGGGATGGTTTACGGCAGTGGGGAGGTGATGGAGCCACGAGCGGGGAGGAATGGATGCGATAAATC
Organism: Lagocephalus sceleratus; assembly: GCA_911728415.1. NCBI lineage: Eukaryota > Metazoa > Chordata > Actinopteri > Tetraodontiformes > Tetraodontidae > Lagocephalus > Lagocephalus sceleratus. Next base: position 2,675,143 of record CAJVRN010000210.1, on the reverse strand, counting down.
ATGAGGCGATTTGATTAACGCGCCGAAGATTTGATTAAAACGGCGGCGATATGATGAAAACAGAGGCGCGTTTCATCATTTCGTCGTCCGCCGTTCGTCACTGGAAACATAAACCCGTCGGTTTCTGTTGAGGAAGAGTGTCCTCGGGGGGGGAGTTCTAATGAGAAAAATGACTGATGGGAGCTTTAATAATGGAAATGGGGAGAAAATGGCTGATGCTTTGATGAATTCTGATACTGATCAAAGAATCAAAGCCAGATCATGACCTGTCAGTCAACGTAAAACAAGACATCAACCAGCAGAATGCTGATTTGTTCGTACGCCCGTGGCTCTGGCCGTGTTTTTAGTGATGAGGTAACGGAGCTGCAAAAACTTTCTTTTTCTGAGAAACTTTTTCGCAGGTCGCGATCCGGCTTTGATCCTGTATCGGTATCAGAACTCCTCAAAGCATCAGCCTTCTTTCTACATTTTCCTGATTGGCCACCTACGGCGAAATACATTAACTTGTCAGCAAAAGACTTAAAACAACGAATTAAATTCTTAAGAGTTGGAACAACGTGGCGCTGAGGAGGTGAGAGGAGCTCATCGGGACTTTCTGTGAGTCCTCGCTGCTGAATCACGGCCTCTGCGTGTCTCAGCCTCCACGAAAGCTGAAACAAGGATTCGCCCACGACCCGACTAAGAACTAAAGAACACCGTTTCTACAGTGAAATGAAACTGTGAGAGGTCTGGCTTTGATCAGCAGCACCTGACGGTCAATAAACAATGCGCTTTGATCTGATAGCACACGCTATTTGAGTAAGTTACCCTATTTTATCCTTCTACCGGCCCCGCGTCCTCGGTGAGAGTCGAGAAAATTGCCCTTAAAAGTCCAAAACAAGCGAGAAGCTTTCAGGAACTTGGAGATCATCCAGACGACATGAGGCCGTGGCGCTCAGAGATGAAGAGATAAAAGCAGCGGTGGCTCACGGTGAGCATTCCTGTGCTTGGGGTCCCCGATGGCAGCGGTTACGGACCTCTGAGGTCCTAGACTTTCCTTCGGGAATGGACGCAAACAGACGCGGGGTGGTAGAGGGGAAACATCGTTAACTCCCTGGCTGAGAAACCTGTAGGGGGCAGGGCTCTGAAGAGGCTCCGCCCCCTCCGCGTGAGGCCGCAGATTAGCATCGCAGATAGCATCCTTTTCTCTCTCTCTCCCCCCGCTGGGACCTGAGGCCTGGCGAACGAAGTCAAACAATCCCAGATAAATCCATTCCGAGGACGCCGCTGACCTTTGCGGGGAACTCTCAGCGGCGTCGGAGGCGCCGGGCGCCTGGCATTATGTGACATTACGGAACACTCGGTGGAACAAAGCAGCCGACAAAGTTCAGGGACCTTCGTCTGGCGCTGTTTTCACACCCAAACCCGGCCTGTTTGAGCCCTGGTCCCCAAAAACCGCAGCTGGGGCTTTACCTCCCCGCTCGGTGTTCACCGCCTAAGCCTTGGAGCCAGAAGAGAAAACAGCCTGGAGATCTCGGAAAAGAAAATATCTGTTTGTGTGCCACTGCTGAAAGAAGCACTTGAGCCAAGGGCCATTTATCGACCCGCCGACCCGCTTTTATATCAAAGGACCGGGAGCGGGCACTTGAGTAGCACCCTGCTCCAGACGGCCGTGGAGAGTCACCGCAGGACCGCGTGGCGAGCCCATGTGCGGCAACAGTTGGATAAGAGGGACAGCCCGAAAGAGCAGATAAAGAGGCAGAGAGATCCGATAAGCTGGGCCGAGCCGAGGCTCCTCCGGAGCGCCCCTACCTGCTCCGCCCCTCTGGACCACCAGGCAGGTCTCGGCTCCCACGCCGCACTCCTTCAGCAGCTCCACCACCTGGGCGTGCGTGAGCCCGTGCGCCGGCTGCTTGTTGATCTCCACGATCAGGTCCCCCTCGCCGAGGCCCGGGCAGCCCAGCGGCTCCAGAACCTGCTTGACCCGCTGGCCCGCCGCGCTGTCCGCGATGGTGAACCCGAAGCCGTCCGTGCCCTTCACCATGGTCAGGGTAAGGAGCTCGCCCTGGGCGGTTCCGGACGACGCCATGGAGACGCTGTCGGGCGGGGTGGCGCCGGTAGGGGGCGGGAGCGAGCCGTCCAGATGGGTGTCACCCGGGTGGGGTGGGAGCAGCTGCTGGGCGTTCATCTGGTCCTGGTTCGGATCCCCGATGAGCCGCGCCGTGCGGGAAAGGTAGTCCAGGTAGTTCTCGTAGCCCGTCCTCCCGTTCACCAGAAGGGGGCGCTGCTCCGTGATGCCCAGCGGCGAGATGATGGCGGCGGCGCTCCCGGTGTCGGTGGCCTCGGCGGGGTCGTAGGGGAGGGGGTACCCGCGGCACAGGACCAGCGTGACGCTCTGCCCGATGGGCACCGACTGGAAGAGCTTGACCACGTCGGAGTGGGTGGTGCCCAGGACGCACACGTCATTGATGTAGACGATGACGTCACCTGCAGAGACCAGAGGGCGGAGCCAAATCAGACGGTTAAACCCCCAAAGAGCGTTCATGCCGGGCGATTAACCGCGGTCACGGTTATCTTTGTCTCTCTCCCCGATTTGCTGATGCCTGACACCCAGCAGGGGACCTCGATGAAGGTCGTTACTTTCTAATCACGGCGATAATTGTTTTCTTTCGGGACCGAAAAAAAAAACCCGAACAGATGGAGGTTAGCGTTAAAATATCCACACAAATGTAAACAAAGCTCAGACTTCGTGGGAGTGGGGGCTGGGTGCGCTTCCAGAGTGCGCTCACGCCGCGAGGCTCCAGTACGTGAGGGATGTTTTAATTATTCGGGGTAAATGCGGACGACATTTTCCCTGAGTGCTGCTGTCAGAATCAATAGTGGCGAACGCTGGCAGAAAACAAATGGAGGTGGCTCGACCTCTTTGTACCCACACTGGGTTTTTTTTCTTCCTTGTTTTTGCAGCTGGAGAACTTCTTAATTCAATCTCGGAGTTCTGACTTTATCCTTGAATGCCGAAGTTCCACCCTAAAATCATTTGTTTTGTTCATTTTGTGGGGGAAAAAATGTCATTTCTCTTTGAAAGTCAAACTTTAAACCTCTTAAAGGTAGAAATTCTCCTTCACAGTTTCTGAACTCATCCTAAATATCAGATTTTTTAGATCTGAGATGCAGTTATTTTGAGGAAAACCTGAGTGAACGTAAAGACGTTAAAGGGACAATATCATCTGGGTACAAGACAAATTTAAGACTTTTAAGACCAGAAAGTACAAATAAAAGTAAACATTCTGACTCAATTGAAGCTTCGAGGGGCAAACGAAGTACACGTCCCCGGATAAGTCGCCTCGGTTAGCTATTGCACGTTGTAAATGCGGCGTTAATCTTTTAATAGTGACCTCCACGGAGTCTCCACGTGACCAGGAACAGAGCACTTTAGCGTCTCGGTGGGCTCTGAGCTTTTACAAGAATCCGACGGAACTTTTGCGTTTGATTACGTGTTTGTGAGGCTGTAATATCCGCTCGGCTCAAACGCTCCCGGTAGACATTGTTAACGGATGGTTAACGGATGGTGGTGAGCCTCGGTCGTAACGTCGCCCCCTGGTGGACACATTCGTGTATGAGGAAAGTGAAGATTTTATTGTATGAATCCATTTCTGTTCACGAAAGAAGCAAAAATAAGCACGGGCGAGTGGAAAAGTCAAATTTTCCGAGCTTTGCTCCTTCCGATAAATTAATGTTTAGAAGTGAGTTGTTTGGGTTTAATCTGTAATTATAGTTGACCTGTGTTGCGCCAACAAAACCTTTGATCAGATATGTTAACCAATGATTTAAATAAAACAGAAACACATTTCCCCAGCGTGCGGAGGTCATCGCAGACTAGCGCCTGAGACGAAGGGACCGCCGTGAAGAAAAGGACGTTATTATCCATCTGGAATTGAAAATTTCACACCTCCGCGGGTCTGAATTTCCTGCCCGCCGGAGAACGTCACCGCCGCAGAAGTAGGACACAAAGTCTGAGGATGAGGGCGGGGGACGGAAGCGGGATGATTAAGCAGAGCCGGAGATGTCGGAGGGATTTGGTATTTGTTATTAGCGGGAAGAGAGCGGGTGGGGGGGGGTTCTCGAGTCTGACGAGAGTTCTCCGTTCTTTTATGTCGTTATCTGGATGAGCTTTATTAGTCATCAGAGCTTCTGTTTTGGATCGCTGTGCTCCCTTGTTTCTAAATAAAACCCCGACGCTCCCACAGTCGGAACTCCAGCAGTTTTTTTGGGAAACCAAATTCCCGGGCTTCCGTAGAGGCGACACCCACGTACCTGTGGCCATCTTGGCGTCCGCCGCGGCAGGCCCGTCCGGGATGACGCTCTTGACCTGCAGGAACTCGTCGGGCTCGTCTCCTCCGATGATGGTGAAGCCGAAGCCCATGCTGCTCTTCTGCAGCGACGTGGACAGGAAGCTGCCCTTCAGCTGGGTGGGGTCCCGCGTGAACAGGGGCTTCTCTGCGAACGACACCGAGATGAAGAGGTAAGACGCCGGGCCGCGCCACAGGCTGAGGGGAGGTCCACCTCGAAGCCGGTGTGGGGCAGGTCTCACAGGGTGGGGGTGGCAGGGGGGGGGCGGTAGGGGGGTTAAAGCCCGGAGAACATGGGTATAGCCGCAGGAGAAACAAGGTCGGATGTAGCTGCAGATCTGGACAGAGGCGGGTCTGTGGTGCTCAGAGGTGCAGGCGTGGTTTTTGGCTCCCGTGCAAAGGTACCAGTAACCCCGCCCCCCCAAATAACTCCGCCCCCCAATATCCTTACTAGTAGCAGCCAGAGCAGCTCCTACCTGACCTGGCTTCAGTGATGCCTCGAGGTCAGAAAACAGACATTGACATATTGTTTTCTCTGTTTTTTCTAGATTGGTTCGGGTGGGGGGAGCACGGGGGGGTCCAAGGAACAAATGACGAGGAAAGTGTGAACTAGTGGAGTTATCCTGGTTGGCCTGAGACTCTGACTTGAGTCACACCCCTGCTGATTAGACTAAGCTGGGATCCGTCGCTCTTCTTCGCCCGTGCTGGGGTTTGGCAAGGGGGAGGGGGCTCTTCTTTGTCAAGGAAGCCTCAAAGCCCGGGAGATGGCATGCGGTCAATCTGGTATCAGTCCCAGGAGAAGATGCTCAGGAGGCTCAGGGGAGGACTGACAGGGGTCTGAGATGGGGGGGCAGGGGGGGTTGCTATAGCCAACAAGCTCCTCTACGCCTCAACATCCTTGAGACTTCCAGTTTGGCGCCGTAGGCCGCCGGGTTATCTACACTGCGTCCCATCGTTGGTTCACACGGACAAAAGCTCGCTCACAAGCTGCATGCGTGGAGTCAAACGAGCACAGGAAGCAGCCACGAGGAGGACACGCCGCGTCTCTCTGGGCCTACTTACTGACGAAGTGCCACAGGGAGGCGGGGCCGCAGCCCGGCTGCTCCACCACCACCGCGCAGGCGGCGCTGCGGGCCGGCTGCTGCCGCTGGCGGAGGTGAGAGCACGAGTTCATCCGCCGCGTCAGAACGCGCCGCAGCGGGGAGACGTCAGCGGACGAGGACGCGGCGTACAGGGCCCTGCGACCGAAAGGCGGCGACCGGGAGAGGTCGCTGAGGCTGTGGCAGCGCTCGGGCGCCGAGCCGACCTGAGAGGGGCGGGGCCGAGGGAGGGTGGAGCAGGGGCTGGCGTCCGCCGCCGCTATCGGAGTTTAGACAGGAGAGAGGAGGATGAGGAGCCGTACGTGTGTGGGAGAGGAAGTAGAGAGGAAGCCTCGATGGCAGAACGGTTTGACCGTAGAGACCAACCTCCGCAGCGGCCGTCCAGACCGGACGCCGGGCGTCTGACGGCGGCGGTGGCCGGAGAGCTAACGCTGAAAACTAAACATTAAAGACAGAGTGAAGCACACGTCTGAAGCAGACTCCAGCAGGTCCCAGAGACAGTCCAGAGTATATTTTCTTTGATGATCAAAGTAGATACAGATCAAAGCACATGAAAGAAACGCCCTCTTATCCACATTTCTGAGTGTTTGCGTGTGAAACTGGAGTGGAAAAACATGTCAGGATTCACATTGATTCGTTGTGATTTCCTCAGAATTTTATGATTTATGAATAAAAAAGAGGACGAGATGAGGCCCACTTATGAATATTTCAGCTGACAGAATATAAAAAGCGCGCGTCTCAAAGTTTTTATTCTACACTTTTAATGAGCTACGGTCGGACGATGTCAAGGACTCTGTCTGTAGGACGATCGGGACTTTGATCTTCGACCTTTGACCTTTGATGTGGTGCTGTTTTTTTCAGCTCACCTCTGTAGATGGCGGGGAGGGGCAGAGAGGACAGACCCTGGCACTGCATCTGCTGCTGCTGGAGCCTCCTCTTGGCCTCCAGGACCGGGTTCTCGAACTGGGTCCTCCTGTTGATGTGGCTGAAACAGACAGCAGATATTTGAGCCGCCGGCAGACGATCAATTCTGTCATCCGCCGCCTGTTCTACAAGCAGAATCAGATGAATCAGCGAGCAGGAGGGAATCCACATGAAAGCAGACGCTTCCAAATGTCCCACCTCCTTTTTAATTTAGCGTGGGAGAGGGAATATCACCAATGACTACAAATACTGTAATTTGCCCGTGTGAAATAATTAATCATCATTAGTCACTTTACTCTCTTCTTATCATTTAATTAACACCCAGGATCCTCGTCCTCATTACAGAGGAGCTCGGTTATATTTCCACACCATCGTGAAGAGGAGAAAGTTGATGTCCCAATAAACGTGATTAATCCAAAGCCCGCTGGGCCGGACTGGAAATCAAAAGCACGTCGCTCCCCGCTAAAGAGGCGGAGGACTTACTCCACGTAGTAGCTGCCGTAAATGGGGTCATCGATCTTCTCCCAGCCGTACGGAAGCTCTGGAAAAAACAATAATGAGGAGCTTGTTTATCAGATGAACCCGCAGCAGCATATTGATCTTTGGCGCCAGGACGATTTGACAACGTCGGCCTGTTTACCGACTGATTACTCTCACTCTCTAAAGCACTCGCGCTCGTTTATGGTGATCGGTTATGACGCATTTAAGGCCCGTTGTTGCTTCTGATTTGACTGCAAGGTGCCGCAGCGACTGCTGGCTCCCGCTCCCGAACTGGAACGCACGGCGGCGAATTGCTTAAAAAATGAATTTCATCACATCGAAGCAAAGTCTGATGGAACCGGAGCCGTTGAAGGGAGAGTTTATGACCTATTTTCTGTCTGCGGAAAACACGACGGCCTCAGAAATCACCTGTTCGTCAGCCCGGCCTCCGGTCCCAGGTGCCCCCCCCCCCCCCCCCGAGCGCCCCCCTGGTGGCCGACCACAGCGTCGCCCCGGCGCATCGACACGCTCCTCCCACAGGGGGCGCTGCGCCACCACCAGCCCGCGGGGCTTTCGGCTGGTGTCCCGTTGTCACGGCGATGCGGCCATCTCCACTGCTTGGCCTAGTTTGCACGGCTACCAGATTACGGAGCGCGTTCCCAGCACTCCCAGTCCTCCTACGCAGAGCGGAGATGCCTCGACAATGATCGTGCACGTGCCATATGCTCGTCCGAGCCCCGCCCCCACCCCCTCCAAACATTTGATTAAAATTTCAGAAGGACACGCTATTTTTTGCCCTGCACACTCACCAAAATGTTCCTCACACGCACACACACACACGCACACACACACACGCACACACACACACACACGCACAGGAATACCTTCTCCAACATTCCTCAGCCCATCTCCACTCATTAAATATGAATGAGAGTGTTTCATGTTCTCACCTTTATGGAGACCCCCCCCCCCACACACACACACACACTCACACACTTAAACACATATTATCTGACTACTTTCCACTCACACACACGTTCAGAGATGCGCACTAATGCGGCGGATCAAAGGGCTGTCATGTTGCTCCGCAGCCTTCCCGAGTAAAACTTTTCCATTAAAGAACTGGGAGGTGACAGCGATGCTTTCAGGAGCCGAGAGAACGTCAGACGTTTGCGAGACGATCCGGAGAGAATCCCCAAAGCCCGGGAGGTGATTAGCTTAGCATAAGTACCAATCAACGACGAACAGGGGGGGACGTCCCGCGTGTCAGTTCTTTCTTGTTTTGTAAGCTGCGCTAACGCGCTAAAGCGACATCAACGGCTCCCCATCCCGCCGCGGTGACCCGTCATCGGTATCTCTCCTCGCTGAAGCGCCGTCCTCTGATAAAGCGCCAGCCCGATAAGTGGACGGATTCTCTCCGCTGCCTCCATTTAGTCTGGCTGCGGGACGGATCGGCGACTCCAGCGGGACCGCCATCGCTTATCGCCGCAGGAAGGGAGCGAGAAGGGAGGCGGCGGCGGAGGCCCCCCCCGCGACTCCACTCAGCGCCAGCAGGGGGCCTCGCCACAGCACTCGCCCAGAACACCGTTATTAAATTCCGATTTCTCCCACTTTTGTCTGAGGTGACAAACGACGCAGCCACGCAATTTCACCTTCACTTTCCTCTTCGTCTTCCTTTCTTCCTCCTCTGCCGACTGACCCAGAATCGTTTTTGTCATCACCCGGAATGAAAAGCGCATTTCCTCTCCTTGCGCATTGTGCGGGGCTTCATTTATCACGTCGCGGCTGAATACGGCGCACGACTGACTGAATTCGCTGAATTAATCAAGGTTTTTTTTTTTTTTTCCCCTGGCGAATATGAGCACAAAGTCCCCTTTTGTGGCATCCGCAGTTATTCGGAACGTCGATGGAGTCCGGCCGCGTCGAGTTCAGTCCGGCGTTAATTGCCCAAACCTGGAAGAGCGAAGTCAGTGAAAATGCGCTAAACTTGCAACACAAGTCTTAATCATCTGAACTTCTCAAAATGTCAAGGTGGATAAATAATTTAACGGACGACCAGAGCGGCCTTAAAGGGACAGGGGCGCGGTAGCGCATCGCCCGCTACACCAAAAAGCGTTAGTCTCTTCGGAAGCTAAGGAGGCACCCCGCCTACTTTCTAGGCTCTGATTGGTCAGCTTCGGGTTCAAGGTTCAACGGGAAGTTCAAGCATCCAGTTTACCCTCGGTGCGACAGAAAAACTCGATAGGGCCGCCGACCTTATCCGGGTTTTCCCCGAGGCCCAAGGACCAGTCCCGCACTGGCTGCGATTTTCCTCAGCAGAGATTCAAACTTCAAATGCTTTAGTTCCACTTGCTTGATTTATTCATGAAAGTGGTTTTAAATGGCTCCAGAAAGAGGGAACTCATCTCCCCAAACTATTCAAATTGGGTTTTTTTTTTACCCGCTCGTACCTCGTTGTAGCTTGATGATAACTGTCCGACAGTCCCGTTTCATATTTAATATATTTTCTTAGAACACCTGCAAACAGACTTTGATTCATAAAATAGCGAAAAAAGCTGCTTCTTAAGCGGGAATGAGGTTTTACAGCAGCGCCGGCAGCTCTGGAAGCTCCCGCTGCACGGTCGCGGACGTGCTCTGGGAAGACGCTAACGTCAGCACATTAACATGCGACCGCAAACTAATATAAATGAGACTGAAATTACAGTGGGCGATGATGGGGGGTTTAATTAATTGGGGTATTTGGCGACTAACCACAGACACGCATAAATGAACAGCTGCTAGCACCAAACTATCCAGGAAGGAACGCCTCTCCATGACTTTTCCAAGCCTCTCCAGGCCTTTTCCAAAACTCTTCAGGCCTTTTCCAGGCTAGACAATCAAAGATCAGAAGGCTTTGAATCTGCTTCATTCGCAGCCGCTGCCCAGTTATCCAGCTGAGCGTCAACGCTATCAGACCACCCGCGAGTCCAACTCCCGCGCCGACCCGCGATAACAGAAAAACGAATTTCTTTTCGGACGATCCAGGATTTCCAGCTCTGCTCTTGAGATCAGCAGACGCGTTTAAGAGCAGAGACCTCAGATAACCCCCGATAGCACGACAACTCATAAAAAGAGGAAGCGGCGCCGGAGCACCAGATAATCTGGAGCTGTCGTCGGGTTTTAACCTCCGAAAATGATCGGGACCATCAGTCACCGTCAAGATGGACAGATTATAGCCGAAGAATAAGATTATATAAAATTATAGCTGATACACGAATGTGAAGCTTGTCCGCCATAAGCTCCCCCTGGTGTCCGTTCCCAGAACATCGTAATCGGAAGGTCCTCGGCGCCTGACTTGTTCCTTGACTCGTTTCCGCCAAGAGTCTGATGAAACTCCCCCGGTCACGCGGAAACCGTCGGCGACGTTCCCCGCTGGTGCGATTTCCGATTAGAGGGTGATTAGCGGAGCCGCGTCCCTCCGCCGTGACCGAGCTTTCACGGCGAGGCGGCCGGTTGCGTCACCCGAGTCGCCCTCTGGAGCGCCGCGCTTTAATGAGCGCGCTCGCTTTTCCTGCTCGGCGTACCTGCGCCGAGGAGCCGCGCGTCCTCACGTTCCCCCCGCCGCAGAGTCCCTCTGGTCCCGCAGCAAGCAAACAATTGTTACGCAGCAGAATAAAAAAAAAAAAAAAGAAGAAGAAAAAACAAGCTCGTGGCTTATCGGGACATTCCAGCGACAGACGGAGACGCATTCAACTGCGACCTGGCGTGTTTTCGCCCGCTCTCTTCCAGAGTTCCGGTGTACTTGGCGAGAGCCGCAGACAAACTTCCATCTGCAGTAGCGGTCTGGAGGAGGAGGAGGAGGGGGGAGGAAGGGTTGCTCCCGTTTGTTGGTGGTTAAACAAGAGATTCAGCTCAGGTCACCTGTTCTCCGGAGGCCACAGACGGGATTTAAAAAGGCTTCGTTATGCGGACAAACGGACGGAGGGAGGGAGGTCTCCTGTTTACCGAAGCCGATTCACAAAATTCAGCTCCGTCAGAGTCAAATAAATGAGACACTGAAACCTGATTTCGAGATTGGGCCGGAATAAGATGGCTGTCGGAAAACGGGAAACAGCTGCGGGGGGGGGAGTTTGCTCTGAAAACTGATTCTGCCTCCACTCCACCCTCCAGTCAGGCAATCTGACAAACTGGCAAAAAATAACAGCAGCTACCGGCCAACGTGCTTAATTAAATCATTCGTATCGATCAAATATCTGTTAATTTCCTTCAGCAGCATGTTGCTCTTTGGGACTACTTTCAGTTGCGGAGGAATATCTGACGCTGGAGTGATGCAGCGCACGTTTAGCTACACATGTGGGAAGAAAAGTTGACTTTTACATCGATTAATCCCATTTTGACGCTGGATTTGTTGTTGCTTTTATTTGGAGCAGCTGCGCACACACACACACACGCGCGCGCGCGCACACACACGCACACACATACACCTCAGACCTGCTCTGTTTGGGATGTTCTTAAAATAAACCCATCAATCACCCTGCAGACAGATCTCGTCTGCTCTTCCTCATGACTGCTGAGGAGTCTCAAGGTGAAGGAGCGCCTCCCCCCACCTCACCCCCCAGGCTGAGTAGCCCACCCGTAGGTGTGCCACCATCGCAATCAAAAAATCCGAGAAGAGGGTGGGCGACGGTGATGACGTGTATACAGAAATCCCAGAACAGGAAACGAGGCGCGACCACCAAGGATGACCGCTGCGATCGGCCCCGAAAGACGTCAGCTAACGCTTCCTGCCAACACACAACCCTGAAATGAAGGAATCGGACCTTCGCCTGGAGATTTCCCCTCAGGAATTGCTCCTTCAGCTTCAAATTTCCAAACCTTTAAAGACCTGAGTAGCTACTACCGCTTTACAGTTTTAAATCACCTCAGCTGTCACAAAAATATCCACGTTTATTTCCTCGAATTAATGGATTCCAATTTAGATCAAGAAAACCCTAAAAAAGACACTTAGAAGGGAAAAAAAGAATAAAAATGTTGTTGCTGTAGTTCCGTCTTTGGCCATCAGGGGGCGACGGCGGCGCTCTGGCCTTAATCCTGCCTGTTTGCACCAGTTTATTCGATGAACAAAACACAATTAACAACGCAGACAAAGAGAAGTTGAGTCTAACGTGGTTCCTGTCATCAGGGAGATTTTCCGTACCTGTTTCAGGAATCAGGAATAATTATAGAATCAAAGGAGACTGCAGAAGGCCCGTCGTTACCAGCCAACAATTACTTGGCAGGACGGGACGAGAAAATTAAAAGTTTAAGTTTAAGGGGAGGAGGAGCGAAGGGAGGGGCTGCCCTAGTTCCGTTTTGTCGAGCTGAAGAGGCGAGACTGCGAGGGAGGTGGGGGGGGCGGGAATCGCGGAAGAGGAAATATAGAATGAGTTACGCAATGCCGGAGCTGTCTGCACCGGAGGAGACGGCGCTTTGAACACACGGGAACGAGGGCGCCGACGCCGAGAACCTTGCTCGCGCGGCGCCGAAGACGGTTCTCGACATGAGAGGGAACACGTTTATTTACCGCAGGTGAGCGCGTTTACGTGTCAGCGCGTGGGATCTGACGCACGTTTTCCCCGCTACAAACGGGAATTTTTTTGATCAGACTTAAAGGACCCGGATCTGGTGGGCGGAGTCGGGCCTTCGCGCCTCTCTGCCCGACAGCGTCGAGGAGCGGGCGTCTTCCCAATCCCGAATGATAGCGCGCAGGCCGCGTTCGCAACGGACAAACGGGATTCGTCGTCCGATGGGATCGATAACGATCCCGGCAAATATCCTCATCCCTGCGAGGAAGGTCGTCGGAGCGAGCGGGAGGCAGGCGAGCTTCTGATGAAAAACACGGCGTAATTCCTCAAAGGCCGCTCCGGCTCTGTGTCTGCGCTGTTTCATCATCCGGGAAAGTTTCTCCCTTGAATATTCAAGGACCCGGGAAGGAAGAGGGGCGGCGGGATGTCGGTCCGGAGGGCCGCGGCGCCGTGTCAACAGCACCGGTGTTTAATGCCACCGCACGGCGTCTCGGGCCCGCTCCGCCTCCCGCCGCAGTCAAATTTCGCCAGCAAACACGGCGTAACATTTGCTTTGCGCGGCACAAGGTACCCGTCGGAGACCGCCGACTCGCTTGTCTTTCCGGGCGCGGTGGCGGCTTACGGGCGAATTTGCATAAAAATGATCAAAACAGCGCGGTTTACCGAGGTGACTCCAGATGGTTGTACGGTAGCCGAAAGGTTGCCGGGGGCAACCAAGGTCAACATTCGCATCTGGTCCAACTTCTGCTTTGATGTGAGCATCAAAGATGTCTGAAACGCTGAGAAGAAAAATATATATACGAACTCAACGATGCGATACGATACCGTGATGAAGGTCAAAATCCATTCCTCGCCACCTAAACCGGGATTCTGTCGGGTAACTTCCTGTTTTTTCCTTTATTTCGGACAAACGGACCTTTGAGAAACTTTTGTTGCTCGTTCTCGGTTTCGTCTTCAATCTGGATAAACGTTGTAAAGGTGACGGGAGAGATGGATGACGCTCCCGCTCTGACAGTCATCCTTCTTTCGCTCTCTGTTTGTCCTGTGTGTGTGTGTGTGAGAGAGAGAGTGTGTGTGTGTGTGTGTGTGTGTGTGTGTGTGTGTGTGTGTGTGTGTGTGGGCGGTTGAAGGACAATCCACATCTCTCTGAACTCAGAATAAAGGAGTCTTTGTAACCTCTCGTCTCTCCGGGCCTGGACTCTTAAACACACGTGTGGCGGGGGCTCCCAGGCCCCGCCCACATGCTCCCGCGCCGCATCGGAAAATAAACCTGCTGCAAGGCTGAGAGCGCCGAGCGCTCCTACCGTCTCTTGTGAGCTCGACAGTAGTAGTCGGAACGCCGCGCGGAATGGAACAGCGAATCAAACCAATCAGAAGCGCTCACCGTCGTCTTTGCACTCCTCCGGCGGCTTCGCCTTCTTGGCTAGCCTCGGGTCCAGCCACGACGTCGTCTTGGTGTTGTGACTGCGGAGAGATAGACGGCGAAACTGAGCAGGAGGGTGATAGACGGCGAGAGAGAGGCGACTTGGCAGGAAGCGAGGAGGCCGGCAGAATCGCTTCAGAGGGAAGATGAGCCTCCGATACGAAGATGAAAAAGGTTAACAAAATGGAATCGCTTTGTTTAATTCGCTTACTTAGTGGGGGGGTAAAGCTACGGAGCCACGGGGGAGGACGTTCATAATGCAACAACATCAAAGAAAAATTACAAAAGACAAAGGCTAGCAAGTTGGAGATCAAAGCAAATGTCCTCTTGACCAATGCTAATATTTAATTACCAATGTTGAAGATAAAAATGAGCATACTAGCCTCATTAGCTCAAAAGGGTCTTTTATTTGAAGGGAATTTTTCCCCTGAGGATATGACAGGGAACCACATCCACATCACTGTTGTCTTGTTTTTATCGCTTTGTTGTTTGGCTAGGCTAGCCGATGCTACGCAGGGACCTGCAGATGTAACTCAGAAGCAGAGAAATGCTAACACCGGCGCCGCGGCTGTGCTGTAAGAGAAGCTCACCTCCCAGGTTTTACTGCGGCTATAAAAACGCTAATAACTCGGATTGTTGAATGCGTGGGAAGAGGTTCCACCAAATCCCATTGAAGCAGCGAGCAGGGTGGGGTGGCGGTGGTGGTGGGGGGGGGGTACATTTAGCTCTGATCACATCACAAATAAACAAATGGTTTTTAATCACGATCTCCAGAGCGTTTAACTCGCTGACTTACTCTATGAAGTACACCTCTCCTTTCTCGGTGTACGCCATCTCCCAGTTGTCGGGCAGCGGTCCTAGCTCGTCGTTCTCCTCCGGTTGGGGCGCTGTGATCTGCGGAGAAAGCCCGTCCTCTTTGGGAGCCTCGCTCTGAACCTCCGCGGGGTTGCTCTGCGGCGCCACGTCCCCCGAAGCGTCAGTGCTCTTGTCCTCATGTTCACTCGACTCTGAGGTGACGACAGGACAGGTCGAGTCAGCATCACCGCCGGCGAAGGAGAGCGAGGTGGGGGGGGCAACAGGCCGGGACCGATCGACGTTCCGTGCGGAGTAAAAGGGAAGGGTGATTAAATGAAATGATAGCTACTCGAGGAAAAGAGGTGAAGCTGGGAGAGAGAATTATTGAGGTTAAGAAGAAAGAAGAAGGAATAAAGAGTAGAGACAATAAAGGCTGAGCTCAACGCCGCCCCAGTTTGAGTCGCATAGGCGAGAGGCCAGTCGAGGATCCGGGGATAATCTACGGGAGCTGAGGAGCGGGGGAGGCTATCCGCTGACATCACACAGCTCCATCGATTCCCCTCCAGCCCGCAGCGTCCACCAGGAGAGACAGGACCCCCCCCGAGATCGCCTATCCGGGCTGCGGGAATTTATCGAGCCTCTCATCGACGCAGCGCTCAGACAACACTTCCCCGACTCGCTCCGCCGCGGTGCGTTCACTGTCGTTGAGCTCCACCGTAAGTGGACCCAAAGGTTCTAAAATTCACTTAACGGCAAATTAAACACGCCTGAGTACCAGTAAAACCAGTCCTGCTTGTCTGGGATTAGCCTCCTACCTGGTTTGAGCTCCTTGTGGTCGGGAAGCAGAAATCTCATCCTCTTCCCAGACCTTCCCTAAAGCGGCGTTCTCAACCCTTCCGGCCCGGCTGCGCCTCCCCAGCCGTCAGCTGTCATCTTTGAAGAGCAGCGCTGGCACAAACCGGACCGACGCTCTGACGTTTCACGCCGCTCTGAGACTCCGCTGACCCGAGGTCGGAACACCAGCGCGAAGAGTCACAGGACCAGAGCATGGCTTCGGATCCGGAAAAAAAATCAAACTATAAAGGGCCTTTTATGATGGCCTCATCATGTGATTATGGGATGCTGAAAAGGTTTCTGTTCCTCCCAACGCCGCTGTGCCACCATGAACTACGTTTAAATGTGGATTTCCGACTTCCCCTCCGGCTCCGAAGAGCGAGAAGCAACGCCGCCGACGTTCATAGTTTGCACGGCGTGACATCGACAACGCGTTAAGTGAAACCCGCCTCTGTTGCTAGGCAAGCCTGTTAGCGCGGCAGCGACGCGTCAACGGGGCCGCCGTGGCCCCATGGTCCGGGGTTCAACCCAGGTCGCACCCGGGGACTGACCTGGCGTGACGGCGACCCCGTTGCCGTTGACGACAGGTCTCTCCTCCTCCTCCTCCTCCGGCGGCTCGATGCTGGCCTTCTCCATGTTGCTGACCGACTTGTTGCGCTTCCTCTTGCCCTCGGAGGTGGGTCTGGCGCCCGGCAGCAGCTGGTCCGTTACATTTAGCAGCAGAGCGCTGGGCTCGGCTGGAGGCTTCGGCGTTCCGTAAAAGTTCTCTGGAACGACATCAGATATTCATCAGTTTCATTGAAAGACCTCAATAAATCTGGCCGTGAACCTGCGCATAATTCAGCTTCTGAAAGGATTAATCTCCACGTTCTCGGCTCTGAGTCAGCGTTTTCTTTTTTCTTTTGCGATGGCGTTCCGGCTCCGTCTGTACGTGCAGCTGGAGGCTGGATTAAGAAGCCGCCGTTCCGCTGACCACCAGCAGGCGGAGCTGCTCCAGATTAATTTGTAACGTCGTCACATAATAACAACGTGATGACATCACATAATAATCTGATGAGGATCCTAATGCACGTTCCTATGGCGACCCCCTTGACTTTCCCCCCTCGAACTTTGTCCCTCCCAGACGCGGCGACCACCGGAACCGATGTTAGTGAAGCGGCGCCTCCTGGGACCCGCTTGTGGAATCATCTCTGGCGATTTTTTACAGACCGGATGTGCTTTCGGCACATCCTGAGGTTTTCGCGAAGGAACAAAGAGCCCTTATCCTCCTTCCACATAACGAGGGACTGAACTTTGTCTCGTGGTCGACTCTCTCGTTCCCTCCTCAGCCATTTTGCCCTCCCCCCACCTCCTTCCCATTGCCGTAGAGACCGCCAAGATGTTACCTGTTTCATCGGCTCTACGACAGGAATGTTGCAGAGACGACCAGGACCGTTTTCCTCCTCCTTACCTTCATAGGTTCCACTCTCCAGCAGGGCTCCGCTCTTCTCCAGTTCCATAAACCGGTCAACGGTCACAAAGTTATAATCCACCCCGGGGACCTCCCCCTCCTTGGGCTGCCTGGTCGTGCCTGGGGGACACAAACGAGAAGACGGGTTACCACCTTTGGGCTCCTCTTCCCCAAAAACTTCGGGGATCCCAACACTGCGGCCCGACCTTGCCTTCGTTGTTAGCGGCCCCTCGTTACTCCTCCTTACCTCCCAGGATTAAATATTGATCGGTGCGCTCAGGCGGTGGAGGAGTTGCGCAATTTCGACACAAAATTGAGAAACCAAGTCAATTTTGGGCGAATCTGAGCGGCTCTGATGGAATTCGTTACCCCCGTCTCTTAGCCCCGCCCCCTCTGATGATGAGTCAACTTTTCCACTTCAGGTTCCGAGTCTCCCGCGTGAAAAAAAACTGAAAAAACAGACGTGTTAACAAGGTCGAAACTGTCCGCAAACCGGTCAACCGAGATACAAAACGACCTGCTAAACACTTCCACACCGCCGCGTGCTAATTGGAGTCGTTAAAACTCTTGGCGGCTGCGATAAAAGCCAGACGATCTTCCCCCGAGGTGCTCGACGAGTTCTCACATCCGAGCCAACGCTCGCCCGCTCCCTCGGAGCGCGGCTCATAAAACACACTTGTTAGGCCCTCGCCGCTGTCGAGGAGCCGTGCGCGTTTTGAGGATCGCCGCGGTGGAAGCGCCGAGTCGCTTCGAGTGGTACCTGCGATGGCGCCAACGCGGGCCCAGACGTACCACCGCTGCAATGCCAAAAAGCAAAATTTAGGAGTTCAGGAAAAGAGCACGAGGATGAAGTTGTCATTCATGCACACACACACACACACACACACACACAGATTTCTGATACCTCATCCAACAGGAAGTGACCAACAGGAAGCAGCCATCTTCATCACCCCTTCCCCCTCATCATCATCATCACCATCATCATCATCCTCATCATCATCCTCATCATCACCATCATCATCCTCATCTTTCTCATCTTTCTCATCCTCATCATCATCATCATCTTTCTCATCCTCATCCTCATCATCAACATCCTCATCATCATCATCCTCATCACCATCACGAGGGCCTCAGTTTGTTTCACCTTAATACCGACTCTCTCTTGATTGGGTTTGTTTCAATGTCACAAACACACACACACACAGATACACACTTCAAAACAGAGCTTTGATGATGCGCGGCTATATTTAGCAGCATCTCCTGCTGGAGGGGGGGGCGCTTCTCTCGGGTGACAATCTCTGAAAGGAGGAAGCCACGGCGTCTCAGTTTTCACCGCTGTCGAGTTGGGATTTTCAAAGCTGATGTGAGGTGAAACCGCCGTGACCTCGCGCCAGCGTGGGAGGAATACCATCATTATTTATGAGCCCGTTTATGGTGGAAATCTGAGAAACTCCCAGCCGCACGTCCAGGCCCGACCTCCGCCGCCAGCAGACACCCGGCCTCGCTCCGCGGAATTCAGCGTTGGGAAGTTTAAAACGGGGGTTTCATCCCGAGGCCGAAGAGAAGTAAACGACAATTTCACCTTTTGAGCGCCAACAAACGAACCGCCTCGCTCAGTTTTCAATGAAAAATAAAACCAAACTGAGGACAGTACTGGCTGAAGGCCCCGCTCCTCTCCTCCGTCACTCTTCCCGTCATTCCCTCTTTCATCCCTCCATCCACTGTCTGTTGTCAAGGGTGCGCCTCTATATTCCGTTTAGCTCCTTGCTATCACTTTGCGTCGGAGCCTGAAAATTGTCCAGTTTCTTGTGTTTACCGGAGTTCTTTTTGGGGTTTTTCCTCCTGGACTTTGGTGTGAGGTTAGATCCAACAACCGAGCAAAAATCCTGGTGAAAATCGGCCTCCGGTGTCCAGACCAGATCCCCTGCCGGGTTTTCCAACCTACTGGGTAGACACCACCCACTGCGATCTGCCTGGTGGGACAGAAAACCCGGCAAGAGGACTGAGTCGGAAGAGTCGCTGCTGTTCTCCAATCCGGGTCAGCCCCGCTGGTGGCTCCGCCCCCAGCTTCGCCACCAAAGCCGTGGCGAGCACGGCCCATTGTAGCAACCTAATCTAGCCATTAGCCAATTAGGAAGTGACGGGCAGCTGTAATGTCCTCGCATTAGTGGAACGGATTAGTCTCCCTTTCAGCGCCCGCGGACACGGACCGGCGGAGGCCATGGCGGCGCCCAGAGCCGCCTCCCCCGCTCCGGGGGGTGGCATGAGCAAGCGCGAAAACACACGTCCGTGATTCCGCATAATTCGGGGAGGCGGCGGAGGAAAAGCTGTTTTCGCTCCACGTGGGGAGCGTCTGGCTCCGCTCTAAAGGAAAAAGCCCCGCCTGGGTCCCACGCCGCCGCCGCGCTCCTCTGCGTCTTCTGCTCGACAAATTTCAGATTGGGCTTCAGACAGACTCTGTTTTGTTTCCCGACTTATTGACAGCCAGTAATGTGGGGAGGATTGGACGGAACCCAGACCCGCTGGACCCCCGCCACCCTCCCCTGAATTCCATTAATAGCTCTGCCCTCCAGGACGTGCCGGCTGGACCGCCTGTAAAGCAGACACAGATATTGATGACTCCCCCCCAGGAGAGGGGATCAGTGGGGGGGGGCGGCTGATAAAGCGATAGAGACGGTAAACAAAAGAACCCGAAGGGAGAGCCATTATTTTAACAGACGGGGGGATAAATCTGCTGCAGTTCTGCTCAGACTACCAAAAACACGTTTATTTGCTCTTCAATCTGACGAGTGTCGCCTCATGAATTATGATAATCCCTGCCAGGGATTCGCTACATCGCCGAAAACGACCCAACGGTGAATTAACATTGTTCCGTTTATTAGAGGAACCCAGCTGAAGTCAAGACGGCGCAGGAATAATACGAATTAACGGAGCTAATGTGCACGGGAGACATTTTAATAAGGTTTAATAACTCGTGCAAGCGAGCAGTCGTTTTTCAGGCTAATCCGTCACAGCGAAGAATATTACCGCATCGAGCTACGACCCTTCCAGGAACCCCCCAACGCCGCCGAGCGGGGACCTCTGAACCACCGCCGCCACGCCAACGGACAAAAACAGACTCGTCTCGGCTGATAACTCGTAAAGTTCTTGATGCTAACAACGTCGGAAAGTTCGGTAGAGACGAGAAAGTAACAAATAAAACTGCGCTGACAAGCCCGACGTTGAGATCAGATAAACAGTGAAACCAACGTACCCCGGCACAAAGACTCGATCATGATCTCCCTTATCGGAGGCTGATTCCGAGCTTCTCCTCCCCTCTTTTCCGTCTCTGGTGGGAGGATGTGAATGGCTCCTTTCATCGCGCCTCTATCTAAAAGAAAACATCTTCGGCCTGGTGTCGCATCCCAACATCAAGGGGAATCAAAGGAGTCACCTTTCCAGGGGTGGAAGTGAGGAAGCAGCCTTTTTTTTTCCCGCCACGCTCGGCGGCTGCTCTCTGGAGCTACTCGAATTTTTCTAATAATCCCGGGAGGGCTGGCGGAGCGTAGCTCGCTTCCACGCCCGGACGGACATAAAAGAGCAGAAGAAGAAAAGGGAAGAGATATAGACAGATTACGCGGAAGCTGATGTCATCCGTTTGGATCTGTTCGCCCGGACGGGCTGTTTTTCAGCGCGAGCGCGGTGATCGGTGAGGCGACCGCTGCGCTTTGTCAGGCTAATCCCCCCCGCCGCCGGGGCCCGCGCTGGCGCGAGCACATTACCGCCCGATGACACAATCTGTTTGCGAGGGCGGCACGTTTAGGCGTCCGCTGTCCTCCGTCTTGGAGGACGCCGCGTACCAGGTCTTCCTCGGCTCGACCCAGGGATTTGAACTAACGCCCTCGGGGGGAAGGGGGGGCAAGGGCCTCGTGGTAAGCTCGCGAAGCTACCACGCCGGGCTCATTTCCTGTGATCGGACCAGAGCGTCCAACTTGTTACTCAGGGCACAGGTGTCGGAGTTCAGTCCTCAGGGGCCAGGATCCGTCCCGGGTTTTCCGATCTACCAGGTGGAAATCTGCTTCTGGATATCTAATTGGTAGATCGGAAAACCCTGCCAGATCCCGGCCCTTGAGGACCGAACTCTGACACCTGTGCTCTAGAGCCGGAGCTCGGCGTGGCGTTGCTCGTTATCTATTCCTGACACCTTTAGTCGTAGCTCCTGACAAACCGGAGCGGGTTTCCTGTTTTTGTCATTTTTTAAAAATCACGTTTACTCTTTCAGAATCCGCGTTCGGTCTTTTACGCTTCACTCAGGAAGTTCCTGTCGGATATCGGCTGCTCCGTGCTGAGTGACAGCTTCCATGTTGCATCCTGGACGGTAAACCGCAGAATACGCATTTCAGCGCGTTCACATCAAAGACAATTGCTGACTGAGAACAGTCAAATCAAAGTGACAGCTTTGATCCGGGGCCGAGCCGCTTCCGAAGGGTTACGGTTGCAGATGCGTTTCCATCAGATTCGAGCAGCGCTGATCCCAGGGTTCCGACAGTCAAAGTCAAACAGTAAGGATGGACATCAAAGCAGGGCAGCTG
This sequence comes from Lagocephalus sceleratus, assembly GCA_911728415.1. NCBI lineage: Eukaryota > Metazoa > Chordata > Actinopteri > Tetraodontiformes > Tetraodontidae > Lagocephalus > Lagocephalus sceleratus. Next base: position 2,653,695 of record CAJVRN010000210.1, on the reverse strand, counting down.
ATTTAAAAGCTTTGATCTGAAAGGACAGTCCCCCGTAGCACAAGCGTATCTGCTCTCCTGGTGGTGATAAATGTGAGCGGAGCCACTCGCAGACAACAGACTTGACACTCGACAGAACCACCATGGATTTTCTGGAGCGGTACAACAAAGACATCAAAGGGGTTTCTCCTTTTTAGCCCTGACAAAGATTCCACCCGGCTGATATTTAATGCGCTCTTTGAGAATTTCTAATCGCACGCAAACGCTACATTGTAAAACAGTTAGCTTAGCACAAGAGCGAACCTGTCATGTTATGCAAATTAATAAATTTAACGCATTTACGAGGTCTGGAAAGGAGCGACTTAGCTAATTGAATTTTTAAACCCAGACCCGTCCCCCCAGAAGTCTTTAAAAAGTTATTTCAGACGCCTTCGCCGTTCATCGGGGGCATTAAATGGAGTCGGGGCTTTATATGCTTCTACGGCCTCCCGCCACGCTGCCAAAGCTGCCCTAACCCTGGAAGGACGATCGTAAAAATTAAACCGCCTGACCAGCGAGTTCGGAGGACGTCGCCGCCGCGGCGCCGCATCAAAGAGCCCGACTCGTTCAAAACACATTTCCACTGAAAGCCCAACCGCACTGCCCCGTAATTATCCTCACACTCTTGTCCTTTCCATCCCAATCCTCCCATCCTCATTAATTCGCTCAAGCGTCCATTCATTCTGAAGCCAATTAAATCCCTCTGAGGCCACGCCCACTGCCTGTCTGTCCCATTAATTCTTCTTTCTGGACCGAGGAGGACGGCAGATGTGTGGGCAGGCCTCGGACCCTCGTCTCACCTGTTCGGGGATCTGATCCAAGACTCCAGGATGTCCCGAACATCACGAAGACGGATGACGGCGCCCTTAGGGACAGCCAGACCGTCGATGACCAGCAGTCATTAGAGTGGGCGGGGCTTATCGAATGGATCAAATAATAACGAATCCTTCCTCCCTTTCCCCGTCGTCTGGTCTGAAACCATCGCCATTGTTGCTTTAATGCATCGTTAAACTAAAGACGGCATCTCCGTAAGTGGAGTTATTATGGGATGCGACACAAAACCAGCTGTCAAAGAGAAGCAGGAAGCAGGAACGAAGTGGTAAACGAAGACGGTGGCAGTGGGAAAAGACTCGTTTTTACAGGAAAACTCGCTTTCTCTGAGGTTCAGAGCTATACTGCTAAGCATATGGCGCCGCTGAATCACCACGGCAACCATCTGGCCACAACTTAATTCGATTCACTTAATCACGCCTGAACATACGCGGCGCGTTGAGAGGGGCAGAAATAAAAATTCCATTTCGATCACGGCGGAAGGACGGTTTGTGAGCGGGGGTCATCCATCACCGCGGGTGCGTTAACCTTTACGGCGCTCGCACCTGCCGCAGGTGAGAGCGCATTAATCTGGCCGCCCGCGCTCGCAGTGATGAAGACGGAGCGCGGAGGCCGTCGAGGCTGCGAATCCATCACGCCGGTGTCAGGAGGGGGAACGGATATAGTTGCGTTTAAGGGGAACGCGTAATTTAACGTGTTTTCCACCCGACTGAGAGCAGGATCGTTCGAGAGCGATCCCAAATTACCGCTTAATTGCGGCTGGATCGACCACAAAACCTGAACACTTTGCACCTTCTGTGCTTCGGTCGTGCCTCTTTTGTCGCTCGCCGTGTGATCGTTTGCGGGCCGCGCTGTTCCCTCCAACGAGGTCGCTGTAATTACGGTCTTTACTAAACGCCCGTTTGCGCGCTGCGGATGAAAAAGTAGGCCCCCCGAATGTGTCTGCCGCCAGATAACCGCTCGGCGCGCGGCTTAGCGTCCACCTATCAGGACGGTTCCCGCGTGGAGCCGATGGAAGCCCCTTATCAGGGGCCCTCAGAGTCCCACACAACCGCGAGCTCAACACGACCGCAGAAAAGTGAGGCAGAAAGAAATGAAATATGCAGGAAGGGGAGGAAAAACGATATCCCCCCCCTCCCCCGAGAGGCAGCATCCCCTTGTTTGTTTACGAGTGTGACTGGAACGTCCCGGACGGCTGGGAATGAAGGATGGCCTTAAAGAAGTGGAGGAGGGATGGACGAGGAGTGAAGAGCGCTTTTACCTCCTTTTTCTTGATTGGTGCGTTTTATCTCATCTCATCATTGTTGCTAGGCAGAATTCACAAGAAAAACAAAAGATTTCTGTAGGCGCGTCAAAGTTCATGGATAACACGGCGGGAAACGTGTCTGTTTCGCCGACTTGACTGGCGGCTCCACGCCCAGTTTCGATGTTTACCTTCACGAAGGAAGTTTCACGTTGATGAGCGGAGCTGGGTGAAAGCTGTCGAAACGGGGTTGAAGTGAAAATAAGCTTCACGTGTTAAAGGTCATGCCTCCACCGTTAGAGGACGCTTAACTGTCGAAACTACAAACAGCGTTAAGCCTTCCTTGGAAATGACGGGCAGCCGTCACGCCCTTCACCGCTGCCGATCTGTCACCACGAGGCCGCCCGTGCCTCCGCCCAACGCTCGCCGCTGCCCGTTTTACTCGGGTGATGTAAAACCGGTTCAGTTTCAAGGCTTGCCGTGGTTTCCACGGCAACAACAAATGGCCGGTCTGGGCCCGCTGAGAAACTACTTTGTCGGCGGAGCAACTGCTGAGTTCGTTAACCAAACGACAAAAAAAACAAAATCTATTCTACTAGATAAATGGGACGAGCGCTTTAAACGTGGTTATCTTCTATTCGCGGGTGTTTGTTCGCGCGAGTGTACAAATTGGTTTAGACGAGACAACGAGGGGGACAAGAGAAACAAAACAGGTGCGAGGAGCGAAACGCTTTTGGAGCAGCGAAATTAATGAAAATGTGTTCAAGAGACCTGGTTCTGGCTCATGCTGTTAGCATCCCGCGCCCCTGATGTTTCAGATCTTGGCCTTGATGTTTATTTCATGCTCCCCCCTTTCTTTCCGTTACTACCCAAGACCTATCCCGGCTCCATACTGATCTCTTTCCAGCACAAAAAGTCAGACAAAACCAGAATAATGGTGAGCGGACTAATTAGAACAAACTCTGAGATTCGGAGGAGGCTTCTGAAAACTGAGGCGAAGAGTTAGTACGGTTTACAGAAGGAGAGATGAAAACGCGGAGCTGGAGTCGTGACGGGCGAGAAGCCCCAAAAGGCCACGTGAACGTATGTCGCCGCCTGGTGGCTGACCCTGTCAGAAAATGATGCTGGACCGGAAGAAATCTGGTGAACGATGATGTGACTGCCCCTTTTGGTTGACAAAGAGCTCATTTACTACTGAAGCACATCAAAGAGAAACATGGACTGGTTGATCCTTTCTGATTGATCCTCTTTGATGTCTGATCAACCCTCTTTGATGTTTGATCAATCCTCTTTGATGCCTGATGACTCGTCTTTGATGTCTGTTTGACTATCTTTGATCAACATTTGACTTTTTTTTTTAATCGAACCACCAGCTTCCGTTGTTCGTTCTACGTCTTTCTGTTAAGCCCTGCCCACTTTCCCTCTTTTTTCTTTACACAAATCTGTGGCGGCCTCTGCAACACACACCCACACACACATGCACACACACACAAAACACACTTCAGAGGAGAGAACTCTGCCTCTGATGCACAAACAACCTTGGAGCCAGAGCGAGCGAGTGAGGGGGGGAGACAAACGGGGGAGGAGAACTGGTTTATCATCACTTCCCCTCCTTTTGATGTCTTATTGAGCAGAACTGTGATTGGTGTGTGCATTGGGGGGGTGGAGGGGGGGTGGGGGGGCTACTGCACTCCGACCCACTTTCATTACAGGCTAATCCATCCTACTTCTCCCACCACCATCACTGCTCTTCCACGTGCCCCTTATGTGTCTCCATTTGCGCCCTACTGTCGGGCATCGGACGCCGCTATCTCAACGCGAGGGGCCCCGATCCTGCCGCTGTAATTACACCATGAGGCCCCCTGCGTAGGAGAAGATTCTCCTGGGTGATACGCTGGGGAAAAAACAGCTGGAGGAAGTTTGATGAGGGCTGCAACAGTAGATGGAATGCCGGAAGGAAGAGCTCCGGAATGGGCCTGGTCCTGCTCAGGGGTTCTTCCTGTTGCATCCCTGGGTTTCCCGAAAGCCTCTACGGGAGGATGCTGATAAATAAAGGTTTTTCAAACTAACTGTGGGCACAAGGAGAAACCCTCGCCAACAGCTGGGTGACCACTTTACTTTGCCTCTACTTCACGTTTGTTTCGGGAAAACTTTGGGATTTTCTTCCCAACGTGATGAAGAAGAGGAAGAGCGAGCAAAAAAGGTCCACTGATGAAAACAGGTGGAGGAGGAAGGCGTCATTCCACACTCACGGCGCTGCCTCTTGCTGCGAGGCGTCTGATAAGAAACCAGAATCAAACGGGTTCTTAAGAGAGACCCTCTTTGATCCCGGTCAACAAGCCTGTTGTTCGGGATCCCTTTGAAAGCCGGTGGCTTTTACGGAGCGCGTAATCAGGCAAGCACGTGCAGTCATTCCAGGAAGTCACTGAGTTCTGAGAACCTGGAGAAGATTTCCAAAACAAGAATGCCTCAAGGGTCCTGATGGGCCACTTTGGAGCAGTCCGGCGATGATGGAGCGCGTCCCCATTCAGCCAGCATCCAGACGGAGGTGCAGAAAAGGGCCCTGGGGGCAAATCGGCCCACTTTGCTCAATTAGCTCCCGTCAGCAGGCGGTGGGACAAAGACATCAGGGCCGATTTGGCGAGGTGTTTAACCTCATTACAGCCATCTAGTGGCAAAGGGGTCATTACGTCCACAAGGTCGGGCTGCCGGGCCGCCATTATCGCTCATTTGGTGTCATCTTGAAACCCGAAGTTGTGAAAGTTGATGTCCAAACCGTCTCTCTGTTTGAACCAGAAAAACCAGCTTTGGTGGCCTCAAAAAAAAAACAAAAACAGGCAGACTGTTGCAGCTGTTGCGCAACATCGCTGGAGTCGGGGGACGGGCCCGTCGGGGGCCACGCACACAGATGACGCTTTAACTATGCATGCATGTAAACACCGTAAACACCGCCGAGAAGAAGGAGCCGCGCCGCTTTGATGTCAGGGACCCAGATTTCACTCCGAATGGACGGCAAGCAGAAAGAAAACACGAGGACAAAATCAAATCGGCTGAATCGAGTCCATGTCCCGATCTGGTGACGGAAACGAAAACACGCTCAGCCCGATAAGCTTCAAACGACTCAAACGAGTCTGGAAAACACAAAAGGAGAGCAAATATTTAGTTAGAAATTTTAGTTATGGAACATTTCATACAGACTTTGCTATATTGCAACATCTTAGACATTTAAAAAAATCGAAAAAACAAACCTTAATTTTTAATTTCAAGTTTTGACAACTGAGCTAACTGCTAACACTTCTGATTTTAGTGTTTTTAGTCTAATTTTAATCACATGACCTACTGACGTCACAAAACCAAACTACCATCACTTATCCACTCAAACAGTTGAGTTCCAGTTGTTTCTTTAACTTTGTCAGGCAGGTTTCAATAAATTCAGTCAGGTAATTAAAAGCAGGTAAGCTCCAGCTGTCGGAGAAGGGCAGGGTGGGGGTAATGTAGCATTTTCATTCACTTTTAAAGACATTCTGGAGGTCTGACGGAGCTATGAGGGGACTGGAATTTGAAATCCACTTTAATGAACATCATAAAAAACAGCTGGAGGGGAGGACGGAGAGGATACGATATTAAAATCGACGGCGGAGGAAGACCCCTTAAACCTAAACACGTAATCTGAAACAAGGACGGAGATGAAAACAAGTGAAAGCACGCGTCTGACTGGAGCCTCATGGCTGCTGAGAAACTATTAGTTTTAGCTCTAAATCATTTATAAAAGTGGTTACAAACATAGCGCTTATGCATTAGCCATGGCCCCAACCCGCCAGCGTGCATTTTTCATGAGTTACATCTGTGCCCGGATCACGTCGGTCGCCCACTCGGAGCTCAGGATTCACCACAGGAAGCTCTCACAGTGGTGCTGAATTAACAAGGGCGCCGACGGAGGCGACAGGAGCGGCGGGGGTTAAAAGGGGGCCCGGGGTTCCCCGCTGGGGCCCGTCGACGCGAGCACCGATCCCCGTAAAGAAGCCATCATGCAAACATTTCCTGTGGGGGCCGACGGCGCGGAGGGAGGCGCAGATCAATCTGGGCTTCGCCGCAATCCTGGTAGGAAAGTAGGGGGGATAGCGGGGGATCAAGGGGCGACTTGGAAAAGGCCAGAGCCCGGGAACGTGGTGGGGAGGGGCTCTTAGACCCCTCATTGGTGCAACCAAACAGTAGAGGGCACTTTGTTCAACGAGGAGGGCGCTTCACCTCTTTCCAGGAAGGCAGCGGGAGAGCGGTCCAATTTACAACAAAAACAGGAGGAAGACTGGCAGCTCCTACAATACGCTCCCCCTCGGGGGGCGGCGAGGCGCCGGGATGTGAGAAAAATGAAAAACAACAATTTCATGAGCTCACTGAAGTAAAAGGACGGCGTTGGGTGGTGGAGAGGGTCGCCGGTGGGAGCTGGAGGAGCCCTGACAGCTCTAAATGAATGTTAGCCTTGGCTGCGGCACACAGCTGAAGGTCTACATCTCATCACCTGAATAATTCACCCGCCAGGATACTGATTCGCACCCGCCAGCCCCCCCTTGCCCTCCCTCGCCGTGACATAACCCGACTCAGCCTCTGGGAAGACAGAGAAAAGAGAGGGGAGGAGACAGAAATCCAGAGTTTGACCTCATGAAGGGAACTCCATTAAAAGTTCAGGGAGCCTCAACTTTCCAAACGTTATTGTGGAACTGTTAATAAGAGAGGCGCTGGTCGCCGCCGTTCAGATGACAGGATAAACATCAGCGGGGACGAGGGCCGTGCGCTCGATACGGACCTTCTGATTACTAACTCAATATTGCCTCATTACTGGCACCTCCAATATCGCTCGGTGTGGACCTTCTAACACCACCAGCTAGGGCCCTTAGCCCCTCCCCTTTCTCCTGAGGGGGGCAATTTGGGGGAGAAGGGCTTCCCAGTTCCTGGTTCGAGTTTAATATTTGTCCTGAATTGTGATCATCAAAGAGCTGAACTGGAGAAAAACAATTGTAGACACCAGAAAAGAATCTGGTGGAGGAACAGCTGAAGGAGCCGTCAACATAAAGTTAATAAAAGGCCTTTTATGACCCAAAAGATCACTAAAACTAAACCTATGACATCAAAAGACCCATGTGTGAGATGTGCTTTGATCAGAGATCAAAGACGAAACAATCCTCAGGAGGTTGCCTGGACAACCCTTTCCTCCCGTCTCTCAAATAGGTCCTCCTCATCAAGTAGGATAGATGCGTCCACGCTCACCTTCATTAAACATATAAGCCCCTTCAGGTTCAACGTATCGGCATTTGTTCTCCCGACCGTCACCTCGGCTCCGTTCGCTCCGGAGCAGAAAGAAAACTGAATCATGGTGCAGCAGGAAGTGGATTCAGTTGTCGAGAGGCGTAATTGATGCCGGTGTCAAGGCCGCGTTCGGCGTAGTCGATGCTCGCCGCGCATTTTTCACCGCAGCAGACTACTTGACATTTACTTGGACCTCTCCTCTTCGTTGTGCTCAACCCCCCCCTTGGAAAACGAAAGAGCGGAGAGACTCCGAGAAGCTCTTTGCTTCACTCCTGGCCGGGCCGTTCCCCTCCTGGGCGCCATCGGAGCCTGGCGCCAGGGGGCGGAGCCTCAGCAGCGCGGTGATGGTGGTTTATCTCCCCGCCTCCTCTGCTGCGCTGCTGCTTGGAACACCGTGGAATGTCTCAGGAACGTCTCAATCTACGCTCGCATAAATTGCAAAAACGCAAAGGCGACCTTGGCTGCTGAAGGACTACTCGTCTCAGGATTGATCCGGGCCGTCAGCAGGCATTAATCTTCCTCTTCTATCTGGGCCAATCGCTGGTCGAACTCATTTATAGTTGGGGGGTCTGGACGTGCTGGTTCACAGGTTCTGTCTGCTCCATCATAAAAAGAATGATGCTCCCTCACCAAACCCCCGCTGTGAGGGGGCAGCATCGACGACCGCAAACAAGCTCAAGAACAGCAAAACATCTGGATGAAGGGGTGCTCGGTCTGAACTCCATCAGAGCTCCTTCAGACCTCTATCAGACCTCCTTCACTGCTCCATCAGACCTCCATCAGACCTCCTTCACAGATCCATCAGACCTCCTTCAGACCTCCATCACAGCTCCATCACAGCTCCATCAGACCTCCTTCACAACTCCATCAGACCTCCATCAGACCTCCTTCACAGCTCCATCACAGCTCCATCAGACTTCCTTCACAGATCCATCAGACCTCCTTCAGACCTCCATCAGACCTCCTTCACAGCTCCATCAGACCTCCATCAGACCTCCTTCACAGCTCCATCAGACCTCCATCAGACCTCCTTCACAGATCCATCAGACCTCCATCAGACCTCCTTCACAGCTCCATCAGACCTCCTTCACAGCTCCATCAGACCTCCATCAGACCTCCTTCACAGCTCCATCAGACCTCCTTCACAGCTCCATCAGACCTCCATCAGACCTCCTTCACAGCTCCATCAGACCTCCATCAGACCTCCTTCACAGCTCCATAAGAGCTCCATCAGACCTCCTTCACAGCTCCATCAGACCTCCTTCACAGCTCCATCAGACCTCCATCAGACCTCCTTCACAGCTCCATCAGACCTCCATCAGACCTCAGAGCTCAGTCTGAGCTCCATCTGACTGCCATCAGAGCTCTATCAGAGCTCCATCAGACCTCCTTCAGATCTCCATCAGAGCTCCATCAGAGCTACATTAGAGCTCCATCAGACCTCCTTCAGATTTCCATCACAGCTCCATCACAGCTCCTTCATAGCTCCATCACAGCTCCATCAGAGCTCAGTCTGAGCTCCATCAGACCTCCATCAGAGCCCTATTAGAGGTCCATCACAGGTCCATCAGACCTCCTTCACAGCTCCATCACAGCTCTGTTAGAGCTCCATCACAGATCCTTCATAGCTCCATCACAGCTCAGTCTGAGCTCCATCAGACCTCCATCAGAGCTCTATTAGAGCTCCATCCCAGGTCCATCAGACCTCCTTCACAGCTCCATCACAGCTCTGTTAGAGCTCCATCAGAACTCCATCACAGCTCCATTAGAGCTTCCTCCTCTGGCCTCGAGCATGCTTCTAAAAATAGGATTCAATTCATCAAACCAGCCTTCAATGGAGAAAAAAAAAACATTTTCTTCTCACATGCGAGGAAACAAGTAAATGGAGCCAAGTCTTTTGGGAAATTCAACCAAAGAAAAAAAAAAAAGAATCCCGAAGGTCAGGTCCACGTCCATGTTTCACGGATCTGATGTCGCCTTTTTGGGGCAGAAGTCTGAGTTCTGTCGGACGTTTTGACCGTTCCTGCGGAGAAACGGAACAGGGACCGAGGACAGGACCGAGGACAGAGGTCCCGTTTAATCAAAGAACTTCCCAAAACCGCAGCAGCTGACAGACATTTCCTGGTTTTCCCGACTGATCCGTATAAACTGCCGGTCGGCTCTTCGCTGCCTTTCACAAAGCATTATGGGATGTAGGGAGAGCTCTACAGCGGGAATGGCGATCCTCACTGAACAGGACAGCCCGAGGAAACGGCGTCCCCCCTCGTTAGTGCACTACATAGGGAACAGGGGGCGACTTCTGGCCCTGCTCGGGGTTTCTTCCTGTTCCCACGTTGGATAAATGAAGCTGCTCTGACCCGAATAGTTGCGTAATTATCGCTCCCTGATTCCGGATGATCGGGAAGTTTCTACGTGGTGAACATCTGCAGCGGATTAAAGGGGAGCGGCGGTGGATCCGTGACAGCTCCTGATCCAGATCGGATCCATCAGCAGGGGTGTCAACCCCCCCGTTTCCATCAGCGCTCTGTTACGTAACGCCGGAGAAGGCCCCTTACGCAACATCTGCGGCCGCGGGGATGGCGTGCTTTAATTGGCGGCTAAATTAGGGTCCATCTCGGCCATGAGAAGTCTCCGAGCTGAGGGGAGGACGGAATTATCTTCGCCCGAGCGAGAGAGCCAGGCTCTGCCGCATTAATTACGCCGAGCACGGAAGGAGCCGCCGGCGTGGGAGTTTGGCTTGCGTAGAGGCCCCGGCGGAATGCTAACAACAGGTAAGACAGGCGGGAATTAACGTTTTAATTACAGCTATCAATCAGGCCTCAAACGTTCCCGCGTAACGGTAATTGTTTAAATTTATCATCTCCCACAGAAGCCAGCGCTCCGCTGTTTATTAGCACCAAGGCAGGCTGCTTCCCAGGATTCCACAATTAAGGAACAGGAAGTACGACAACAGGAATAACAACAACGGGAATAATGACAACAGGAACTACGACAACAGGAAGTACAATAGCAGCATGTTCCTGACAGAAGGGGATGTTATTCCCATTTTTCGGCGTTTGCCGATGAGATTATCCCAATTGTCTGATTGTCCAAGATGGGGCGTGTCTCAACACCTCAAAAGGAATTCCTGGTAAACTCCCGGCATATTGCCACAGGCTGAGGGAATTCCCAGTTGTGCCTCATTACCGGGGAGCTGGGAACGCTGTGATGTACATCCCGATCCGCTCGTAATCACTAAATCCATAACGATGCGAGAGCGGCTCCATCTGTCACAACACGCAGGCGATGCGCGGAAGTCGGAGTCATTACTGGCCTAGTTACGGCGCGGCGCCCACCTTCTCCTCCCGCCTCCCTCCGCCTGCACGCCTTTTATTTAACGTCGCGTCCCCCCCGTGTGACTCGCTTCAAACGGCGGAGCGAGACGAACCCAGAGAGCCAACAAGTGTGTGTGGGCTCATCAAAGGGCGGCAGGAGGTCCAATCAGCTCGCAGGAGTCACGAGGAAGAATGGTTCTGTCTGAGACCCACACACACACACACACACACACACACACACACACACACACACACACACACACACACACACACGCACACACACACAGACACGCACACACAGACACACACGCACACACACACAGACACGCACACACACACACACAGACACACACACACACACAGACGCACACACGCAATCGTTACTGAAAACAACTCAGCTGTAATGTTCATGAACCCTCAGCTTCACTCAGTCAGTCAGCAGTCTTCATCGCTATGGCGATGGCCTAAATTTGTGTGTGCCTGCGTGCGAGTGTGTGTTTTCCTTCGCACGGTCCAGAGATCGGCAATCTTATTCCCGTAAAAAAGAAAAACTTGGAGAATTTTAAAATAACTTAAAAAAAACAGTTTATCAATTTCAGGGGAAATCGATGTTGAAATAAATCATTGGCGGACGGCGTCTGCGCCTGATGCAGGTTAACGAACTGGGGCAGTTTACGGAGAAACCGGTGGACCGATCTTTGGTAAAAAGAGAAAGGAACGGAATTTCTTTTTTAAGTGAGAAGGTTTGTATTGAGGCGACACAAGTCGCTGCAGCTCCCGAACATTTCCGAGTTATCGGGGCGTTAATGTCAAAAGCAACACAATGTCGTCCGTATTTCTCGGAGCGGCCTTCACAATTCCGATACGCGCTCGTCAGCCGTGGAAATGCCACTCGTCTAATTAATTTACCCCTGAAATGTTTACAAAGTGCTCTGAAAGGTTGCACGGAGCGTGATCTAAAAGCTTTCCGACACGACGCAGAAGGAGCGATTTCAAGCCACGCATGTTAATTTGTCGGATAAATATTGTGTTACGCAGTCAGCTGTGGGGAATGTTTGGAATTGATTATTGGAAAAATGGCTACGCGGCTCGCTCCTGGCTAATGCGTACAGCAACTTTAACGAGGAAATTGACGGGTAAATTGAACCGTGCGGTGTGTGTAGCACTTAGCTTTCATGTTTTCTATTAAACGTAATTTTGAATAAAGAAACAAAGATCAATTTGTTATGGGTTTTTAAGTTTCAGGTTTGGGCCTTTTGTGAGCGACTGGTTGTTTATTTTTATGATGACACATTAAGATTTTAAGGTTTACGCATGCGTGCCTTGTTTTTGATGCAAAGTAAAATTGTGAAATAACGCGCAGATTTTTCTTTTTTTTACTCGACCTCGAAAGACGAAGCTCAGCTGGTTTTTTTTTGTTGCTTCTTTATTTTATCTGCTAATTCCTAATTATTATTATCCTATTATTATTGTCTATTAGTATTGATTTATGTATGTTCCGATTGTTTCGCAGTACCATTAAAAGTCAACGTGTCTTCAGGTACTGCACTGGAGGTAAGGAGATTTTGTTTCCCGAGTTTTCCATCGATTTTATCAAGTATGAGTCAGACTGGGCTTCTGCGGACAGCTACGTATCCCACGATGCGATGAAGGAAAGTTTGTAATTCACGGGATGGACGTCCAAGCGTGGACGCTACCTGAGTACCGAGTGTTGAGAAGCCGCGTTGATATCCAGGTACTCTGGGACGGCCTCTTCCCGCTGACCTTTAACCTTAAATTAGGAGGTTGACGGTAGAAGCAGGAGACTGGAGGCCTTCAGTGCGACGCAGAAGTGCAGTCGGGATGCTGGAGATTATGGTAATTATGGATCAGAGGAAATTAAACCAAAACGGGAACGTTGAGGAGGAATTCTGGTGTTTCTCCTTCAATGGCTGAAAGCACAAAGTCATCCATTCCGGACTTCCGTGATTTTCCGCCATCTGTTCCCCACAATCGAACATAATTGTTCTCGACCACCTGCGCGCCCCCCCCTTTCCCTCGCGAGGTAACGACCGCGGCTGAAAGTAGGCAAATCCGCTTCCACCTGGGACTTCCATCGATCGCCCCCCCCCGCCTCCCCTTCGAGGGCCGGCGCTCCAGGTGCCGCCACGTAGGTGTGCGGCTTTAATGGCGTTTGGAAGAACGAGTTTATCGTCCGACGCGCCTCGGCAGACCGGGCTGACATCACGTCTGTCTCCATGGCGACGGGGGAGGGGAGTGTGTGTGTGTGTGTGGGGGGGGTGGCGTAGACCGCTGGAGGCAGAGCGAGAGAGGGAGATGGAGGGAGACAGACAGAGAAAGAGACGGTCGGAAATCCTCTCGGAGAGGCGCGAAGGAACACGGTGTCAGGAAGCTACCAGCGCTGCATGCTAATGTCGCGCCAGAGACGGACAAGGCGAGCGGGCGCGTGCACGTGCGTGCTCGCGCGCACGCAACCGGGTCAGCGGCGTGCGCGCGCCACAGTGTCTCTCTCAGTTTTGTCAACAGTCAGTGGGTATTAAGTGAAAACTCGCCTTTGAGCGGAAATGTCAGAGGAGCCGACTGTGACATTAAAGCTTATTGGACTAAAGATTTGAACTGCTCGCTCCGAAGGAGGGGGGTGTTGGGGTGGGGGGTGATGGGGGGGTGTTGGGGGTAATGGTGGGGGGCGGGTGATGGTAACCTCTGACAAACCAGCGCACCAACTTCAGGCGAACACACCAGCTAATTGAATTAAGGGCTCGTCTTCCCTTCTCAAGTCCCGAGGGAACGCTGGGTTGATGACATCATCGGGTAGCTCCGGCTCGCCGAACCGGACCCCGAATCCATCCGGGGAGTAGCCGCGAAGGCAGTCCCAGGCTCCGCCCCTCTGGGGGAGGAACGAGGATTCGGTCGCGGGCGGCGAAGGTTTCGGAGGTTCGCGTTTGAGGCGCGGGGTCGGGAAGAGGCCGCCCGCGCCTCGAGGCCCCCGAGGGGTCGTGAGGGATCCCGAGTTACGAGATCGGACCTGCGAGCTCCTCAGCAGCTTTGACCCAATTGTTTAGCATAGCCGCCATGCTAAATATAGGCGGAGGCAGGGAGGAAGAGGAGGAAGAGGAGGAATTATCAAAGCGCTCTTCGGCTGGGCTCCGTCGCGATTAAATCCACTTTCCCCCGAAAACAACAAAAAAAAAGGGGGGATAAAAAAAAACAGCGGGAGGAGAAGGTTGAAGTGAGATAAAGGGATAAAGGAACAAAACATAATTAGCCGAGGCGCCCATCAAAGCCGGGGGGGCCGGGATCAAAGAGGCAGCGATGGCGTCTCCGTTCCCAGCCTGTTCCTCCGACTGCCGACTTTGTGTCTGGGAGGGACCGTTGAGCTCGCTCCGTGCGCGTCCAGGTCGGCGCCCTGCTCTTTCATATGAAACACTTTCCATCTTTCCCTGACGCTCCCTCACCTAATCCAGTCCCGGCGCTCTAATTGGCTAACTGCAGCCATTTTCTCTGCTCCGGGGAGCGTGCAGATTAACGGGAGCGCACGCTCCGAGCCGGCTGGCGCCTAAAATGAGTCACGCTGTGGGTACAAAACCTCTCGGAGGGACGGATGCAACTCGCCTCCGCACACACGAGGAATTACCGGAGAAGGCCGCGGCGGCATGGGCAGGTAGAGTTCGGCCGCCCACAGGTCGGAACGCCCCCACCAACCTCTGCATGCATCAATAATGGATGCAGCCGGCAGGGAAACACGGCGTTAAGATGTTTCCCGGATCAGATGGGCTTCTGACACCCCTGAATGACACCAGCCTCCGTCCCCATGGCGATGAAAGAACAATGCTCGGGCTACGTCGGGAACAGGCGGATGTGGGGCGAGACAGGATCATGTAAACGCTTCCAGGTCAAAAAATCTACATGACAACAGAGTGGCGGATTACTTTGATCTTCAAAGCATGTATTTGTGAAAAAAAAAGCTGCTTTCGGTTGCCGAAAGTGCTTTGATCTTCAAAGCAGTTTTCAATAAGAGGTTGCTTTTCAAAGCAAACTTTTTTCCAAAGGTTGCTTTGATGTTTATTTAAAGGGTTTTGATCAGCCAGTGAACGGGAAGTGAGGCAGGAATCCATTCAGAGTTGGGAACGTCCCTCCAAGGTTGTGGGTCCCGGTCGCTTCGCCTGTTAGCCGTTAATAACGGGAGGACACGTAGCATCGGTCCTTGCCGATGCTATCCGAGGGGCGTCCGTGTCTCCGCGCGATGGAAAGGAGGACAGATCGGATTTATAATCCCGTGAATGAGCTCCGGGAAGATGGAGTCGCAGCTGCCAGGAATGCCGAACGGGGTGAGAGGGTCAACGCCCCGACGTCAGCGCGGGAGCGAACCTCGTGAGAGGGGAGTGATGCCGTCATTATCAGGAGGGCTTATTGCAGCCGCTGGGGGGCCGGGGGGGGGACATTAACAAGTGGAATAGCATCCGCAGCTCCAGCTGCCTTCCTGGATGTAAATGAGGCTGGATGTACGTGACGAGCTGCGTTATATAAATGTCCCTCTCCCTCGGGACAGCTCAACGTAAAGATTTACACACCTTTTTTAATGACTACTGCACTCCTGGGGTGTCACCCGCGACTGCGAAGGGGGGGGGTGAAGGTGGGGGGGGGGTCAGCTCCAGGCAACATGGATGGAAGGAATCAAGGACTGGAAATGAAGGGGAGTCGGGGAATCTCCCAGGAACGGGGATCATTAGGCTCCGTTACGTGTGGGTGCAGTACCGCCCCCGCCTCTGGGGGGCAGCGCTCCTTAAAGGCCTCACAGATTAGCCTCCAATGTAAATCACGTGTAATCCTTCACTTCGCTGACGAGGGATTAAACAATCTAAAGCGTTTTGTTTTGACCTCCGGGACTCGTGGAATTAATCCCAGCTCCCTCATTAGCTCCGCCTTTACATCGTACAGCCGCTGCCCCAATAAAGCGGGAAAGTAAAGAAGAGCCCGTCGGGAATTCAGCGACAGATTAGCATTCCTGGTGATGTTTATACTTTTTCTGGGGGGGGGGGTGGGAGGGGGGGGGTCATTGATCAGCCTCATCGTGACTGACAGTAGCCTGATGTGCTCAGAGGTCGGGGGGGTCGTTGACCTCCACGGTTTCCTCCTCCGCCCTTCATCTTCCTTCAATCCTGACGGTAAAATCCGTGTTCCCGTCCGCGATGCGGCAGTGGGTGGGGCGGGGGTGGTGGTGGTGGGGGGGCGGGGGTGTCAAACAAAAGGAATAAAGGCACTTCTTGGCTCGGCGCTGACACGTCGTTGGGCGTAACAACTTAACCTTGAGCGAGCGCTCTTCCCGGAGCACGCTTCGGAAAACAGACAGCGAGCAAATGAGGGGGGGGGTCACCTGACAGGGATGAGAACAGCGCCGGAGACGCAGCTCATCAAAGCAGCCGGGAGCGTATTCTCACCGGTGGCCCCCGCCCGGACCGTGGATAAAGATGGCTTTGATGAGGCGCTGGGATAAAGGGAACCGGAGCGCGACCCGCGTTCCCAAACGTGCGGGGGGACTCTGCTCGAGAGGGACCGAAGAGATCAGCGATTTTCCCACCGGGGGAAGAAAGCGTTATTAAAAAGTAGCTATTTTCTTGAAAAATGTGCGTAAAGGTGGGGGGGGGGGGGGCACGATGGCGCTCTTCCTCAGTGCCTTGATATCCCGACCGGCTCCGGCCTCTGAGTCCAGCCAATTACTGGTACGGCCCCGGGAATTACCATAAAGGACGGGAGAAGTCCTGGCGGCCTTTAATGAGGCAGACCTGAGGGACCCTCGCCCCCCCCCCCCCGGGCCCCCCCAGGCCCCATCAAAACTGGATTTAAACGTGTGGAGCAGACGCTCGCCCCCTGCAGGAGAACCTGGGAACTGCGCCATCAAAGCGGCGATGGCGAGTCCCCGTGGATGAACCAAGCGCACCTTTCTGTCCTCGAACCCCCCCCGCGCCCCCCGCGCCCCCCCCCCGCCTCCAGCTCGACGGGGGTTCGAGAGGCTGGGAGGTCAGGGAAGAATCCAAAGAAAAAGTTTATTTTTAATTAGCTCGTTCTGTCAGCGAGATGGGTCCATTACGGAGACGGGGGCCGCGGGCCAGCAGCGCCGTCGCCGGACAAGGTCGGAGGACGGCCAGGCTCTGAAGGACGGGGGGGCCGGGGGGGGGACGGGGGCAATTAGGGAAGAACAATTTCACACCTTTCCCCATCACATCTGCTGACGCATCCGCGCTGGCGTCGCTCGTGTCCTCATGTGTGCAGCGCCCCGCCAGTCAAACCCCCCTAAACCCCCCCTACACACACACACACACACACACACACACACGCGCGCGCTTCCAGCCCCCACTCTGTTCTTTAAGCCGGGATGAGTGACGGCGGATGGGTGCCGCTCGTCAAAATAATGACGCGTTCTTCAGAAGGGATCACATGGGCGGCGATATCCGGAGAAATCGGGGGGTTGGTGGCGGGGGGGGTCGGATCAGGACTCCGAGGTGCCGCGTGATTCGGGGCTTCAGGAAGATGAAGATGGGGGGGGGCGTTGAAAGGGAGAGGAAAGGGGGTGGGGGGTGGGAAGAGAATTTAAGAGGAGCCTTCGATGCAGGCAGGGAGTGGAGGCAGTTGCCATGGAAACCCCACCCCTGCCTGAGTCACCGAGCAACTCGAGAGGCAGAGAGAACAGTCGGACTTTAGACCAAAGGCACGTCTCGGGCCGGACGACGAAGCCGCAGACCGGCGGCGGGAGGAGTCCAGGATCTGAAACCAGAAGCTCCGCGGCTCCGTCGGGAAAAAAAAACAAAAAACCCCAAGGGCCCCAGCACGGAGCTCCGCGGTGAGGCCCCCATCTCCACTCTCATCTTAACTGTTTATTTCTCTGAATAATGGATGAAGGGCCACCGGGGGGGCGGTTGGTCTATCTATTATCCCGATTATCGCCGTGTTCCGTCGGACAGAAACGAGCGGTTACCTTCAGGTCTGCACGTTTAAAGCGATAAATCCGCCCCCCCCCCCCCGAGGGCGCTAATTAACCTCCAGCCCAACAACACGACTTCTGCGTGTTTCACACGCGCGCACGGAAAGGTCAGCGCGCACGCGCACATGCACTTTGCCTGGGAAGTGACCGGCGAGGAGCCTGCAAACTCTCGCGTTTCCTCGGGCGGCGGAGAGACGGCGAGACCCTGCTGGGCGATGCCAGAGCTGGAATTTCGGTTTTGGGGGTTCAGTCCTGAAACGAAGAGCTTCGAAGCGCTGATTGGAACAACACTGGGTGGTGGTGGTGGGGGGGGGCATCAGCTCATACATTTAAAGACGCTTCCCTCTCCTTGGCTGAAGGAGACTTCAAACACACACACACACTTGTACTTCTATTGTTGTGAGGACTTTCATAGACATAGTGTTCTCCCCATAACCGTGACCCAGACCCATCCTAACATCCTAACCAACCCCCAAGTCACCTAAACCCGGTTCTGACCCTCAACAGTCCTTTAAAGTTGTGAGGACCAACTAGAATGTCCTCACTTTGACAGCAGAATGCAGACTTGCTCGATAGAAGAACACACGCTTGTGTTTCTATCTTTGTGAGGACTTTCATAGACACGATGAATCCCCCTGACCCCCTGACCCCCTGACCCAGACTCATCCTGAACCCAGTTCTCACCTCGACCTTCAACCAGGTCTGGACCCTTTGAAGCTGTGAGGACCAGACAGAATGTCCTCACTTTGACAGTAAAATGCAGATTTTTGTACACACTCTAATGAGCAGCCTAAACTGTGGGAAAGTCCAAAAGCAGAAATTAGAACATCAATCTGCTGTTACATGTGGGGAGCGCAGGCCGGACTATTAGGGATCCCGGAGATGGGATAATCTGGCAGCACCGCCGGGATTTAATCCCAAACACCGCCACAACGGCCGCTGCGCCTTTCAGCCCGTCCCCCCGCCTGCATCCTGCGGCAGACGCCTCGCTCCCGTCTGGGTCCGGGGAACGAGCGCCTTCGCTGAGGACCTTCCCGCTCCTTCCCGGGAAGAAGGGATCCGCATTAGGGATTCAGGACGGAGTCGGCCAGCAGACAGCTGGGCCCGTCGGAGCGCCGAGGCTAATGCAAAGCAGGAGTCGGCTCTGCGCACAAACGGCTCCCATTATCCGGGGTTAGCCGACGGGAACCGGCGTATGGCGCCCAAACAGACGCGGGGGCGAGAAAACGCGGATTAAAGATCGGCTCGCTCTTCCGCCCTCCCCGGGGACGGAGCGCAGGTAGAGCACCTGAGCCCAGCGGCCGGAACCAGGTTTTCCATTTGGTGCATCGACGGGCACGAAAGAGAGGGAGGAAGACGATGATGAAGAAGAGGATGAAGATGAGGAAGACAAGGAAGAGGAAGATGAGGAAGAGGATGAAGATGAGGAAGACAAGGAAGAGGAAGATGAGGAAGAGGATGAAGATGAGGAAGACAAGGAAGAGGAAGATGAAGAAGAGGATGAAGATGAGGAAGACAAGGAAGAGGAAGATGAGGAAGGGGATGAAGAGGATGAAGACAAGGAAGAGGAAGATGAGGAAGGGGATGAAGAGGATGAAGACAAGGAAGAGGAAGATGAGGAAGGGGATGAAGAGGATGAAGACAAGGAAGAGGAAGATGAGGAAGAGGATGATGAAGAAGACAAGGAAGAAGATGATGAAGACGAGGAAGAAGAAGACGATGAAGATGAAGGAGAGGATGATGAAGACGAGGAAGAAGAAGACGATGAAGATGAGGGAGAGGATGATGAAGCAGGAGATAAAGAAGATGAAGAAGAGGAAGACAAGGAAGAGGAAGATGAAGAAGATGAGGAAGATGAGGAAGAGGAAGATGAAGAAGATGAGGAAGAAGATGAAGATGAGGAAGACAAGGAAGAGGAAGATGAGAAAGGGGACAAAGAGGATGAAGAAGAAGACGATGAAGATGAGGGAGAGGATGATGAAGCAGGAGATAAAGAAGATGAAGAAGAGGAAGACGAAGATGCAGACAAAGAAGATGATGAAAAAGATAAAGATGACGAGGAAGAAGAAGATGAAGGAGAAGAAGATGAAGAAAAGGAAGACGAGGAATGAGAAGACGAGGATGAAAAAGAAGACGATGAAGGAGGAGAAGGCTCACGTCTGACTCACAACTGTTGACTAAACATGAAGCGGAATAACGTGTGAATGTTTTCGTTCCTGCTCGACATGCCAACGTCTGTCTGAGAGAGAAACCGGAGGGAGAGAATTCCGCCTTCCCGGAGACCACGGGAACTCCGCCGTGTTCAAAGGCCAAGACATCGGCATCAAAGCATCAAAGCATCCAAGCGAAGGTGGAGATTAAGTGAGTCATCTGACGGTACGTAATCTCAGAACCTGGAATGAGCTACGCTCCAGGAGCCCGGGGGGGTCGGGGGTTGGGGGAGTGTCGGGGGGTGGGGGTCGAGGGGTGTGATGGGGGGGTTGGGGGTGTCGGGAGGGTTCGGGGGAGTCGGGGGGGTCAGAGGTGTTGGGGGGTTCAGGGGTTCAGGGGTGTCGGTGTGTGTTGGTGGGGTCGGGGGAGTCGAGGGGGTGTCGGGGGGGGGGGAGTCGAGGGGGTCGGGGAGGGGGTCGGGGGGTCGAGGGGGGTCGGGGGGTCGGGGAGTCGAGGGGGTGTCGGGGGGTCGGGGAGTCGAGGGGGGTCGGGGGCGAGGGGGTGTCGGGGGGGTCGGGGGAGTCGAGGGGGGGTCGGGGGAGTCGAGGGGGTGTCGGGAGGGTTCGGGGAGTCGGGGGGTCAGGGGTGTCGGTGTGTGTTGGTGGGGTCGGGGCGAGGGGGTCGAGGGGGTGTCGGGGGTGTCGGGGGAGTCGAGGGGGGGTCGGGGGAGTCGAGGGAGGGTCAGGGTGACTCACAGGGGACGGTGCGGAGGTACAGGTTGTCCCGGATGATCTGCTGCAGCTCGTGGTCCACCGAGCCCTTCTGGAAGCGCAGGTTGAGGTAGCGGCGCAGGTCCCTGTCGATCACGCCTCCTGGAGGGACACAAAGGTCAGAGGTCAGCGGGGCCCCACCACCAACCCCAGACCCCCCCACCACCACCAACCCCCCCCACGTAGGACCCTGCGCCCGTCAGGCGCCGCTGGTGAAGGTGTTAATTGGAACGCTCGCCAGACACGTGCACAGAAATGTCCACTCATAAATCAACCCTTTCCTCCCCCCGGGGGGGGGGGGTGAGAGCGCCCCCCCCCCCACCAGCAGCCCAGTTGTGTGAATGAACTTGAGACCAGTAAATCCTGCTGGTTCAGCAGGACGCTGATGGAGGCAACGGAGGGACGAAGATGCGGGAGACGGGAGGGGGGGGCACTAACCCCCCCCCTCCCGCGCCCAGCAGGTACATCCATCCATCTCGTGTGAGGAGACGGGAGGAAGAGGAGGAAGAGGAGGAGGAAGAGGAGGAAGAGGAGGAGGAAGAGGAGGAGGAGGAGGAGAAGAGGAGGTGATCAGCTGATGCTGCTGAAGGAACTCCTCACAGCAGCAGCACAGTCTAACCTTCATCTCCATCAGGGAGCAACTTGGCACGCTGCCACGCAACATTTACCCCCCCAACACACACACACACACACACACACACACACACGCACACACACACACACACACACACACACACACACACCTTCTCCCTTCCCCGCCACGCTCCGGCGACATTGACATCCGAACGCGGCGAGCTTCACTTCAGAGATAAACCAGTCGGGAAGTTTGTCGTCACATTCCAGACATCTACAATTCACACACACACACACACGCACACACACACACACACACACACACACACACACACACACACACACACACACACACACACACACACACACACACACACACACACACACACACACACTTGGGTCCCGTGCGCAGAGCGCCGCCACCAACTGTGCAAAACAGAAACGCGAGCCCGCGTCCGCACAGGCGCAATTCCCGTCTGCGCGCGAGCGGGATGGGAACGACTGAAGGTGCACGCCGGGAAGGTGAGCGCGTCGCGCACGCACTCACGCACGCGGAAAGCGGCGGGCTGAGCGGCACCTTTGGAGCAGGCGGCGGTTCTCCGGCCACGGGAACGTCCTTCCACAGGTCCTGTGACGCAAATAATCTCCAGCGCCGGGAACCTTCCTGCGGAGCGTCCCCGCTGGAATGCCCAGCTCCCGTCCTGCCCCCCCCGGGCCGACAACTCCGTCTCCAGGTGCCTCAGCCTGGCCGGGAATCCGGATCGCGGCTCTCTGCGCCCCGATGGAGAGAACGGGAGAGGAGAGCGCGGAAGAATGACTCAGAGAGACCGAAGCAGAGCGCGCGTGTGTGTGTGTGTGGAGAGAGAGAGAGAGTGTGTGTGTGTGTGTGTGTGAAAGAGAGAGAGAGAGTGTGTGTGTGTGTGTGTGTGTGTGTGAAAGAGAGAGAGGGAGAGAACAGAGAGTGTGTGTGAGACTGCTCCGGCAGTGCAGACCTCTGGCACTGAGATGCCTTTTCTGTTGCATCCCTGCAGGAACACTCGGTGCGACGCCGCCCCCTACCTGCAGCGGGGGGTACTGCCCCCCCCGGGCTCTTTCACCATCTCCGTTCACCCGAGCTCTTCAGCGTCCTTTAGTGATAAAAGACATCAAAGAAAAGTCTTTGATCCGCCTGCGGTCTAGTTCGGGAGTATCCGCTTGGGGGCGGGAGAGGGCAGCGCCGAGCAACGGTTTGAGTTTCGTGCACGCGTGAAAGGCTTCCGTTTTTTACCGTTTCGGTCAACGGGGACGTCGCGGTGCGTTCCGCCGACCCTCGTCCGCCGACCCTCGGCCGATGCTGCAGCTACCAGGGTCGCGCTACGGAAACGAGCGATTTCGCTTAATCCGAACCACGCTGGCGGTGAAGCGCGCATCGCGGAGGGGGTCCGGAGATGACATAGGCGAGGTTAGCGGACCTCGGGAACCCCCCACCACATGAGCCAATCAGGGAACGAAAACGAGCGGGAGCATCAAAGGTCCGCTCGGAATTTTAGCTTTTGTTTCCATTTTGAGGAAGTTTAGCGGAAGAACAAAAGCTCACTTTTCCCAAACAGACCGCCATTTTCAGCGGGCGCCACACAACCCCCCCCCGGGAGGTCTGAAAAGAGGAAGAAGAGCTCGTGGAGAGCAAAGACAAGAGAGCAGCCGGAACCTCCGGGGAAAAGCCTCGTCGCGGAAATCGGTTTGCGGCGTCGTCGTGACTTCGTTCATCCGTCAAACTCGATTTCTCACCTTGGCAGATCGTTTTCTCTTTTTCAGATCTGAGCTGATTTATGTCGTGTTATGGTTTGTCGCCGGCAGCTAACGGGGATACGCTCGCCCGCGATTTCACATAAATGCGTACAGTTGCCGAAGTGAGGCGAATGGGTTGCCACGGTAACGTGGAGACCCAGAAGCGGGCGCCGAAGGCACCTTGGGGCATCACCGAGCCGAACGGCAGCGACGTCACAGCTCACGTATCCATTATTTTATCGAGCTTTAACTTCAAAGGAGCTTCGGGTCTATGTTTGTTGATGCGTCGGTGTTGACGAGTGACATCTGACCTTTGAACTTCCACGTAAGATGAAAGAAAACAGGACTGAATGACACAGAGATCAAAGGAGACGACTCAAGGTTGAGCCAATTAAAAAGGCGTCTGTTCACGAAGAGGCGTGCAAGGTCATCGTGACGGATGCTACATCACGTAACTCCGACAGCTCGGCTCCTCGGAGTCCCTTCGAATGAAGAAAAGTCGGAAAAAGTTTTCCAGTTTGTCGGGAGAAATCTGGCGTGGAGGCGGAGCCAAGACTCGGCGCCCGCAGCGGCGTCACGAGAGCCGCGCTGACGATATTTATCACAGCCCGCTTTGAGGGCGCCCAGCGGCAGCCATATGTAGCGTTACCAGAGTGAGAGTGTGTGTGTGTGTGTGTGTGTGTGTGTGTGTGAGAGGGAGCTGCAGCACACAGCTGTTTGGTTAATCAGACTAATTAAAAGATCAGTGCAGGCGTAAAACGCTGCCAGATTGGCGCTCCGTTGATAACGAACACGTATGATGCCAACTGAAAAACGCTGGAAACCATCATCGACACACACACACACACACACACACACACACACACACACACACACACACACACACACACACACACACACACACACACGTTCCTTCCTCTACGAACAGAACCTGGTGACGGAGCACACTTCCAGCTTCTCACCACGCCAAGTTCGACTACGAGGAACAAAGCCCTCCCTTTACCAGGAAGAAACCTCAAGCGGGTCCGGGGTCAAACGAGAGGCCCCCCCTCCTGGTCGATGGGCTTCGGAAGATGAAGCTGGAATTCTCGCCAGCAAAGTCGGACCATGACGGTCTTGAGAGTTTCCCGCCGATCCGATTTGCGTCACTAAATCCACGATCAATCAGAAATGGGCGTAGTCTCGGGGTTCTCGCCCCCAGGAGCAGTCCCAAACCTCGAGTCGCCGTCTGGAGCCCCACTCGAGCGAAGGGCCCCAACCTGGACATCAAAGGGAGCAGCGCGTTTGCTTTGATGTGACAGCTGAGCTATGCTAATGAGCTCCATCCCGGTTAATAGCTCCCTGCATATTATTAGTGTGTTTACCAGATTATGTCATTTAGAATCAAACACACACTCGGAGGTAAACAGCAGAAACGAGGGTTCGCCTCTCCGCACCAGAGGAGATTTGAACCGTAACATCGGAGCCATTAAAGGCTTTTCTTCCCGCCGCCACAAGCCATCCCGTTTATTGTGTCGCCTTGTTTAAAGATAAACACGGCTCGCTCCCTTCCCGCTCCACATTTGCCTTTGAAGAAAAAGGCGATGTCACAAGAACAACAGCCTCCCGCGGGTCCTGACGAGCCGCGCCACCCTTCCGTCTCCTTATTTCCAACTTTGCCGAGACCACCGGCTCGACCTGGGAACGGGACGGCGATAACGAGGCTGCGGGCGGAAAGGGAACGCGTCCTTCGCCTGTCACCCGCCCTCCTGCGGACGACGGGCGGCGTCGGGAAGGCCGAGCGGACAAAGCGCCGGCGAAAACACGATTTGCAGGTTGGGCTCCGTCCAATCCGCTCGTTCCTTTTGGGATTACGCGGTACGGCTTCTGTTGCGTCCGCATTCGGGGACGATAACAGTCGCCTGGCTTCCTGTATTTGGCGTTCCGCCGGTGAGCTGGAATGGCGGCTGCACTCAGCTTGAACCCGCTTTGGCATAATAGCGCGTGATTGCGCAAGGTGCACCGCCTCCCCGGAGGAAACCGATTTGAAAAGCTAATTTCCGGATGCGTGCGGAATCTCGGGTCTGGAAGAGAGCCAGCTTACGATGGAAGTCGGCGTTAAAGCAGAGATGTTGATTTATGAGAGATCAAAGAGAGTCCAGCCCCGAGAATTGCGTGGGAGCGTTTTAACATCGCGAATGTCGTTCCATGTCTCCCTTCAATTTACCTGAACTGTGCTGACGAGCAAGCTCCACCCTCAGCTTTGAACTCCCCTTTGATCCTTTCAACTGCGCCGTGGATAATCTCTGCACCAACTGGTTGAGTTCCGAGCGGGTTTCACCAAACAACACAGATTCTTGGAATTTGGCTAAACCTCATCAAGCACACAACCACGAGTGTGACGACGGCGTCCGAGCTGGCGCACATCAAAGCAACAAAGAGGTACATCAAAGCAACAGAGAGGTAAATCAAAGTAACAAAGAGATTCAAAGCAGCAAGGAGCTGCTTGCATTAACTCAAAGATTCTCAAAGTTGGAAACTGGAGTAGAGGACAAGATCAACGGCGCTAGCTGGAAGAGCAATCGGAAAGCGGAATGCTACTAGCTTAATCCGCGGCTGTTGAAATCCCCCCCGGGAGTCGCGTGAAAGTCAAAACTATAAATGGGAATTGATCATAAATTACATGAGAGTCAATAAAGCCGAAGTGTTTCCGAGGAGCGGCGCTGAATGTCATGGGGGCGCGGCGCTCTGGCATCGCGTTGGGAGCCGGAAAACCGGAGCGGCCAGCGAACATGAAAGGCTTTCACGTCCAGGAGAGTGTGAAATAGCCTCGGCCGGGTCGGGAGTCGGGGCGGGGGCCTTCATGGGAAGCATGCTAATGCCAGCGCTGCTCCGTCTGGAGGGAAACAACTTCCCTCCTTCAGAAGCCTCTCAGACAGGGATGGAGATGTAAAAAGGCCACGCTGGCAACTCAGTTGCCACGACAACCGTGTTAGTTATATCGTAGCGGAGAGGGTTTGAACAGCGGGGAGATAATTCCCAGACAAAACTTTCACGTACTTTCACTTTCATTCTGACGTACTCAGACACGACAAGTAGCCTTTCAACTTGACGTTTGTGTTGAGATCTTTGTCTTTGATCTCTGGAAGGCGAAAACAGAAGCTATGGAAGGTAGCGTGTAGCACGTAGCCGAGTGTTTGCCCCCCCTTTGATGTGGAGGCCCCTCCAACAGGGATCTCAGCCGCTGAAGACCGAACGCGTTCCGATTCCCTCGGAGGGTCAAATGTGTGTTTTTGTTTGTTTTCCAAAGCGTTAGCACCTCGCTAGCGCTGAACAACTGGGGCGAGCGACAGCTGAGTCAGGCCGACGCCCACGCGGCGTCGGGAAACCGCGCGTTTGGACGCTAATCACCGGAGCTGCGACGGCCAGCCCGACTCCCACGCTTCTGATTCCGCCTCGCCTCGCCGGCGGGAGCGTTCCAGCCCGCCGAGCGCCGCGGCGAGCCGACGGGAGACGCGCCTCTGTCGGAGCGGCCTCCGCGACACGCTCGGGGGCGGTTCTGTCCGTCTCCGGGATCGGGATCTTTGACTGGAACACCGGGAGAGTCCCTGGATCGGGATAAAAGCGTTCAAACAGCGGCGTGGGAAGATCATCTAAGAGAATCAAACTCCGACAGGGAGCCTGTCAGGTCGGATTTCCACGGAGACCACCCCCCTTCCCACCCCCCCCACCCCCCTTCCCACCCCCCCCCCCCCGAAGGAGGAAGCCCCTCGTTAGGCACTTCCTATCTGGGAAAGGGGGAGTTCATTCCTGAGCCAAACCCTCCAAACTCACGATCCTGAGCGGTTTAGAGTCGACCTTGCGCCCTTGTTTACCCCCCTCCCCTCCCAACCCCCCCCCCCCGCCCCCGCCCCCTGAGGGCGAACAACCGCTCTAGATTCAGAACACGGAGCCGATTAATAAAAAAAAAAAAAAAAACGAACTTAACGCCACGGTTCGCCGACGCGCTCAGCGGAACAGCAAAGCCAAGTATCTGCTCTTTCATGCCGGGAATTAAAGCCCCCCCCCCCCCCCATACGAGCACCCCTCCCTCGACAACCGTCGACAGGGTTCACGGCTAATCGCATAGGAACGACGTTCACTTCGAGGAAAGCTGGCATTCCGCCAGCGCCTCCCACCTGACGCTTCCAGAGTTTTGCCATTCCGAGTTTACGCCGCGGCGGAAAGCGTTTTTACTCGTACTCGTACGTTTTTTTCTCATACGAGCTTCTCGAAGCTTGACCTGGACGTTTTTTTTTACGGACAAACGTCTCCAGGAAGGTTTATTTTCGTGACTGTCGGAAATTGGCTCAAACTCATCAATCGTGGTGATGGGGATGTACATCAAAGCATCAAAGAGAATCAAAGCAGCTCGGAGGCTCGAAGCCCGAAAGTGGAACCTGTGCCTCCCCGACCTTTTTTTCGTTTCGAGATCGTTTTGGACAAAAGCCCCTTGAGGGCTGGAGGAGCTCTCAGCTCTGAGACGACCTCTGGACGTGGACGTGTCCCCCCCTCCCCCCCCCCGGACGAAGCTCAGGGTCCTTCAACCACACCAGCTCCGGTGAAGCGAGGCGAGGAAGAACTTCGTTCTTCGGCTTCGGGCTCTTCCGAGGGTGTTCCCGTCCGTCACGTCCCATCAGCATCCCTGCGCTCAGCCTCGGCGCCCCCCTCCCCATCCCGAGACGCGTCTAGATAGAAGACGGCGCCCCGGGCGGTGTGCGAGCGGTTCCGCGGTTCATCGGCGTCAAAGTCGGAGGAGCCGCTGCGGTTCGACCTCCTGTCTGACCTCTGACCTTTCAGAGTCCTCTCTGACTGGAACGGAGCCAGAGCTGGAGAGCTTTGACCCCCCCCCACCCCACAAACACTCCCCCCACCCCGAGGTTCATCAGCAAATGGCCTCATCTACATGCAGATGGGATGAATATCGACGTGCTGCCACGTTCTCGGCGGGCTCCGCCTAATTCGTGCTAGCACCCCGGTAGCATTCCCGCTAAGGAATGACAGCTGGCACGTGGCCAGGATCGACCGGGTTGGGGGGGGTGGCGCGTTGCAGGTGGGATTAGGGGCTCCGTTTGCTGTAATCTGTGGGAATAACAACCTGGATTACAGGTTGAAGATGTTCTGCCGGTGCTGCGGAGATGCTGGACGCTCTGACCCCCCCCCCGTCCCCCCCCGCCGACGGGGACGGTGCAGAAAGTGTGTCGATGTGTACGGAATCGAGAGTTCGGCGCCGCAGCGAGGAGGGGGGGGGCGGAGCCCGGGGGCCTGGTCCTATTTTCAGCTTCAGTGGGCAGAGGAGAGCGAGAGGAGCCGGGCCGGATCAGAGCAGACAGGACCCCCCCCCCCCAACCCCGTTTAACCCTCTCACACGACAAGAGGTCGGACCAAAGTCGAGGCGGCGGTGCGTGACCGGCGACCCGTCGCCACGGCGATGAACATCAGCAGGTCGAACACGTTAAAGCTGCATCGGTAGGGGTGGGGGGGGGGGCGTTTCCATGACGCCGAGGTGACGAGAAAACAGCAGTTACAAGAGTTAATTACATAAATGAATCCTAAATCAAAGTGCCCCCCACCACCACCACGTCCCCCCCCCCACCACCACCACGCCCCCCCCCAGCTGTGGGATATCCATCGGTCTTTTCTGATCCATGAAAGGTTTCATTTACACATCGATTCATCCCGTTTCTGCCGCTCTGCTCGTGTTTAAAGACGATTTATTCAGATCTATTTCTCATCATTCGGCGCACCTCCTGGAGCACCGTATCGATCCGCCCGCTCCCTCATTTATTTCTGAAAAAAAAAAAAAAAGAAAGACAGATTTGTGAGCGACGGTCGCGGGACCTTCGGCGGAAAACTCGCTCGAGTCTCCGAGCGGATGCGGCTCGACGCTGCCCTCTACAGGAGGAGGGCGGCGTGGAAGGAGGGGCGGGACTAGTGAAGCGAGAAGGAGCCGGAGGATTCCTGGAGCGCAGCGATGGAACAAGGAATCAGGAATCAGGAACGAGGAATCAGGAACGTTCCGGACGTTCCCTCCTCCCCACAAAACCCTCCGCCAGAGGGGGGGGGCCCGGGCCCCGAGGCCACGGCGCGTCCATCGGCGGGGGTCGGCGAGCTGGAAGTCGGAGGAAGTTGGGAACACCGCCGTCTGCTGCTCTTAGACGCTCTTAATTATTCACGGGATTGGCGAGCGGAGTAAAACGTCGTGCCGAGCTCGCTCCTCCGTCCCCGAAAAGGCTTTGATGTCTTGGTTCTCATCTGAAGAAAGATAAAAGCCTTTTTTACACACCGCATGGATTAAGAGGAATGAATTCCTAATGGCGGAGGAGTCATTCCCGATAAGGACGAGACATAATGGGACTGAAATCCCTCCGATTGCTCTGTCACCGCCTCCGCCAATTGTCCCCGTCGCCCGAGGCGACATCTCAGGTGTCCTCGATTCGGAGCGCCGTTTCCTCTTCCTCCTCCCCTGTCAGCGATGAGCTGCAGGAGGACTCCGCGAGTCCGGCAAAGACCCTCGGAAAAGGATCCCAAATAGAGGCGGCGAGTCGGCTTGGGAAAGACTTTGATCGTGTTTCCAGGGCAACCGAGGTCGGACGTGTCAAACTTTGCGAAGTCCTTGGAAAAGCCGGACGCCGCAGAGGTGAAACATCCAGATCCAGGATGAAGGAAAAAGGGGCGTAAATGCGCTCGCGGGCCCTCGAGATCTTCTGGATGTTTGACCTCAGCGATTAATTCCCAGCGAAACGAGGAACGCTCGTAAATCGGTTCCCGACCTCTCCCTGATCTGTATCGGGAGCGCTTGTTGCGAACGTGCAGTTGGAAAGTTCGGAACGCTGGGCAGGTTACAGTTGGGAATCGAGGGAAGGGGAAGGCAGTAGAGGGGAAACTGACAAAAGGAGTCACGTGGAACGGCCCCGTAACCCATAGCAACGCCACCACGGCGGTCCGGGGGAGTCGCGAGTTTCCGTAAAGCGGTCAACGGCTCGGTGGCGGCCGCCTGTGATGTCTCCTGTGAGAGAGGAACGTGCCGAGAAGCTGGAATGAAACCATCGATGTGAATGAAGAGCGAGGTCGGAGCGCCTCAGCGGGCGCCATTGTGGCCCAGCGCTGAAAAACAGGCGATCCGGAGCGCCGAGCTTTAATCTGGCTTCCGAATTCCCCAAATCTCGATCCAATTAGAAGCTGAAAGGCTGCGACGGAGGCGCGGACACGCCAGAGGCCCCCGATCTGCCAGCGCGATCTCCGACGTCCGCTTTGCCGAGGTCCTCCGATTCCCCCTCAACCCGGGCCGGCGCTTCCGCATCGATCCGGGTCCAGGGCGCTCGGACTAACCAGCGCTCGCTCGTTTTCCTCACACAGCGCCAACCGCTGTGGTCAACGCTCAATTAGCCGGCGAATCGATGCGACTGAGGCTCCTCGAGGAGCTAATCCGGACAACTAATTGGTTCGGGACCGGTTCCGATCATTCCGAGTTGAACAAACAAGTCTGAAGGAAGCGGAGCGCCTTCTTTTGCCTTTATGTCGGGATTCGCTGGTGAACACACCAGCGGTACCCAGGAAAATTCCACATCTCCTCTCCGCCTCCGTGGATGGAGTGCCCCCCCCGTTGTCATGGTTCTCACAACTCCGCTGCTTTCCATCTGGACCGAGAAGACTCAAAACCGGAGCGGGGCCAGAACACGGGAAAGGCCCATCAAAGAGCCTCCCCCGCCTCGCTGGGCCCGGATGCACAGCGGCTAACGGAGCTGGATGACAGCAGAGACCGACTATTCTCGGGGAGAGAGTGGGCGTCGTACTGCAGCACGAGCACACACACACACACACGCACACACATACACACACATGCACACACATACATACACACACACACACACACACATTCTCATATTCCTACCTTTTTCAGGACTTCATGTCCTGGAATAGATTACCCATCTTGGTACCCTCACCCCCCCGTCCCTCCTCACCCCCTGACCCTAATCCTGACCTAATCTCAATCCCAACCTCACGTCTTAACCGTCACACACTCCTCTGGAGTTGTAGGGACCAGACAAACATCACAAGAATGTCCTCACTTTGCCAGTAGAATTAGTATTTTGGACACACACACACACACACACACACACACACACACACACACACACACACACACACACACACACACACACACACACACACCAACAGCGTTAACTCACTCAACTCTCAATTATTCACCATCGTGGAGCAGAACCCAAAAAGGGGCCAATCGAGGGTGGAGAAGGACCGTCGGGTTGGGAAGGTAACACATCGGGACAGGTGGAGAGGAGCGGCGAAGCACCTCCAGCCCTGCCTGAACTTTCCTCACCGTTTCCCGCCCGACTGTCTAAACCACTTACGGTCGAACTTTTGAAATGTCACGACAAATAAAATATGAACCCCCCCCCCCCACACACCAGAGGGGGGGGCGCCGTGCTCTCACACACCCGCACGTCCACACGCACGACCGAACTGCGGTCCTGGGAGAACGTTCCGTCTGGGAGACTCTTCACGTTGCGTTCACTGACCCGCTGGAACGTTCGTGAGCGGTCACCGAGGATCCCGGAATGGAAAAAGTTTCTTCCAATTAAAGCTTAGTCGAGGCGCCTGGCGCGGCAGCATTGTTTTCTGATTGAGTCGTTTTAATCGTTTACGCCCAGACGGCCCGCGAGAAGAACGCCTATTACCGACTGTTATTTTACTTTTAATGGAAAATAACACGTTCCAGGCAGGAATTAGCTGAAGGATGCCAGAGTCTCGATCCGGCTTCAGCTCCGATAATGACCACCGAGCACTTTCAGCACTGTCGTGACCTTGTGTGTGTGTGTGTGTGTGTGTGTGTGTGTGTGTGTGTGTGTGTGTGTGTGTCTTTCATCTCGTTTCTCTCCATCAAACCCTTCGGAACGTGCGTTTCCTTCATTCGGAGGAAATCTGTCTTCGCGTCCCGATTGGCCGCCGCTTCCATCGAGATCATCGGTAATTAGATGACCGGCGTTTGCGCTGGGGGGTGATTAATCGCTCGAACCCTCTCGTTTAGTAACCATGACGATGAGACGTACGATGTCTCTGTGAGTGTGAGTGTGGGGGGCTTGATATCTCCGGATTGGGAGGGTATTTACAAACGTTTCGATATCGTGGATCAAAGCTTTACGCGTTGCGTCATACGGGACGGGAAGTCAAGGACACCTCAGTGGTATTTTCACAATAAAAGCCCAGAAATGGGGGCCGTGGGCGGTCGTGCAGATGCAAACACCTGGAGTTGGAGTCCGAACACGCTAAGGCCGAAGCGCTCCGTCCTTTCCCGCAAAAGTGTTGCTGGAAGGGAGTCGACACGGCTGAGTGGGATCTTATACATTTTGAATCAGATGCCTCAGGGCAGGGGGGGCTGGGGGGGGGGGGTCGCCACGGATACCGTCTAGAACAAATACAGGAGAAATTTATTTACCAGCCGTCTGAGGCTTCAGTTCAGCTCTTATAAACGATTTCCGAAACATCCTGAAGG
Source organism: Lagocephalus sceleratus (assembly GCA_911728415.1). Classification (NCBI taxonomy): domain Eukaryota; kingdom Metazoa; phylum Chordata; class Actinopteri; order Tetraodontiformes; family Tetraodontidae; genus Lagocephalus; species Lagocephalus sceleratus. The sequence continues at coordinate 2,621,213 of CAJVRN010000210.1, read as the reverse complement.
GGATTCAGAGGGAAATAAAATATAGGTGGATTAAGGAAGCCGAGCGGACTTTCATCAACGCCGGGGGCGCGAGGGGGGGGATTTTCCTCGAGTTAATTCCGGAAGAGCTACGTGAAAGCGCGGGAGATTTCGGAGGATGAGCGACACAGGTGATCCGCGAGCCGACAGGGAGATGTTGTCCGTCTCCAGAGAGGGACGCGTCATCCGGAGGAGGGGGGGGTTATCGCATCCCTCACATCCCGAGTTGGAGCGGTTTGCCTCGCCTTCGCCGCAGGCCGGGGGGAGCCGAGCAGCAGCTGCCGAGGAAACCTTCCGCAGATGCTCCGGCTCCCGCCGGCCTCCACACGTCCTCCCCGGCGCTCATAAAAGGTGCATGAGGGAGCCGCGATTCCAGAAAGTGTTTTTGGGAATGATGGTAAACTGAAGACAAACAGCCCTCGGTGCCGATGGGAAAAAAAAGGAAAAACAGCCTCAACCTGGCGGAACAAAGCCCAGAGCAAGAGAGGGAAAAATCCTCCTTCACATCCTCTCCGCCCCTCTCCCGAACCCGGAATCTCGAATTCCCACTTCCACTCCCCTGCCCAATCCCGACCCAAGGTGTGTTGGTGTCCGCCGGGAGAATCCGCTAAAGCCCACCTCCCGGGATCTCGCCGGGAATTACGCAACCGTTTAATTACCCCGACGACGCAGCGATTCCGCCTGGTGGTCGCGCAACGGGAAGAGGAAGCGGAAAAGTGGCTTCCCGCTAATTGAGACCCCGAAGATTTTCGCTGTTTGCATACCTGTCGGATTGTCTAAGGCGGGACGGGAGGAGGATGTGCATAAATCAGCATAACCCGGAGTTCTCTCCCAGTTTTCCAGATTGATTAAAGAAAAGAACGCGGTAACGATCCTTCCCAAGTCGCGTCTGTCAGAAAAAATAAGGCTGGGCGCCGAAGTGGAACTCGCCGAGTTGGAAGCGCGCTTCCTTCCACTTCCTGTTAATTACCTCCTGGCGGCAGCAGCGGCTGACAGCAAATCAACACGCGCACGCTGAGCTCATCAACTCGGGGGGTTGGGGGGGGGGCTAACACGCCGGGAAACTGTCGGAAACGCCGTCGGAAGAGGCTCCCGACGGGTCCCGGAGTGGCCGGATTTCCGAAGACACCTGCGTGGAGATCCGAACGGCGGGGGGGGCCTGCGGTGGTTACGACATCCAACCAGAGGCGGCGATGCTGCGGAGCGATTTGAGAGCTGAGGAGGGAAAAACGGAGAGGGAGGGAGGACTAACTCCCCCCGACCCCCCCGTGCAACGACCCCCCCCGACCCAGACCAACGACCCCCCCACGGGCGCCGCAGTGAAGAGAAAATTAAACGCACACGTGTTGCTCGCCTTCGATGTTTTTGCTACGGCCGCATTCTTCGCATTCCAGCGGGGAGGGAGCAGGGGGGGCACTCCTACGGGTGGAGGAGGGGGGCTCCTCCGAGGTGGGGGGGGGGGGCGTAATGCTGAGGTGTCTGAATCCCAACTGTAGCAAAACAACCACGTCAGTCGACTACATTTGGGGTTAGGTTAGCTACGTGTCTCCTTAGGTCTGTGGAGCTCCGCCCCCCCAACATACACACACACACACACAACAGACACACACATGCAGACACACGCACACACACACACATGCAGACACACGCACACGCACACACACGCACTGGTCCTGAAGATACAGGGTTATTTATCATCACGTCAATAGTGCATCACCCCTTGGATCGGGTTTGAAGTTTGCTTTCAAGTCTCCTTTGAAGTCCCCTTTAAGGTTTGAAGTTTCCTTTGAAAATTGAAGTTCCCTTTTATCTTTGACATCAATGAAGCATGCTGACAGTAAGCCTGTTTGTATGCACACATGCTAAAGGAGGTGATTGTTTGTTAGTTTGTTTGTGTTTCTGATGCTAAAGCAAGACGCTAAGCAGCTACAAAGGAATGCTAAACGCTAATGGGACCGTCGGCGAGGGGAAGCGGGAAGACACGGAAGCCCGAGAATGTCAAATAATTCCGGAGCGTCCGAAGCCTGAACCCGTCAGGAAGGAACAGGGACCAGGGGCGGGGCTGGCCAAAGCACGCCGCGGACGCTACCAGAACCACATCAAAGACCTGGTCGGGGGAGGGGGGTCCCAGTCCCGGGAATTCTCCTGGAGCTACCCAGACGGTCCAGGATCAACGGGAACGTTCGCCGCCCCACAGAAGTGAAACTACGGCGTCTGGCGGTAGAAGGGGGCGGGGCTAGAGAGGACGGGCGAGGAGGCGGAGGAGAGAAACGAGTGGGCGAAACAACGGCGGCTTTCAGGCTGGAAGAATAGTCGATTCCTCAGTCGGAATAATAGTGAACCTGTGGGGGGGGGGGGGGTTACCCAGCCCCCGACAGGACGGAGCGCGAGCGCCACCTGACGCCGTTCCAGACCGGCGCCCACGGAGCGTTCCAGAGACGTTCAACGAGGCTCGGCAGAGAGGAAAAAACGACCATCAAAGCGCGGCGTGGCGCTCCGGCTGACGGGCGGAGGAAGCGGCGATTCCACGGCTGTCGCTCGCCGCCAGACGAGCGTGAAAATCCCTCCGCCACCCTTCGGGCGCCAGGTGGCTCCCCCCCGGCGAACGGCGCCGCTTCAGACCGATTCCATAATCCATCGTTTCGACGGTTATTAACTGGCCCTGAGCCAACACACGCGGGGCGAGAACGCCCCCTCATCGCTCTCCGGCCGATCCATACGCGCGGCGGGAAATCGATGGCGTCTTATCGGCGAGTCTTTAACTTGTCGCCAAGCGTCGCTCGGGCGCCCCGCGTCAACCTCCCGACCACTTTTACCTTTGATGTCATCGGGGCACCTTTGATCTGGGCTTTGATGTTGAACAGGTGCCAGATTTCCAGCGACAAACGCGTTTGAGGGAACCTCAAATGAAGCGGCGTTCCCGTCTCCGTGCCGCTGCGGCGGAGCGAAACGGGAGAGGAGGGAAAACCATCGGAACGGCTTTAATCACTCGGTATCGATCCGCCCGTCCTGGCGGCTCAGCGGCGGCTCCCGCGAGCTGAGGAATTTGTTTAATACCCACCGCTTCCCTCCCTCCCAGACATCCCATTTACTTCCCATTTACATTCATACCCATCTCGCTTTGAGGGAATCGGAATATTAAGTTGCCCCGACATGAAATATCCAATCTCCCAACATCGTATAGATCTTCCTGGGGTCAGGGGGGGGGGCTGGGGGGGGGGCACTTGTGATTCACGGCAGCTTCACCGCCCTGATGATTACTCCGGCTTCCTCGTCCGCCGGAGGATCTCGAACGTTCCGTGTTGCGGCTTTGATCGGTTTTTTCGATAAAGGCGGCGGAAAACGTGACCGGGCCGGAAAAAATGAAACATTCCCCGGGAAGACAAACGGGGTCGCTCGTTCCCGCGACCGAACCGAGGCCCGGCGGGCGGAGGGAAATGGAACATCGGGAAGTGAGGGTCGGAACGCCGCCCCTCGAGCAGGAAGCACCGCCACGCCAACGCGGACCAACGCCCTCGGCGACAGGTCGGGCCAACGCTTAACTCTTCTTTGAAACCATGTTGGTTCTTCTAGTTGCCCTTAAATGAGATCAAAGCGATTGTTTTCTTAGATGTCTCTTCAAAGGCCGTTTGTCGCCCCTGGACGACGTCCGCTCGCGTCTCACACGAGCGGACCGCTTCCCGTCTCATCCAGTGTGGCACCTGCAGCGTGTGCCTGTTCTCCATCAACACACCTGAACAGATGGCTGGAGAGTGTGTGTGTGAGTGTGTGTGTGAGTGTGAGGTGTGAGTGTGAGTGTGTGTGTGTGTGAGTGTGTGTGTGTGTGTGTGAGTGTGTGTGTGTGTGTGTGTGTGAGTGTGTGTGTGAGTGTGTGTGTGAGTGTGTGTGTGTGTGTGGAGTGTGTGTGTGGTGTGTGTGTGTGTGTGTGTGTGTGTGTGTGTGTGTGTGTGTGTGTGTGTGTGTGTGTGTGTGTGTGTGTGTGTGTGTGTGTGTGTGTGTGTGTGTGTGTGTGTGTGTGTGTGTGTGTGTGTGTGTGTGTGTGTGTCCCAGAGGCCTTTGCACCACTTCCTCACACTGTCCAATCTGAGAGTTGTTGTTGTTGTTGCCTCTTTTACAGAGTTTACCTCAGGGACAGGTAACACACACACACACACACACACACACACACATACAGGTGCTTCTATCTTTGTGAGGACCTTCAGAGACAAAACACCCCCTGACCCAGACTCCTCCCAAACCCAGTTCTCCCCTCGACCTTCAACCAGGTCTGGACCCTCAAACGCCCTTTGAAGCTGTGAGGACCAGCCAGAATGTCCTCACTTTGATAGTAAAATCAAAGTGTAGCAGGCGAACACACACACACACATACACATTTCTGTGTCATCTGGAACACATTGGCTCCGCCCCTTCCAGTGTCTTTCAGGGTAACTTTACGTCGTTTACATCCGTTCGCTCCTCAAAACAAACCTGCCGACCGATGGGCGGTTTGGACCAGAATAGACGAGCCGAAGCGCCGAAGAGCTGCTCGCCGAGCACCCGGCAGGCGGCTGACCTGGAAACGCTGCTTTACCTGCTCTCAGCGACGCTCCGTGAGGAAGGCTGAGGGAGGGGCCTCGCCCCCCCCCCCCTACTGGGAGCCAAACTGGGACACTCCGGAGTGGACGAGAGTGGAGCGAATGTCAGAAACACGCCAGCAGAGACGTCAATTCCCGTTTTTTCCCGCCTTCGGCTCTACTGGGATCGTTCACGGGAATCGGCCCTGGACGGGGACGCCGTCCCTCCCAGTGGGGGGGGTCTGAAGTCTCCCGATAGGTGAGACTTAAGCCCCGTTAGAGCTTAATCACAGAGGATGGGTTCATAATCGCTATGACGACGGAGCGGGGGGAGGGAGGGGGGGTTAACCGCCCGACTTCTTTAATTACGCAACAGATCGTAATGAAAGTTGGCAATGAAGGGGGGGGGGTCGACCTCGTTCCTGCCAGGAGGCTCGGTCACCACACCGCTCCTCCGGTAACCGATATCGGGGAGCGTCCATCTTTACACCCACACACACGTCTTCACGTCTCCTTTCATTTGTTTTTCCCGCCGGGCGACATCGGCAGTCGTCTTTATCGACGGTCGCCCTCCCTGGGTGCGACAGGGCGTTTGCAGTATTTTACAACCTCCACTACACGAGCCCGGTGACTTTATTTGCATATAAATAAGATATTTACATAAATATTGAGGCGGGTCCCCCTTCCGTGGGTGCTAGCTCGTTGCTGTGCCGTGTTAACACAGAACGGGCTAAATGTTTTATGTCTCCACTAATCAGCTGTGATTCAGGCTAAATGTTTAATTCCAGAGCTCATTTGTGCTTTTATGTAAACTAAATGTTCTCCCCGTTGTGGTTTAACTCCTGCAGTAAGCCTTCTCGCCGCTAGATGTCGCCAAATCCGCCACGAAGGCTCAATCTGACTGGGACAGATCGTCAGAAAAAGGCTTCTCGCTGGTTTTATTTACACTATCAGAGACTCTGGAGACGCTTCCTCTCGTTTCTGGAACCGCTCGGCATTTCGAGGACGCGATAATTCACATTTTTAACGGCGGGAAACGGATGAAAAGCGTGGAAAAAAAAAAAAAAAAAAGTTCACGGTGAAATCCAAGCCAAATGGAACACACCCCCTCTGTGGTCCGCATAGCAACGGGACCCTCCGACACCAGCAGAACACTGAAAACACCTCCACCCGAACAAACACCGAGTGTTGGAGAGTAAAAGAGTGTTTTAAAAACACTAGAAAAGTTGAGCTTCAATGAGGAATGGGGGTGGGGGGGGGGCAAGAGCGGGTCAGGAATAAAAAATAACGGGACAAAGAGAAATGCGCCTTTTACGCGTCCTCTCACCTTGCCTGACGCACTTGAGCCGCACGGGGTCTTTGCTGTGCTTGACCACGGCGTGCACGTCCCTGGTGGTCAGCCCGGCCACCGGGGTGTCGTTGACCTCCAGCAGGAGTTCGTCCGGGCTCGGGCTGCCCCCCTGCCCGTGCGCCCTGCCCGGCAGGAGCGCGCCGATCACCGGGAAGTGCCCGTGCTCCGCGCCGCCCTTCAGCTCCAGCCCCAGCCGCCCCCCCTCGCTCCTGCAGAGGACACTCTCGTGGACTTTGCTGGTCCAGTGGGTCTTCCTCTTCCTCGCACTCTTGGACATGGCTGGGAGCTCCGCAGAGGAGGGGAAAAGGAAAATCACATGAGTGCGGCGCCAGAAGTTGGCTCGGGCCGTCGGGGCTCCTCCGTGCTCGCCGCGACGCGCGAATGCGTCCCGTCCCCCCCCACCCTCCTCCTCCTCACCCTCCTCCCCCCCGTTCAGCGGCGAGCGCCAGATGTGCCCATGTCAGTGCGCGCACACTTCACACGTCCCGCAGCTGGATCATCTGGATTTGCGTGAACCGAGAACTGCCCGACCGGCGGCGCCTTCAGGGCCCGCCGAGGAGAGTCGGAGCCCGCAACACCCGCGCGCCGCTCCGGCGGATCCCCCGCGCCTTTCGCCGTCAGAGACTCTTTCAAAAACGTCAAAAACGTCGTTTTCTTCGACCCCCCCGAGCCGAAGAAGAAGCTGATTGACTCAAGGCCGCGAACAAAAGCCGGGAAAACCACTCTCAGGACGAGCCTCCGAAACTTCCAAAACTCCGAGAACTTTACAAGGAGCCCCTGAAGGCAACACCGAGCTCCAACCAACTCGACTGACCCGGATGAAGAGGAGGAGGGAGGGAGGGAAGGATGGAGGGAGGGAGGGAAGGATGGAGGGAGGGAAATGAGCTTCTTCCCAAATCCAGCTTTCCATGGAAAAAAGGAAAGGAGATGGAGAAGTTCCACTGCCATGGCAACAGAGCAGCAAATATATTTTTTAAACCACAAATATGTGTCTTTTTCATATCAGATCACAGAAACCAGGAAGGATCCACATCTGCCGGCGAAAAACCCCGAAAAAAGACACTCGATCGTCCTGGATGGTTTTATTCCAACTGGTTTTTGACTCCTGTCCCCACAGAGATGGTAAAACTGCCTGCTGTTGGATCAACAGAATAAAAATGTTGCTACAAAGACACTTGAGTGCTTTGAACAGTTTCAAGGTCTGTGTGTGTGTGTGTGTGTGTGTGAGTGTGTGTGTGTGTGTGTGAGTGTGAGTGTGTGTGTGTGTGTGAGTGTGTGTGCGTGTGAGTGTGAGTGTGAGTGTGTGTGTGTGTGTGTGAGTGTGTGTGTGTGTGTGTGTGCGTGTGCGTGTGTGAGTGTGTGTGAGTATGAGTGTGTGTGTGAGTGTGAGTGTGAGTGTGTGTGCGTGTGTGTGTGAGTGTGTGTGTGTGTGTGTGAGTGTGTGTGTGTGTGAAGTGTTCAAGGGCAGCTCGCGCGTGCAATCCAAGCTGCTGCTAACAACGTTCAGATTCCAGAACGATATTCCGCTGATGTGCGTTCACGATCGTGTTTTTTTTTTTAAAGAATCCACGACTTGTGTTCCCGATCGCGTCACCGTCCCTCCGGTTGCGACATTAACGATGAGATAAGCCGCGAAGCGGCGCGATAAAAACGTTTTATTTTTATCTTTGGGTGTTTTTCCCAGTATGTCGTAACCGCATCGGAACGCCGGCTAGTCCGCTAAGAATTGAGGGATTTCCACGTTGATGGGAGCGGGTCCCCCCCCGTGGAGGCTAGCATCACATCGACCCTGAGACCTTCAGTCTTCACCTCCGGCCTCCCCTAATTCCCAAATTCCGATGCCGATTCCTTCCCCGACACTTAAAGTGAATTCCCATAGCTGGATTCGGCGGGATTTTGGGAAAAGTGGCGCCGCAGAGGTGGGAGTTCTGCTCGAAAATGAGACGGGGGGAGGGAGGGAGGGAGGGGGGAGACCGGAGTGAGGAAAGGAATTTGGTGTTTGAACAAGGAGAGGAATGCCCTGCGCGTGGCGGAATAAGTGCTGGGGAGGAGGAAGGAGCATCGGCAGGGCCGGCGAGGAAAAACAGCGTGGGATTAATCTGGCCGAGGTCTGCTGGGTGGGCCGGGGGGGGGGGGGGGGGGCAGCGGGAACAATGTTTGCGCTCAGAAGAGGAATGTTGTCACAATTCCGACTCATCCGAAGGAAATCGCTGCTCCCAGTTGCCTCAATCAGAGGGGGGTTCGACCCACCCCCCCACCTCGACCCCCCCTCCCCTCCCTCCCTGGGAGACGCCGTTCCGGTACGTGATGTAACGGCGGCGTCGGGCTTCCGAGCGGGATAATAAAGGCGGTCGGGAACAGAGCGGAACGGGCCGATGACGGGAATAATTAAGCGCTTTTGTCCGGCGGAGGCATTGTCGTCCAGTTTGGCGGCCGGTGGCGGAGCCGGCGCTCCGGGCGGAGGGATGAAGAGCTCAGCCGGAGCGGACTTCCCCCGAGGAACGACTGTTCGGCGGGAAAAGTTCCAGCGCCAAGTCGTGTCGGTCATGTGACCCCGAGGACGCTCAGCAGCCAATCAGGACGTTTGAAACGTTCGTAATTAAACACTGAACGTACGAGGCCAAAGGCTAACGCTATCAGGCGAGGGATTAAGAAGCGAAAATAATCCGGATTATTTAAAAAAATATAATCCGGATTATTTTTTTTCAAATGATCCGGATTATTTAATCACTAATTTTTTTTAAATTATCTGACAAAATAACATATTTAGCTAGCGCAGCTACGGTTCCTTTTATCTCGTGATGAAAACGCTGTACGTTAGCCGCTGCACGCGCTACACAAGCAAACTTTTGTTTTCCGGGACTTCGGTTGTTCCGCGCGTTAATGAAACTTTTCCGAGCTTTAATCCGCGTTCACTCTCAGCTGCTGAATAATGACGGCGTAGCGTAGCGTAGCACGGGAGGAACCACTTCAAAGTTGCGTCTTTGATCCCGACGTTTCTCTCCTCAGACAGAATAAGGACATTTTTCTGACTTTGAGGGCTTTTAGCCACCTTGAAGCCTGGAAAAAGCTCCTGGAAAACCAGGCAATTCTTCCGCCTCGCTGGAAAAAAAGGAATCGTGCTCACGCCATCGGGGGGGGGCTCTTTTAATGGATTCTGTCACCTGTCAGAGCGGCGGAGGCGTTAGCGTGGTGACAGCGAAATGTCGTAGCCGCCACAAAAGCTATCAGAGAAGCCCGAGATTAAAGGAGAAGAAGTGGAGGTCAAAAGTTCCCACAATGGGGCAGGTTCCTGTAACGCACCATGAAAGATGAAAGCGGCGGGCTGGATAATCAAGAAAGATCAAAGCAAAGACGTGAACGGTTGGCGATAACCGGCCCAGAGATGGACGGGACGACCTCGGACAGAACTCTGGACGAAGTCTGGCCCCTTTGTCGGATCGTTTTGGCGTTAATGTGTCCGTATTGAACGGATTGCCTCCATCGGTTCCCCCCTTATTCACCACCGCCCCGCTAACAGACACTTGACCATGACTTGACCGCTCCGCGGCGGCGCTGCTTGATCCATAACGTTTAACTCGGGCGGCGAGGAGCGGCGTTCAATCCCCCCGAGAAAGCCGCGAGGGCATCCAGAGTGCGAGGGGTCAGGCGCGGGGGGGGAGGAGGAGGAGGGGGGCGTCTCAGGGCGCAGGAGGCCGACTTCCTTTCAGAGCGCCTCTCATTGATATTCACACGCCGCCGCCAGCTCGCCTCGCCCTCCTCACCGGCGTGCGCTCGTGCGGCGTGAAAGAGTTCGTGCCCGGGGCCCGATCTCCTCACTCTGCGGCCGCCGGACCGCCGCGGCGAGCTGTTCCCAGAGGCCCATTGGTTATTCCGCCCACAACAGACCCTCATTGATCGGAGGCTCCGAAGGCTGCTCCTCTTCTCATCGCCCGAAACGACCGCAGACGTCCTTAAAACCGCCGTCAGACACGAACGTACCGACTAATGTTTACATTAAGGCCTCGGGACAGCTCGTTCCTTACGTGGAGAGCGGTAATCGCCCCTCTGCCGCTGAAGCGATTCCTCAGCAGGGACGATTTATTTAAGCCTTAATGAGCCGACGCCCCCGCATGTTAAGTAGCGCCGCGGCGGATTTGTATGCGGAGGCGTCCTTGTCCCGGAGCTCGGCCGCGGAAGGGCGCCTTACCGGCAGGCGCGGTAGTACCGCCCTCCGCCAGAGGGGGGCGCTGCGCCCGCTGCCGCCTCAGAGTACCACGGGCAGGTGTAGCCCCGCCCCCTAGTTGGGAACCTCCGATAAAGATCAAAGCAAACACCGCCCTGGCTTTGATCTTGGGCGAAGAGGTGCGAGATAAGCGATTTTCACGCAACGCCGTGGCGACCCGGGGGAAAACGCTCCTCGCAAAACTTCCGATCCTCCACCCACCGGACCGGTCTGAGCCCCCGGCGGGATGTCCCCCCCCCCCCGTCACGCTCCGCCACTTAATTATGCGATCCCTCCGTCGGCGGCGGTGCGCTCCCTCACATCCCGTCAATAAATATTCTCTTTGCAGAGATCAGGAGATTCTGGATGACCCAGATATTAAATCACGTTATTGTTCTGGCGCTGTCACGCCACGGCGAGGAGGAGGAGGAGGAGGAGGAGGAGGAGGAGGAGGAAGGAGAGGAGGTGGATGGCGGCACAACGGTGGCCCCTGCTGGTCGGGGACCCCCCCCTCACGGGAGCAGGCGCCAGGGCTGTGAGGAACGCAACGGGGGCCTCAGGCTGCCCTGAAGCTCCGCCCCCAAACGCCATCAAGGACCCTGCTCCTCTGGAGCAGATCAAAGCCTTCATCAGGAGTCACGGGGAACCTTTTGTTTAATGGATAATCTCCCTCCTGTCTCACCTCTTTCCTGTCTCACCTGTTACCTGTCTCACCTGTATCCTGTCTCATCCTGTGTCTTGTCTCACCTCTTTCCTGTCTCACTTGTTACCTGTCTCACCTGTATCCTGTCTCATCCTGTGTCTTGTCTCACCTCTTTCCTGTCTCACCTCTTTCCTGCCTCATCCCGTTTCCTGTCTCATCCTGTGTCTTGTCTCACCTGTATCCTGTCTCACTTGTTACCTGTCTCAACTCTTTCCTGTCTCATGCCGTTTCCTGTCTCACCTCTTTCCTGTCTCATCCCGTTTCCTGTCTCACTTGTTACCTGTCTCATCTCTTTTCCTGTCTCACATGTATCCTGTCTTGCCTGTTACCTGTTTCACCTGTGTCCTGTCTCACCTCTGTCCTGTCTCACCTGTATCCTGTCTCACCTCTTTCCTGTCTCTCCTGTTCCCTGCCTCACCTGTGTCCTATCTTACCATTTCCACTCTCATCCTGTGTCTCGTCTCACCTCTGTCCTGTCTCACATGTATCCTGTCTTGCCTGTTACCTGTCCAAGCTCTGTCCTGTCTCACATGTATCCTGTCTCACCTGTTACCTGTCTCACCTCTGTCCTGTCTCACATGTATCTTGTCTCACCTGTTACCTGTCTCACCTCTGTCCTGTCTCACATTTATCCTGTCTTGCCTGTTACCTGTCTAACCTCTGTCCTGTCTCACCTGTTACCTGTCTCACCTCTGTCCTGTCTCACATGTATCTTGTTTCACCTGTTACCTGTCTCACCTCTGTCCTGTCTCACATGTATCCTGTCTCACCTCTTTCCTGTCTCTCCTGTTCCCTGCCTCGCCTGTGTCCTGTCTCACCTCTTTCCTGTCTCACCTGTGTCCTGTCTCACCCGTGTCCTGTCCCGTCCAGGTCTTACTTGGTCCTACCTTGGATCTATTTTGCTTCCTCTCCCTCCAAACGGGGAAGGATACGGATGTTCCCAGAAAAGAGGGGGAACTGGGTCGATGTCTGGCTGTTCAAGAAATCTTGGACACTTTCCTTTGATCCTTTGATCTTGACACAGATTAGATAGCCAATATCTATTCACCTCGTAATGTAAGTTCGTATTTTTTGACCACAAACACGTTTTAACCTAAATTGAGTCCAACTTTCAGTCCTCTCACCACCTTGTCCCCACAGGTGCTTTGATGTGAAGCCACATCAAAGCCAGGGATCCATCAAAGCATGTGTCGGGCTGTCGCTGAGGGTTAGCAGAACAGTCAGGGGTCAGGGGTCAGGGTTAGAAGCTCCTTTTCTGCTCATCAACATCAGACAGCATCCACCCGGGGACGTCTTACAAAAGTTTGGTGTTTCATCCAAAAGGCAGTGAATCTAATTTAATCCCGACGCGTCCGTGTTTTCTAATTTAATGATGCGCTGGTAAAGCGAGCGCCAGCGAGTCCAACACAACAGACGTTTGCTCGCTGGACCTCGTTAAATGTTGCGATCATCGTTCGAGAAAGAGAATTATTTATCGGAATAAATGTTGAATGAGGCAAAATGAAAAATATCACGTTAAAGCCGCAGAGTTATTTTCCTTTAAACCCCACTGATGGTTGAAGAGTGTGTGTGTGTGTGTGTGTGTGTGACAGAGAGAGAGAGGGGAGGGAGGGAGGGAAAGAAAAAGAGAGAGCGAGGGGATGAAATGATTTCCTTGTTTCAGAGAACGATCCCTGATTGTCTGAGAGAGGTCAAAGGTCACTTCAGGTGAAATCATTCCGTCGACATTCCAGACTGGTTTTACTGGAATATTTGAGATGTTCCCATCTGCTGTTTGAAGGACAGAATGATGTTCACATGGCAACGCCTCGACGACAACAACTGTGAGGGAACAATGTTCCCTCAAATCTCCATCATGGAGACGCCTCCGCGATCAGCCTCCTCACACACACACACACACACACACACGTACACACACACACTCATCACAGTGACAGAACAGTTTGATGTTGATCAACAAACATTCTCACACACTCTCAGGAAAAGAAGTTCTGGTCCCATGTCGAGATCAAAAGGCTCCCAGTAAACCCAGTTTGACAAGACTGTGGGCCAGACTGGTTATAATGGGACAGACTGGTTGTAGTGGGACAGAGAGACTGGTTATAGTGGGACAGAGAGACTGGTTATAGTGGGACAGACTGGTTATAGTGGGACAGACAGACTGGTTATCGTGAGTCATACTGGTTTGTGTCCCAGTACCTCCAGCTATTCCAGGTGTGTAAATATGAATAATCCCAGTCACAGTTGAGCGTTCCCCTCATTTGTCCCCTCAAAGTTGGAAAACCAGTACCAGACTAGCACACACAGAACTCCACTGGTTTGATGCTCCTCAACTGCTCCCGTCTTCAGACGAAAGAGATCAAAAGTCGGAGCCCCCCCTCAGTACCGCCGCCGCGGCTAGCTCCACGGCTAACTGAGCCCAAACAGGCTGAATAATTGAAGCGTCCGAACAAACACGGATCGTGATTAAAGACATTACGTTACCACGAGGGTGCCGGCTCCTCCGAGCTGAAGCCTCGCCCCTTCTGTGCACGACCAGGCTTTGATCCCGAAGAGACGCTAATTAGCATTAGCTGGTTGCTGTTACATGAAGCGGAGCCGATTCGGCTCATCTGTTAGCTATGCACTCGTGCTCGAGGCTAACGGTGGTCTGAGTGGGTGTGAGGAGATGCAGAGCGCCTCCTCGCCATCAGACACAGCTTTCACCCTTTCATCTGCATCAGCAGCTTGTACTCGTTGGTGCGGCTTTGATCTATGGCGTTGATGCCTTCATGTTTTCAGCAGAGATCAAAGACGAGTCGGCAGGAGGTTTGTTTCTCTCCCGCCTACAAGAAGTCAAAAACGCCGGGGCGTTAGCGCCTAACAACCCGATGTCCTAGCATCC
>CAJVRN010000210.1:2300000-2602500 GCA_911728415.1 Lagocephalus sceleratus | reverse complement strand
CACATTTTCCCAGAGTGAGGGCACTTTTTTAAATCTAATTTTATATTTTATCAATTCAGAACAAACATTCTTTAAAAGATTTCTTTAAATTTCAAGTAGTTCCTTAAAGGTTATCCTCGGAATATTCCTCAGAGTCACCTGACGCCTCGGGCTCACGAAAGTGAGTGTTTGGTGTCCAACGGTTTTCATGCTTTTCCAGAAACAATCAGCTGATCACACCAACGGTTGTTAGTGATGTCTGACGCGCTCCTGATGGTATTTACAAGCCGTCACGCTGCGTTTACGATGTAAATTACATTACTGCTACAGGGACAGCAGCCACGACGGTTGCTGTCGAACGAGACAAACGTGCTATTCAACCGTTTTCGAACAAGTTCATGTCTGATCGGGTTTCTAAGAACAAACATTCTCCTTCTAATATTCGAGGTTTTCAGGGCAACGGCGTGCAAACAGAAGACACGGGAGCGCAGGCTGATTTGTAAATGGTTTTTATTAGCAAAATAAGGGAAATGAGTCTACAAAGGTTCCCCGTCCTCGGAGAACGTACACATACATCGACGGTTGTGGCAGTTTTCCTCTACGCGAGCAGATCCAGGACCGTTTTTAATCGCACGTCTTGGCAAAATCTCTCCGATCTCGAAAGTTAAAGGAAAAGAGGAAAAGAAGGCGAGGGGCTCTCGGGGTTCCGGCCCAGCTCTCAGAAACATCTCCGACCCCCTTGTCCACTTTACAACCAACCTTCCCTGCCACCTCTCACCTCCAAATACATTAAAATATACATTAAATGTGCCTCTTCTTTGAACTTTGAACACTTTTTTAGCACAGTGCCTCAACTAACCGCATGTCCTGAAACTTTGTACAGTTTAAAAACCAGAACCCCTGACATTTGGGGCATAAGTAACAATAAACATCTCAGTATTGTACTGTGTGATTGGCCGGTAGGCCTTCCATTGTCATGGCGATTGGGGGGGGGTTAGGGGGCTGTGGAGGCTACATGTTGATCACCATGGAGACCCCTCTTTCCAGAGGGAAACCTTCCTCCTCCTGTTAGCTCAGTGATGTGCACACAGAAGATAGCAAGGACACGAACATATGAAAACAGCTTTTTTTTTTTTTTTTTCTCAGCTTCGAGCGTTTCAGCAGGCAACAGAACGAGCATCGACTACGACTGCAGAGAGAAGCATGCGAAGGCACAAGAACCAACAGACTGGACTCAAGAGTTCCGCCCCCCCCCCCTTCCTCCCCGCCGAGGAGGGAGGACGAGAAGCGCTTCCACAGACGCCAACGATTCCTCTTCCAGAGACAGCGGCGGAGGGAACGACGAAAAAAAAAAAAGAAATGCTCCAAAAATTAAAAACGATTTGTAAAACAAACCGAGAAAAAGCCGGAGAAGTCCGCGGCGACGCTTTTACAGTGATACAAACATCCTACACAAATGTTGTAACGCTAGTTCAAAATCTTCAGTCAAAAAACATAAATAAAGCTGTTAAAAGTGGCGTATAGTACAGCACGGGTCTCCTGACCCCTCCTCTTCCTCGACGAAGGTGCAGAAAACACCGGCTCCACCGCCTGAGGACGCACAAGCAGAGGGGAGTGGCGTCATCAACAGGGGGCGTGGCTTAAGGAGGGAGGGGCGGGGCTAAATGAGAAATGGGGCAGGGCTTAAGGGAGAAGGGTGTGGCTAAATGAAGAAGGGCGGGGCTAAATGGAGAAGGGGCGGGGCTGCAGGTGTCTTACCGAGGACGTAGAGATGAGGCGTCCTCAGAAGAGGCCGCAGTCCTTCAGGTTGTTCTTGATGATGACGTCGGTGACGGCGTCGAAGACGAACTGCACATTCTTGGTGTCCGTGGCGCAGGTGAAGTGGGTGTAGATCTCCTTGGTGTCCTTCCGCTTGTTCAGGTCCTCGAACTGACACTGGATGTAGGCGGCCGCCTCCTCGTACGTGTTGGAGCCTGCGGAGGCGGGACAAGGACGTCACACCGCGGTGGGGGGGGTGGCCCTTTGTGCTGAGCGAAGCGAATCGGTTTTACCGGCGTATTCGGGGTAGCAGATGGTGAGGGGGCTCCTCTTGATCTTCTCCTCGAACAGGTCCTTCTTGTTGAGGAACAGGATGATGGACGTGTCCGTGAACCACTTGTTGTTGCAGATGCTGTCGAACAGCTTCATGCTCTCGTGCATTCGGTTCTGGGAAGGGGGGGGGGGGGGGGTGAGAGAGGAAGACCACGCCTCGGCTGCGCCCCCCCGGCGAGCCGCTCACCATCTCCTCGTCCTCGGCCAGGACCAGGTCGTAGTCGCTGAGGGCCACGCAGAAGATGATGGCCGTCACGCCCTCGAAGCAGTGGATCCACTTCTTCCTCTCGGAGCGCTGGCCGCCCACGTCGAACATCCTGGAAGGGGGACAGGAAGTAAGGCGTTGGACCCCCCCCCCCCCCCACACTTCCTGGACGGGAGGTTTGGAGCGGGGCAGGAGGACGATCAGACGCTCGGAGGCAGGAAGTCTCACTTGAAGTGGAGGTCCTTGAAGGTGAAGTGCGTCTCCACGATGCCCGTGGTCTTCACCCGGGTCCTCAGGACGTCCTGCTGGGTGGGGATGTAGGTGGCCTGGGATATCCTGTCCAGGTCGTTCAAGTAGCTGAGAAGACAGGGTGACGGGGGGGGCAAGTGTCAGAGGTGTCATCAGACCACACCCCCCCACAACGACGAGTCGTCAAGCTGTCCGAAAGCATCATCCGGATCGCCGACTCCAAACAAGCCCCGCCCCCCCAGACGAGTGCCAAAGCCCGACGCTCCCAATTTAACGCTTATTACACAAAACATTGCCGTCAATCTGGAACCGAGCTCTCACACACACACTGGAGCACTGTGTGCTCGCGGCTTTAATATTTAGTGTAACAGCAGACACACACACACACACACACACACACACACACACACACACACACACAAGGATCAGCAGAAAAACAAGCCTTTTGTTCGAGGGAACATTTAGCAACGGTGAAACCTCCCAGGCAGGATTAGCACAACCCGTTCGGAAAAGGGCAACATCTCCGGCTCCACTCAGCCTTTTCCAAACAAACACACGTGATGATGTCATCACTTTCACAACATGTAACAGATTTAGGGGTGGGGGGGGGGGTCTGTTTTTTCAGCGCATGGCACCGGAGCGCAGGGTCAAAGATTGAACCGTGTTTCCAGCCGAGCGGCGAACGATGGCAAATATTGACAGAGTGAAAGTCCAGACGTGCGAGTGCTGCGGGTTTGACGCTGCCAGCACCTGTCAACAGCTGTGTGTGTGTGTGTGTGTGTGTGTGTGTGTGTAGGTGTCACTCACTATGCGGCGGAGTCGTTCAGCTGGTACTCGCGGGAGCGGCTGAAGCAGGCCTGGACGCCGCCGTCCCTCCACAGCCTCTTGATGACCCCGGCCAGCTCGCCCGTCATGAAGCCCTCCTCCGCTGAGCCCGCCAGCACGAAGAGCTGCCGAGCGTCGTCCTGGAGACAAGTGGCGCACACGTTAGGTCCTCGTTTAGGACATCAAGGCTTTGACATCGGGTATCATCAGCAAACAAGAGGAGGAACCTCCTGGAGCATCTGTGCTATGCTACATGCTAAAATACCAAGTGTTCCTTTGATACTCTTGCCCACAGACATCAAAGCAGAAGAGCAGGAGCTTTAAAGGGGTGGACAAGACATCAAAGAAGAGGTTCAGCCGTTGTAAAGGGTGTATAAGAAGTCAAAGGAAAGGTTGAGGAGATTTCAAGGGGTGGATAAGACATCAAAGCAGAGGTTCAGGGGCTGTAAAGGGGTGGATAAAACATCAAAGCAGAGGTTCAGGGGCTGTAAAGGGGTGGATAAAACATCAAAGCAGAGGTTCGGGGGCTTTAAAGGGGTGGATAAGACATCAAAGCAGAGATTCGGGGGCTGTAATGGGGTGGATAAGACATCAAAGCAGAGGTTCAGGGGCCTCTCAGGCCCACTTCCCCCCCAGAACAGAACAAGTCATCTCGGGTTTCGATCACTCACCGCTCTGGCCGCGTCGCCAAAGTCGATCTTGAGGCGTCCCATGGCTCTGATGATGGCGATGATGGACTGGATGGTGTTGCTGTACACCACGGCCTTGTACTGTTTACATTCCTCTTCTGAGTACCCCGCCTCGTGGATGATCCTGCGGTGGAGGGGGGGGGTCAATGCGGTCAGGTAGTCGAGCTGCGACGGCTCCCAACGCCGGAAAAACCGAGTCCAGATCTGGAGGACGCTCTCAGCGAACCCGCTCACCCGGAGCGGCCCCGACCCCCACGCTGACGTGAGCGCCGCTCGCTCCCCTTTATTACATTTACAAACCCGCACAGGCTCCCTCCAAATAAACTCCAACTGCAAACTAATCCAATTTCGACACTGGAGCGGCCTTAATTTTCCAAACTCGACTTTTCTCTCTTTCTTTTGTTGATGCGAAGTCTTTAATCGCCTCCCAGGTTTCCCTCGACTCAAACTTTAAAAACGTTTGACGAACAACAACCACATAAATAAACACCCGATATGGAAAAAGCCTCAATGGAGTTCATTATTCGACTAAATTAGACTAAACTTGATTTCGAGATTTAATAAAAGAGGCGACTTGCTGTTCTGCCGCCGAGCGTCGTGCGAAAAACAAAAAAGATTTGTGACAGAAGGAGGAAGAGTTACAAACTCACTTCATCTGCTTGACAATTGTACTTTTCCCAGATTCACCCGCGCCTGCAAAACACAAAAGGAGCACGTGTCAACATCTGGACAGCGACAGCGACTAAATTTAACCTTATTAACATAAAAAAACAAACAAACAAACAGCTGGATGTTTATTTGGGACCCACGGAAGAGGGCCGGCGCTTTGGTCACACCAGGGCACAGAAACCAGAATGTGTGTGTGTGTGTGTGTGTTTGGGGTTGAAGTTTAAAGGAATCTAAACATCTGGATCGGCTTCTCCTGTCATCTCTTTCTCCTGTATCGCCGACCGCCGCCACCGCCGAAACAATGAGGGGAGGGGGCGGGGTGATGGGGGGGGGCATGAAGGAAATCAGAGCGTCGGCTTCTGCTTTGTGGACCCTTCAAACGTCACGGCGCCATGGCAACGGCTGCTGTTATATCCAGGACATCTCTAGCGTGAGGCCACAGTCACCTGAAGAGGCTGTGTGTGTGTGTGTGTGTGCGTGTGTGTGTGTGTGCGTGCGTGTCATTGTGCGTCTGCTGCTCTTTCGCGCTCCTCGATGTTGCGATAACCGCTGACGCAGGAGCAGCGTTACGAGCGTTCCCGCTGACTCCTGGTCCGAGCTAACAAACGGGGCAATAAATAACAAACCGCTCGAGTCCCCCCCCGGAAAAAAACACGCTGATATCTGACGCATCACACGGGACCTCATCACGCCACACGAGGAGCCGCCAAGGCTATTGCGCAATAAATCACCTGGCTGATGCGTTCAGGGGCATCTCTCTGAGCTCTGACCCCCCCCCCCAGGCTATGACCTCACCTGGTTTCATCTAAACACCCCCATTATCAAGCCATCGGCGAATCTCCATGGTGATGACCTTTGACCCTGGTGAAGTCATCAGGGCGCGGCCCATCAAGCCGTAAACCAAACCCGGGCCCCTTCAAGGCCCCCCCCCCAAGAGTCATGTTACAGACCTTTGGCTTTGATCCACCCCCCCGTCTGAAACCACTGGTACAGCTGGAGGGAGATCAAAGCCAACGGAGAGGGAGAGATCAAGGCCAACCCATGTTTCGACGAACCAGCCTGGATGGGGGGGGTCGACCAGGAACCACGTTCAACCACCAGAGCTCAACGTAGCGTTTTCGGTACCGCCCCCCCATGCAAAGGTCAGCTGCTGCCCGTTGCCACGGCAACGTGACCGAAATACCCCCGCCTCGCCAACAGCCGATAAACCCGGGCCCCCGCCCGGAGAGCCTCCCAGCGGAACCACGAGGTCGTTTGTTTATTTTATTAACGGATTCGCCCGTCGGGCACGCCGGCGTTCCCGGCAACGCCGACCTGAGGCGGAAGGACGCGGAGCGACGGGCGCGACGAGGCGGGACAGATGGTAATCTCGTTTTCGCAGCTCGACGGAGAGGCGAGCAAAGACGACGGGCGAAGGGCGAGGGTTCGGGAAAGGCCCCTTGAGCAAGGCAGCAGCTGGGAGACGGGACGCAAACAAGGTGGGGGGGGGGGGTTGGTTGGTGGGGGGGGTTGGTGGAGGGGGTTGGTTTACCAGGTAAACGCAAACTGGTGGAGCAGATGGCGATCACACGGAGCGCCCGTGACGTCGGGGGGGGCGTGACAGACGGGAAAAGAGGGCGTGTCCAGATCAAGGTGAGACTATAGCCCCGCCTCCAACCCCCCTCACAGAAACAGCTTCATTTTTAATGCCCCTGATCTCGTCTTACCCCCCCCTCGGTGTCGCTTCAGGTGGCGACCTCGGGACAGCTCAACGGCAAATTACAGGAACCCACCCCCCCCCGGGATGAGAAGGGGGTGAAGGGGTGGGGGTGGAAGGGGTGGGGGTGAAGGGGTGGGGGGGTGAAGGGGTGGGGGGCGTCACAACAAAACCTGCGGCGCAACAGCTGATCAGAACCTGCGGGGGGAGGCTTGACCCGACTTGTCCGCCCAGGAATGCGGCAGCGGGCGAATTCTCCGCACGCGGTGACCGTTAACGAGTGTCGAGGTGGGTTGGGTGTTTATCTGGCCCCTGTCCAACGGCGTCCCGATGACCCACACAGCGCCTGTGTGCATGTCAACACGGGGACACCTGTGGAAAAGTTGGTCACCTGTGGTCTCTGTTTGCACGGACAACAGTGGGGGGGGTGGGGGGGCGAAGGCGAATCCCCGATGAACGCACAAAACAACGGTCACCAAGCCGCCGACAAGCGGCCCGGCTGTGGCGCCTGCTCCAAAGCCCGTTTCCACGGTTTTATTTATAGGGACTGAGGCCGGGGCGTGAAGAGGAATCGGTCTGTTGCCGTCGGCAACCGAAAGGTCAGGGGGGGCTTATCGGCGGCGGCGTGCCACGCATACCGCTGCCGGTTGAAAAACCGGCGACCGTGGGGCCAGACACAGATGTTCTGTTCTCCTGGTTGGGGGGGGGTTTGGGCCCCCCCTGAGGGGGGGCCCGGGCGTGACGTGACACGCCCCTGGAGCCGGAGTTCAACACCTGAAAATGAAGTTTTTTTTCAGCAGGGGGGGGGTCATTGTGAGGCTGTGGGGCAGAGGAAACGTGGCTTTGTTCCAGGATGAAAGACGGACGGGGGGGGAGAGAGAGAGAGAGAGAGAGAGGGGGGACTAGTTCCCGCCGCGGAGGGAACCAGACTTTTTTTAACCGGCCGGGGGTCCGCGGTGCGTTCACGGACCGGAGCCTCCCCCGCTCCCCGGGCGCTCCAGCCCCCCCCGGGAGCCTGACCCCCCCCCAGTTCCCGTTCCCCACCCCCACCCCCTCCTCCCCCGCCTCACCCAGCAGCAGCAGCTTGACCTCCCGGGCCGCCTTCTCCCCGTCGTCCCGCAGGTTCCTGTCGATCATCTTGCTGCGCTCCACCGCCGCCTTGTCCTCGGTGCTCAGCGTGCACCCCATCCCGGAGACCCGGCCGCGGCGGGACCACGAAAGGAAGCCTTAAAACACCAAAGGAACCCACATCAAACGCCCCGAGCTGCCTTCACGCGCGCACACGCCCTTTTTTCTTTTTTTATTTTAAATAAAAAAAATGACAGGCGGTGCGTTCAGGGACCGGGGGCGAGGCGAAGACGGCGTCCCTGCGCGTGTGGGTCGGGGGGGGGTGTCAGGCTGCGGGCGGGGTGCGTGCGGGGTGCGGGTGCGTGTGCGGGGCGGCTCGCTGCTGGCTCCCCCGGCCGCTCGGCTCCATCCGACACCCGAATTAAAGCGAGAATGGCGAGGAAGGGGGGGGGGGCGTCCAACTTCCGCCGACGGCCCCGCCACACTTCCGCCAGGGCCCTTCAAAATTAAGCTCGTTTGATTTTTTTTTTAAAAAAAAAACAAAAAACTTTTTTCTTATTTATTAATGTATTTGTTTATTTCATCCCGCTTGAAGTTTGTTCTTTAAAAACTGGAATTTTAAGTTGCGTTTTTATGCAAATAGACATATTCACACACACTGTCTTAATATTTACATGAAATAACCCGACAACTATCTGAACAAAAAATGACGTAAACATTCCGTGAGGGTGATAACACAGTATAAAAACCGTGTAGATTGTATTTGAGTTTAAGACGATTCAATATTTAACACTTAATAAACAGTAAAAGCCACATTTTAGCGCCTTCTCCTGAAATTATTCTTGTTTGTTTCTCACTCAATACGACCAGAATTCTGATGTCGCTTACGAATAGAATCTTATTAATTCTGTGATATTTCGTGGTGTAAACCTGAAACAGAAACACACTATTACACGAAAAACATCCACAAGAAAACCCATTTTTCTGACGTTTCAACGGTTTGGATCCTTCGCTTGCCGCGCCATGCTTTTATTCTGTAAGCGGAAACAATGCGCCTCCAACCTCTCATACCTTCAGTCTCTGCTGCCCAAATAAAACCTCAACATCATTTTCATATAACAGGATGAAACACATGACTTCTTTGTCATACTTAATAAACAAAATAACTCTTAAAACGAACCGTATGGTGATCAATTTGTCGATAAGGGATGATGGTTGATGATTTACACCCCCCCCAACAGCTGATGTAAATAGTTTGATCATATTACACACCAACTATACCAGGCGGTGGCTGACATGCCTTGTTGCCATGGAGACTCCCCCCTTTCCCCCCCTGACAATGTGGTCATTGTTTGTGGTTTAAATAATTCAGCAACGCTGGACAAAGTCAAGTGTGAGTCCTCAAAGTCGACGGCCGGGGCCCCTCGGTGAGCTTTTCCATGTCATTTTCATTCCGAACGCAGCTTTTTAGGTTCATGCAAATCAGCACTGGTGACCTTTGGACAAGAGGAAGACTCCTGCGGGGAAGAGGAGGCCGCCCCAGCTTTACAAAAACAACCAACGTTGTTACAACGATGCAAATGTTGAGGAGCATGGGGGGTTAATGAGGGGTTCTCCGAGATGCTTCTGCATCGGCTGCAGCGTGTGGCAGCCAGGAAGAGGCCGGGGTGAAAACAAGGCCTTGGTGGCTGGAAAAAAACTGGCTTCTAAGAGGCTGAAGCGAGCAAACCCTGTGAGAAGCAACAAGGGGGGGCTGAGTGGAGGGAATGACGCTGGCGCCCCCCTGTGGCCATACAGGGGGGCTGCGGCCCTCCAAAAGAGATGGGGGGGGCTCGGAAGAGTCCGAGGTTGGAGGGTGAAACTCACTCGTGGGTTTGGGCCTTTCCGTGTGGGTCTCTTTTTTGCAGCCGATGTTGTGATTCTTCATCCACACTGCGTTTATGAGGCTGTTCCAGGAGGTCAGGGTGCAGAGAACAGCACAATCACACGGACCATAAAAGAGAAAATAAGACAGAAGACAGAGATCAGAGCGGTCCAGACGGTCCAGAGGACTTTTCCCTGTGTCTGCAAAAAAATAAGGACAGATTAGGATCAGGAAGAATCCCTGTCAATGATTGTTATCCACCTGATTAGATAGCGATCTGATGTCCTCTGATCGCTCCTCTGGGATGAGGATTGGCTCTGGCGACATTAAAGTAACTTCGGGATTAGCATAATCACCTCTCAACAACAAATCCAACCTTTGTCTTGCATGTTATCACCTGGGCAGATAAGGGACAAGGGGGGGGTGGTTCCTTTGCCGCCGCCAAGACGATACAGACAATCAGCCAACTTTAGGACGGAGGAGTGACACACTGAGGGTGGACCGCCGGGGAGACAGACGTCAGTCGGGAGCGAGGGGAAGGAACACGGACATGAAATGCAACAAGAAGCCTGCGAAGTTCGGGCTGGTCGCTGGAGCGCTCATAGCTGTGGTGGGAGGGATCCTCATCCCGGTGGGGAAGCTCATCATCAACGACACAGTGGAGAAGGTGCGGGGGGCGGGTGAAGGCGAGCTCTACCCTGGTGAACTGTGGCCGAGGCCGAGTCCGCTTTGATCCCAAAACCGACCAGGCGGACAGGACTATTCTGAAAATCCCCGTCTGTGTCTGCAGGAAGCCGTCCTTGAGAATGGAACGACAGCTTTCGACAACTGGGGGTCCACAGGGGCGACAGTGTACCGGCAGTTCTGGCTCTTTGATGTGCAGAACCCCCAGGAGGTTATAAATGGAGCCCCTCCTGTGGTGGTGGAGAAGGGACCTTACACGTATCGGTGAGTAACCGTCTGCTCGACCCACAAAGGAAC
Organism: Lagocephalus sceleratus; assembly: GCA_911728415.1. Lineage (NCBI taxonomy): Eukaryota > Metazoa > Chordata > Actinopteri > Tetraodontiformes > Tetraodontidae > Lagocephalus > Lagocephalus sceleratus. The sequence goes on along the minus strand of CAJVRN010000210.1, from coordinate 2,592,184 downwards.
AGAAAAAAACCCAAAAGCTGCCTTTTTCCTCATCAGGACGAGGTACCTTCCCAAGAAAGACATAAACTTCAACGACAATTTAACCATCTCCTATGCGCTGCCCTTGGGTGCTATCTTTGAGCCGTCGATGTCAGTGGGACCGGAGGAGGACAACATCACCTGTCTCAACCTGCTTGTGGCTGTGAGTGTTCCCCATCAGTGGTGGTTGTGGTCGGTTGTTACACCTTGACCCATGGGGTGTGTAGGGTGCCCTTCCAGCGGGGTACTCGAGTAGGTGCACTTCTTCTGGTAGGGTTGAGGTAACTAGCTCTACCCAGTCTACCTTGGAAATACAAGGTACTTCAATGTGAACCCTTCCAGACCCACCCACAAAGGGCCCTCCCACCTGTTGCTGATCAATGTGGTAGCTTAGGAGACATGAGAAGAACTTTACCGTCAATGTTTTTTTGCTTCCTTGTCCATTTCCATCTTTAGGGTGCTTATTCGATGGTCCCTGAAAAAGACCACTTCCTTGTGGAACTTCTGATAAAGATGTTCAAGCTCTCCTTGTTCCAACGGCGTACAGTCAAGGAACTCCTGTGGGGCTACAAAGAAGTGCTTATTGACGAGATAGGCCTCTTTGTTCCTGTAAGTTCTGCAACAGTGGAGGAACACCTCCAAATAAGTGCCAGAGAACATTTACAAACCTCAAAGATTTAAACACTGTTCCGTTCTCTCCGCCAGTACAACGGCAGCATCGATGGCCCCTACAATGTCTTCACAGGGAAGGACAGCATCTCCAAGGTGGGACTGATCGACAACTGGAAGGGGCAGAAGTGAGTCTTCACTCTGGCAACGTGAGCCCGGCAGTGGCCTGACATCCTGACATGCTTTTGCTTTGTGGCCAACAGGAATTTGGATTTTTGGGACGACCAGTACTGCAACATGATCAATGGCACAGGTATGCAAGCCCGTGTCTCGAAAACGTCCGCTCTGAACCACCCCTAACCCCCCTCCTCTTCCACAGATGCCTCTTCGTTCCCTCCATTCGTGGACAAGACAAAGCCCCTCTACTTCTTCTCCTCGGACATTTGCAGGTGAAGCCTGGCACCCCCGTGTGGCGGGAAATTGTAACTGTGACGGAACATTAAAGCTCCCTCCGAGGGACAGGAAGAGCTAAAGTATGATCACGTGTCCAGGTCTGTGTCAGCCAGCTTTGTGCAGAGCCTAAACCTGAAGGGCATCGAGGTCTTCCGCTTCACTCTGCAGCCCAACACCCTGGCTGCCCCCACCGATAACCCCGACAACCAGTGCTACTGCAGAAATCTGAAGGTCACCAAGAACTGCACGGTCGCCGGGGCACTGGACATCAGCTCCTGCCAAAATGGTACGGCGCCTTCAGGCCGCTGGGACCGCGAGTACCCCCCCTTTTACGTTTCCTTTACATTGCAGGTACACCCATCTATATCTCTCTGCCCCACTTCCTCCACGGCAGCTCCATCCTGACGGACAACGTGCGGGGCCTGAATCCCATCGAGGAGCAACACATGACCTACCTGGATGTGGAACCGGTGAGCTCAGCTTTTTGGTACTCATGTTTCAAAGCTGGCTAACGATGCACCCCCCCCTCCCAGATTACCGGCTTCACGCTGCGCTTCGCCAAAAGGATCCAGATAAACATGATGTACGGCCCCTCAAAGACAATCACGTGAGTCACCGGAATTCTGATCGATATTCCGCAGGAGCTCACTGTGGAGCTAACTGCTGCCTTTGGTTCTTGAAGGGTCTTGAAGAAGGTGAAGGACTACACCATCCTCCCCATCGCCTGGCTGAACGAGGTAAGCGAGCTTCCGGGGTAAAGGGAGGGGTGTTATCCCGGGTGCCGCGTTAACGTCCGCCGTCTCCACCCAGACGGCCGAGCTGGATCAAGAAACGGCCGACATGTTCAAGGAGGAGCTCTTCTCCCGCATTCAGATGCTGGAGATTGCGCAGTACTCCCTGCTGGGCGTCGGCCTCGCCATCTTCGCCGTGTGTCTCATCATCATCATTTTCCTGCGGAGATAGACTTGCACGTTTTATAATTTCCTTCTTATTTATGCCGCCTTCGATTTCAAGGACGTGTGGATGAAGACCCCCCAGTCGAGAGCTTTTATCAGGTTTTTATTTCAGCTGATGTTGCTTCCATCAGGGATTTCCAAGAGAGCTCCACAAAAATGTACCTGCGAAGTGTACCTGAGTATTTTCAAATAAATCAAAGCACAAAGTGGGGTTTTCCTCTTTGATCTGATCAATTGAAGGAATCAAAGGAGGCCTTGTGTATTTTCAAAAGTGTTTACCACCACAGCACCCGTCACCTGCTCGGGCTTGACTTTTATCATCGCTGATAACGAGGCCTCTGATTATGATTCCTGATGATGGTGATGATCACCTGACCCCTCCTTCCAGGCGGAAACAGGAATGTCAGGAACAACAATAAAACCAACGTGAGGCTCGTCTGGACAGATTTATTCAGGCTACCATGACATCAATAAATAGAAGTACAAGAGATGAAGATGATGAAGACGAAGAGTCCACGCAAAATCGAAACACGCCACATTAAATTAAAGGGGCGACATGGAAAACAGTCTGTACACAAGTACGGAACATTCGGATCTACGGGAGCAAAAAGAGACTAACGCTGCCGTGCGCCTGATGTTATTTTACTATTAGTGGAAGTACGTGATGAAGCGCTCACAGATACTCTTTTCTCGTGTTATTGTTTCTGACGGCGGTCGTGGACACACATCCGGGTTTTGGCCCGACTTCCATTCCAGAAAAATGCTTTTGGGTGTCCCTCCACTACGTTCACACAGGTTGGGGTCGGATCCTACGCGAGCAAATGATGGCCGCCCTGGGGGGGGCCTTTCCTCTGAAGGTCCCGAAATGCTCGCCTCCGCCGTCATTCACAGGAAACGTGGCGTGAAAACAAAAGGGGGTGGGTTACTCACTTTTGTTGGGCTTTTATTTTGGCGGGGATTCTCAGCAACGATTCGGAACTACAACCGGCCACCGGGGAGGGGCTGGCTTCCTGTCGTGGGGGGGTTCGCGTCTTCCTTTTTTATGTACACGTCAGAAGAGGCGCGGTCTCGGTGCCCAGACACGCCCCCCCCCCCGGCCCCCCAGGCAGTCTCGTAGTCACAGTGTCTCATGCAAGGAAGCGGAGCGGCGGCGGTGGCGGCGGCTCCGGCGGCGGCCGTGGGGTTTCGATGTGCAGCTGCCCGGTCCAAAGGTGCGGCGGGGCCGAGGGGGAGGGGGGGTCACACCTCCGGGGCACGGTCGCGCCGGTTGCGGCTCTTCCTCCGGTCCAGGAGGGGCTTGAGCTTGGCCAGGTCGCCCCTGAGGGGCCCGGGGGGCGGAGCCTGATGGCGCCGCTGGAGGCTCTTCAGCTCCCGCCTCTCCTCGCAGTACTGCTGCACCGCCAGGCTCTCCGCCGGGCTGAAGGCCGCCAGCAGGTCCTTGGGGCGGAGCGAGGCGGCCCAGGCCCACGGCGACCGCCGCTTGTCCGCCAGCACGCTGACGGCGGCCTCGCTCAGCACCCGCAGGCGGATCTTCGCGGCGGTGCGCTTGAAGTTGTTCTCGGTGGTCAGGCAGTAGTAGAGGCCCTGGTCCGACGGCTGGGCCGAGCGGATCAGGAGGCCGTGCTCCGCCAGGACGACCCGCTCGCTCAGCTTCACCTGGGGGGGGTGGGCGGAGTTACAGTTTTACACCTGGGGGGGCAGTGTTGACCCAGCACTGTCAGGGGAAGAGCGCGCAAAATAAAACTCTGTGTGTGTGTGTGTGTTGATGACTGTGTGTGTGTGTTGATGACTGTGTGTGTGTTGATGACTGTGTGTGTGTGTTGATGACTGTGTGTGTGTTGATGACTGTGTGTGTGTTGATGACTGTGTGTGTGTGTTGATGACTGTGTGTGTGTGTTGATGACTGTGCGTGTGTGTTGATGACTGTGTGTGTGTGTTGATGACTGTGTGTGTGTTGATGACTGTGTGTGTGTGTTGATGACTGTGTGTGTGTGTTGATGACTGTGTGTGTGTTGATGACTGTGTGTTTTGGTGACTGTGTGTGTGTATATGTGCGTCGTATCTTATCAAAGGGCTGATAAAAGGATCAACAGCACTTTCTTTACCTTTAATCTGTGAACTTTTGCCCGTGTGAAGTGTTTGATGGCACCTTTTTACCTTCTACTCTGGTGAAGCGGTTGCCGGGTCACATGACCCCGCCTTGACCCCACCTTGACCCCGCCTTGACCCCGTCGCATGGCAACTGACCTCTTTCCTCCTGTCGTTGTCCCTCTGGATGAGCCAGCGCACGGACGCCTGGGGGGACTTCGGGAGACACTCCAGGAAGGTGGTGTTGTTCTTCACACTGTACTGAGTCATCTCCACAGCGTTCCTGTAGGCTGACACACACACACACACACACAAATGGAGTCACAACACACACACACATGCTCCACGTGTCTGTCTGAGTTTGGGCGAGTTAACCAGAAACCTCCTTCAGGGCCATAAACTGGAGCGTTGGGAGCAGATCCTGGTCCTCCGTTATCCGAATGGACTCACCTGGGAAAATTAGCACTAATCTGCGACTACGCTGACGCGGATTAACCCGAGCTCCCATCAGGTATTCCCTCTCTTCCCTCGGCCGCTTTAATTACCCTTCAGGTTGAATCCTCGGCACTGCGTGAGCGGATTTCCGTGCATCACGTCCTGCCTCCTGCTCCTCCTGGAAAAAGCGGAAATGGAACGTGAACGACGGGACGTGCGAAGAGGGGACGTTTCTGGGACAGCCCGGGGAAGGTGGGCGGGGCAAAGCTCTGAGCGTCGCAGGTCCCGAGGCCGAAGCGGATGTTGGTCAGCGGGAGCCACGAACAAGAAACCGCAAACGGTAACGAGAAAAATGGGAAGTCCGTTTGCTTTAACGCTGGCAAAGAGCTCATTAACCATCGTGCACTTGCCCCGACCTTTCCCAGCCTGTCACAGAAGAATCCTTCGCCTTGGCGGTGAACTCCAGATTACCTCTTCCCGGTGGGGTAGAAGCGGGAGCAGCTGAGTCCGTCCCAGGCGCAGTACGGATCCCTGGCCAGGCAGCAGTCGGCGCAGGCCGAGCCGTAGGCCTGGCAGCGGTGCAGCGAGACCTGCGACAGCCCGAACTCAGAGCTGACGTACAGCTGTTGCTGCAGGGGTGAGCAGGTCAGAGGTCAGTGGGGGGGTAATTAGGGGATTCTGGAGGGCAGGAGTTCCACGGGGCGGGGGGTGACTTACTTTCTTCGAGGATATTCTCAGATTTGTGATCGGAGCTTGATTCTGAAATCAAAAACAGAAAAACAAGATTCAACTTGGCGACGTTCTAAAGAAACACTTGAGTTAACGACTTCAACAAATATTTTCTTTGCAGTTTGTCGGATTGTTGTTTATTAGATGTTTTTAGAAGTTGAACTACTTTATTTGAGAGTTCTATAAAACTTTGGGGGATCAAAGGAGACATGTGATCACAGGCTGATCACACCATCATCAAAGCAGAAGCGGGGGTCGCCCGGGCAACCTGTCTCTTGGAGCGAGTGTGTTTCCCATCATTCCACACGGAGGCAGGAACGCCAGGCTCTCAAATGCCCCCGCCTCTGCCCTCTCCCCTTTTGTGTCGTGGCCAAGCCCCCCCCCTCTCCTCCCGCCTCTTTTCCCTTTGATTTTGAAGAGAAGAAAGTGATGAAAGTGAGGAGAGAATGAAAAGCAGAGGGCTGACCTTAAACACTTCCAGCTCCTCCAGGATCAGATCTTCATGGAGGGAGTTGTTGCTCGGCAGTGCAATTACCTTCTGAACTGTACCTTTGTCTGGGGGGGGCAGAACAGACATGTCAGGGGCTGCTACCACCCACTGCAGGCGAGCATATGAGAGGAGACAACATCAAAGCACAACCTGCTTTGATTCCTTTAGGTTTAAAGAAGGTGCTTGTTCTAGGTGAGTTACCACATTCAAACCTGTGGCCCGCGGGCACAAAAAAGGCCCACCAGGAGGTCAAATAGATCAAGATAACTTTTTAACTCGACTTGATTTATTTGGTTGCTTTTTTCAATGCTGCTACAGAAAAAACCCTGTTGTTTTCCTCATTTGTTTGTTTTTAAATTCAAGTTTCTGGAGCTCAACAAAGTTTCTCTGTCAGAAATCTGCGGTGGGGGCCTGGAGAGGGCCAGAGCCTCCGCTGTCATTGTCAGGGTACCCTGGGAACGTGGGGCGGAGCTTCCAGCGCTCCTGGAAAAGCCCGATAAGAGCGTCGCACTCATCCTCCGCACAAAGCTGCGTTTTCTCCGGGCTCAGACGCTCGGATAAACACAAGCAGCTGTGTGAGACCCGGAACGCAAACACGTGCACATCGCGCCAGGAATCCGCGCGTAATTGTCAATGTGCGTGTTATGCTTCTCAGCTGGCGCTCCGCGGAACGGTCCAGAGTGAAAAATGGGGCATGTGTCGCTGGGATGACCTTGGAGCGCCTACTGGAATCCTGCTGGATCTCAACCCGCCAGCCTGCGTCCGATAAGGCGGTGACCATCGCACTGCGATAGTCCGAATGTTGACCTTGAGCACATCCCGTGGGGTTCGGACTCACCTGTTCCCAGGAAGAGCACCTGGTAGTTTCCATCAGCGGCGGCGACCTGGTCTACCGCCACCGCCGTGTATCTGTAGTCAGCGTTGGTGCGGACCACCAGCGGCCGCCGACCCACCGGGTATATGGGGTTGAACATGACCGGGTGGTTCCGCACGAAGGTCACCACGTCGTCGGGGAACTCCTTTGTTGTCTGGATGTCCGGCGTGAAGGCTCCGCCGGGGCACTGCGGGCACAGAAAAGGGGCGGGCCGTTGAACAAGCCTTCAAGAATCACTGACCCCGAGCGATTTGGAAACAAACTCACGGTTCCGGGCCTCGGGTACGGGATGCGGCCCTGGAACGCCACCCACTGGAAGTTGGGCCCCTCCCTGTGGGCGAAGGGCCCGTTGAAGACAGTGAGGATGTCGGCCATGTTGTACACGCACACCGCCGAGCCTTTAAACACCGAGCTGAGGAGACCAGAACCAGGAAGGAACGTCAGCGGGAAGGACTCGCCCTTGGCCTTCGACCTCTGAGTATCCAAGCGGGTGAAAAAAGGAAATGTCTGTGGTTGGCGTTGGCCTTACCTCGTGGATGTAAATACCCCAAACACCAGCAGACCTTTGGGATGGTCCGTTTCCAGCAAAAACATGCTCTCTGAAAAGGGAGAAAGCAGGTGACGCTCCCTTCCGGAAGATCGATCCAAACACGCAAGAGAAATGAGGGAAAGAAAAAAAGTCACGGCAACCAAAACCAAGAGAGCAGCTGTTGCTGCTGCTTTAACCCAGACCAAGCAACGGGAATGTTTACGGACGGATGAATCACTGGAAACTCTGTAACAGCATCGCGGGTCCGGGAAACTGGTTTTCCGAAAACAGGAAAGTTCAGCCCGGACTCACCCAGCTCGTCGAAGTGAGTCTCGGTTCCGTCCTCCTCCAGGACCGAGCACACCATCCTGGCCTTCAGGAAGGTGGTCCACTTGTTCACCAGGCTGCGCTGCCCACCGATGTCGTTCTGCAGGAGAGGCGAAACGAACGATGTCGCCACGGACGATGATATTTCATCGGAGTGTAGAGGAGCGGAGGGGGCCTCACCGGACAGACCCTGGCCACCATGGTGTGGATGTTCTTGGTGTTCCCGCTGTTGTCCGTCAGCCTCTCACGGAAGAAGAAGTAGAGCTTGCTGTCGTTGGGGTCGGAGCCGTCGGGAATCAAGTGGGCGTCGATGAAGATCGGCTCTGTCAGAGGACGTGTCAGGAAAGGTGGAACCGTAAAGGCGTTGGGGGGTTTGTGGACTCACCGCTAAGCCACTTGGAGTTGTGTTGATCCGTCCTCACAGCGTTCCGCCCGGTCAGGCTCCGGAAGATGGCGGCGTCCGTCCCCATGAAGTCGATGTACATCCCGGAGAAGAGCTCCTGATCTGGAGGAAGCGTTCACTCCGTCAGCTCACTCCATCGGAGCGGGTTTCGCTCGTGTTGCCGCCCTGTTAGGCGACTTTGGCTCTGACTCCGCCTCCTTTTGCGCGGAACTTTCAGTTTTGCGGCCAAGCCTCGTTTCCGTAGCAACCATAAGAGCTGCCGCTAACGCAAGGGAGCTTTATCTTTAGCATCGGCATCGGCCATCAGCATCGGCCTCACATCGACCCGATGTGAGGCCGATGCTAAAGATCAATCTTCCAGACCAATCTTCCAGAGGAACGTCGCTGGAAGCGAGGCAACAACAAAGCTCACTAAAGCGAGAACGGCGCCACCTACTGAGCATGACGGACACCGTGTTGACCCGAGGGTTGAAGGAACATCGGCCCTTCCCAGACTCGGTCTTCGAGTCGATGTGGAAGACTCGTTCCTGTCGGAGAGAAAGCAGGAAGTCAGCTAAAGATACGACATTTGACAGAACATCTCCAACAGGAAGTTCCCCGTCCTTCCTTCCTGTTGGCTCCAGCTTTGATCTGATCAAAGGCTCTTCCCGGGTTCGACCGAGGCTCTGACGTGTTGCAGTGCTGAGCTGGCAGACGTGGCGTCAGCGCGGAGACGACCTTGCCTGGCGGCGCTCATCACGCTGATTAGCCTCTGGCAGCGCCGTCTCCAGCTGTTGCTTCTCCGGATGTGAAAGCGGAGAACTTTGTTTCCAGCTGTTTGAGTCTCTTTCAGGAGGCGCAAAAAAACCCGACAAAACTGTAACCCAGCATCAGCTAACGCGACAGAGCTGAGATCAAAGCACCTAGCTTTGATTCTTTGATGTTCTGGCTCTAAAATCGGACAGGTTTTCCAGGTCGGTTCTGGGGGCCCACCTCAGGCCTGCGGCCCCTGTTGACGTAGACGCAGACGGGGCTGTAGGCGCCGCTGCCACACATGAACAGATGGGTCCTGTTGTAAGGCTGCACCACGCGGATGAAATTCCCACAGCCGTGCTGGAAAACAGAGAGAGAGAGAGGCAAGGAGAGGTCAGGGGTCAAAGGGAAAGCGAAAGCAGGGGACCGGAGGGGGACATCCGAGAGGAGCTTCATCGCTCCCGAGCTATCCGGTTCCCTGAGAGGGAAATTCTACGACACATCGCAGCGAGGAAGGTCAGCCCCCCGACTGCGGGAAGACCAGAACCTCTACTGTCACACACCCTTCCTCGTCTTTATCTCTGCCTCACACCCACAGGAGGAGGGGGGGGGCTTTCCGAGGTCTGGAATTTAGAAAAACATCTCAATATTCATAACGATCCGCTTCGGTCTGGTGGAAGCAGGCCGGAGGTCCTCTGACGGGTTTAACCCTGTTCTGGTTCCAGCTCTGGTGAGGACTGGAAGACCGTGGTCTGGGCTCGGACAAACATTCCCCAGAACCTCGGCGTGACTCAGCATCCTCTGCCTGAGACCGGGGATTCGTTTACGCCGAGCTCAGCTTCTCCTGCAGGAGCTGCGGTACTTGTAGGCAGCTGTTTTCGTTCCAGAACGACCCAATTAGCGGAAAACCGGAGCGATGCTTGGAGCTGCTCCTCGGAGTCTGCTGCATGTCTTCATTAGCGCTCCTGGCCACTAACGAGCCTCAGCTATGAATCCTCGATGAACCTCATCCCATTTCCCTGGGATTATTTGGATTTATTTTCCTTGTGGGTCCTTGCCCCCCCCCCCATCGCACCTCGCCCTCATCCCAACGAATTGCTGCGGGACCAACCAACTGGGTCTTACCGTGGGATCTTTTCCCGCCATTTGGCACTCGTCTATCTTGGCTGTGGACGCTGGCCAGAAAAGCTGAGGAGACACGGGAACGAGAGACGGATCAACAAAGACAACGGTCACCTGACGGTAGCGCACGTACACCGGCGGAGCAGGCAGAGCGCCGCTGTCTGGATGGATGGATAAGTTGACTTAATGGATGCGGCGCGGCGGTCCCTGGGGGGACCTAAACGCTCCCCCGCCTGTTCACGCCATTCCCAGCCATCAATTACAGCGTACGAGCTCAGAGTGTTTTCCAGTGACCCCAGTGACTCTAACAGCAGCTAATGCCTCCAAATTGCAGAAATTTGCGAAAACGCTGCGAGCGGCGTGCCCTCTGACCTTCAGCGTTCCGTGTGTGATGTTGTTGATGTCCACGGAGAGGACGTGGTCCTTGCAGCCCACGTACATCCTGTCCTGGTCCTCGTCCACGTGCAGGATCCTGTAGTCCATGGCCTGGTCAGAGACGCGGTAGTGCTGGAAGGACTCGGAGGTCTGCAGGTCTGGAGGAAAGACCACAGCTGGGTGAGTCTTGGACCAGGACTCTGGAGGAGGAGGTCCTGGACCTAGGACTCCAGAGAAGGAAGGTAGGAGGTAGTCCTGGACCTAGGACTCCAGAGAAGGAAGGTAGGAGGTAGTCCTGGGCCCAGGACTCTGAAGAAGGAAATGCTGGACCAAGACTCTGGAGGAGGAAGTCCAGGAACCTGTCTGGAGTCTTGGTCCTGGTCCCAGAACTCCTCATTCAAAGCCTGACGCTCGTCCAGAAGAGCCACCCCACCTCTGCTGGTTAAATCCTGGAGGTTCTTTTCGTCCCGCGGACCTTCGGCAGAACCTTCAAAGGCAAACTCATGAATATTTACCACTTTTCCAATCTGGAGAGAAAGAACAGGAACCCCCCCCCGACCCTCCTCAGCTCTTTTATTAGCTCCAACAGGTCGCCGCTACCTTCTTTCAAAGCCTCAAAGGGGGAAACTGTTTAAACAAGTGTTTACATAAAGTTTAAAGAAGTTTTTAATAAACTTTAAAGAGGTTTTTAATAAAGTTAGAGGAGCTCACTGAGGCTGAAGGGCTCACCTGCCAGAATAAATGCTACGGATAAATTCGAAGCGCATTTCCACGAAAAACAAACTGGAATCTTTGGGTCCATAAATCTGGATCCTGGAGGTGAACCAGAACCCGGCGCCGGATCTTCTGGGTTTCGCGCTAACTGGAATCAGACTGGGAATGTCAGGATGAGGCAACAGCGCGAGCCTCAATATAAAAATGTTTTTTTGTGTTTTCTGACGCTTTGGTTTGGACCCGGCGAGAAGCAATATCTTGCAAACCTCGGGGTTGTTTTCTCAGCGGGGGAAAGCCGAGCTCAGAGGGCGTCACCAGGATCGGGCTCAGATCTGCTGAGCTCTCCGGACATTCCGGAGGGGATCCTCGCGGTGCTTTCAGGGAGCCGTACAAACATCGGAGGCGGATCACCTGGAAGACTCCGTCCACATATCTGAGCCGTAGATCTGACGTTCGGATCCTCAGGAGGGAGAGTTTCCAGGGCTCGTGCCAGCTAACGGCCACGTCCTCCGGTCCAAAATTCCAGAGTTGCAACCTCACTGCGGTGCTGCATTAAAGCGACGCTTCATCAGAACCAGAACGTTGTTTTGCAGCCACATCTGCGCTGACGAAAACTCGCCGCACATGTGCTCCATTAGCCGCGACTTTAATGGACATTCCTCTCAACACACGTGGTCCCCAGACGGAGACGCTCCGTCGGACATCAGCTGTCTTTGGAAAACCGGGCAGGGACGACTTTCACTGGGAGCTGCAGAGACACGGCGGGCCCTCGCAGTGGGGCCGTCTCCGACCTTTGGGCTTTGATCAGGCGCGCTCGCCGCTCGTTCGGGTGCTGGGCGGCGGCGGGGAGGCCGGATGCTTCTCTTCGGAGGCGGCCAAGCGGAAACCGCACAAAGGCCTCCTGTCGGAGCGGCGGCAAGTGGACCGCTCCCGCGGGGTCCCGGCCCTTTCTTGAGGTCGGACAAAGGACATGAAAGCGCCGCTGGAAAGATGAAAGCATGAAAGAGATGCTTCCAGTTTTAATTCCAGCATTATCCGATTAGAAGTCGCTCTAATCTAGGCTAACTTGAGAGTTCTGATTTCCCGCCGTTGCCTGTGCATCTACGCTAGCTCCCGTCAGGGTATTACGCTGCTTTGATCTATTTCGAGCATCGTGTAGCGTGACTGAAACTGTAGCTTCTTCCTGCAAATCCAAACTTCTGGATTTTTCTCTTTTAATAAATGCAAATTGGCATCTTATGCTCGTGTGCAAGATACCGTCCCAACATAAAAGCCACCGCCACCGGTGGAGTGATTGGCGGGTTTAGCGCGTCTTTAGCGCCGACTGAAGTTTCGCCGGACGGTTTAATTTAATTAAACGCGTCGCTTCCTGTCAGCTGGTTTTGCTTTCTGCTTGGGCTTCAGAAAACTACGAGCTGCGGTCGCTGCGGGAGGAAATCCAGCCGTGTGGAAACACGACTGATTGCTCGCGGGCTCGCCGAGTCTCCCCCGGCGACGGCGGTCAGGAGCGGAGGGAACTGTCACTGCCGCCCGCATGGGGATGGTTGCAATTTAACGGATTAGCCTGCCCTGGCGCCGGCCCTGCTTCCATTTCTGTGATTGGATGCCGGCGACGTGGACCCTCCGAACGAGGACGCCGTAAACAACACGTCCGCTCCGCGGTCACGCTGCCCGGGTCCTGGCGGGGAGCGGCGTGACGTCAGAGCGTCGGAATCCGAGCTGGGAACATTTAACAGCGCGACACAGACATAATTTTTAACGCATTTTTCACATTTTGTCCCCGTCAAATCGTCAAAACAACGGACCACGTGACCCTCACTTTAGCGGCGGGGTGTCGTCTGCATAAAACCGCAAACGACTTTTCCATCTTCTTTTGCTTAACATCATGCGCTTCATCGCCTAAGTCCATCAAGTATTCGAACAAAAAAAGCTTAAATGTGAATATTTCTTCCAGATTGATGGAAAACCACGACACTGGAGATGATTCCGAGATGATTCCTACCAGATCGAGGATGATCAAATTATTTGACTGCTTGTTTGAGGCGACTGTTGATGAAGCCACGCCCCCAAAGTAAACCTGTGAGACATCGTGTGGCAATAATACGGGCTAGAGTTCCCCCTGTGGTTGTTAGAGGCAACCAGTGGGTGGAGCCACGCCACAGGCTGGGGACAGGCCTGATGCCGTCCGGCTGTAATTCCTGGTGTCAGACGGAGGCGAGGGTGCCGTTCCTGGGAGCCGGGGCCACCCATGGCGAGCCAGGAAAGCTGGCTGACAGAGTCGTCCGATTGTCTGTCCAACACGCATACTCGGCATTCCCAAGGAGGCAGCGCTCCGGAGCCAAGCCGCTGCTGCCCGGAGTGCTGCGCGGAGAGGCGCTCGCTTCTGCGGGAATTTCCTCGCAGGCGTGCGGTCCGGCACCAAAGTCAACTGTGGGGTTCTGTGGCCCGCTCGGGTGTCGAGTCGCCCCCCCCCACCGTCAGACCCGAAACCTGAGAACCAACCTGCCAACCAGGTCAACACGGTTCACGTTCCCAACGCTCCAATTAGCACCTCGCCTTCCCTCTCCGCGCGTCATCTGCAGCTCGCACGATTAGCCGAGTGAGCTTTTAGGAGCGACCTTTCGCCCACAGCAGACGGGGGGGGGCTCGCTCCTCACCATGTCCAGAGAGAGGGAGTACCCTCGCTGACCTGGGAGGTCAGGTTGGTGTTCTGAACGTTCCCTTAGCCCTCAGGTGGATGTTTAGATGCCCCCCCCACCGCCAAATGAGACAAACCTGTCTGAGAGGAAATCCCCCAAATCCCAGAAAAACAGAAATTATCCATCACAGATTACCATCGACTTTGACAGAAGGTGCAGACGCTAATGTACACTGGAGACAGGAAGCTGATTAAAGAGGTAACAAATGAACCTCAGAGGCCTCCTGCCCCCCTCCCGATCTTTGACATCTTGACCCACTGTTAAACCCGAAACGACGTTTGATGGACTCGGGTCTTTACTAACTCGTCGGATCTGGAACGCTCAGACAAGAGGGAACGTGAAACCGCATGTCTAAAATGAAGATTGGCTGAGATTAAAGGAGGTTTTAAATCAGGGTCCGGGGGGGGGTCCTAGAGGGTCTTGGGGGATCCTGGAAGATCCTAGAGGTTCCAGGAGGGTTTTGAGGGATCATGGAGGGTCTTGGAGACTCCTGTAAAGTTGCCAAATCCGACTGGACCGTCAACTTGTTCTGCGACATCTGGAAACTTTTGTGGGCCAAAGAAAATATCCCGGAGGTATGGCACGTTCCAGGTTGGACTAAACTGCTCCAGCCGATCACGGAGCCCCGCTGTAGCATCGTAGGCTCAGAGGTGACAGCAGAGAGGACGCTGAAGAGCGAGGCCGCGGGAGATTTGCTCCAGATGTTTCTGGAGTCCCCCGACACCCCGGATCGGTCCGCGGGGCTCAGCTTCGTTAGCCGGAGCGTCTCTGTTTATTATCCGCATACTTTAAGTGTTTATCGTGCGGTTCTGATTGCGGTGGGGCGCGGCCGCCCGCAGCTCTGCAGCGTTTGCTCGGCGAGGACGCGAGGAATGTCAGAAGCCGCCTCGCCCCTGGCTTCCATTTCAGCAGCCGCTCGGGGACGACCCCAGAAGGTCTCGCCTTACTGGTTTATTTTGCCTGGTTCCGTTTCTCTCAGTTTGTTATCGTTAACGCGTGTTTTTGTGGGCCTGAGGTTCGAGGCTGACAGGTGCCGCCGCCGCCGCCCGTCATTCATCTCCCTGCATCAGCTTCTGACCCGCCACCAAACTCCTGCAGGCCCTGAAGGTCACGACCTTCAAACCTGCACCCTGTCAGGGCGATGAATGAAGCGAGTCGCCCTTGAGCGAACGACCTCCTGACACACCGAGAGGGAACAAAAAAACTTCATGATTCATGGGATTTGGCCGAAATTCTGTCAACAAAGCTGAAGATCAAAGCGCTTTCTTCAAAGCGACAAGAAAAAAGATGTAAAATGTTGCCTGAATTGTGAATTTTGTCTAATCTGGTGCTGAAAACATCGTTATTTACCGCCAACCCGCTGGTCTGATGCTTTCTGAGGAACAGTAATCCCATCTAATCTGACCCCTAAAGGGGTCCAGGATTACAGGGACTGCTAATATTTAACGACTCAGTGATCCAGAGCAGAAGTCCTCAGGACAGATGAGGAGAGAGACGAAGAGGAGGAGGAGGAGGAGGAGGACACGCGGGAGGGCGAGTGCTGAGCGGTGATCAAACCTCAGGGGTCAGGGGTCGGCGCCAAAACTTCAGCAAAACTTTCAAAGGTTTCCAAGCAGCGCGACGAATCCTCTGAAATAAATCAGGGCTGGGGGCTGATGCCCACGACGCTGCAGCGCCAGGGAGCGGGATTACAGCCTAACTGGAAACAGATTCTGGGCTGACGGTTGGGAATTTTGCGGACAGAGGAGCTGGACGAGGAGCTCGGAGTCGCGTTGTGATCCACAGAAAACCACAGCTGAGCTGCAAATCAGGCCATAAACCAGCTCGTAACCACCGACACCCCCCCGCCCCTCTTGTCCCCCCCACATGAGCATTTGTTTAGCGTTAGTGGCACTGAACATCTGGTTAGAGACAGATGTGGAGTGTTTTGTCCCTACCGTCAAACGAGAGGAAGACTCTTGGCTGAGGCTGGGGGAGGCTGGACACCCCCACCCAGAGGAGACAGGCAGCCAGGAGGGCTGACACCAGCGGCGGCCTGGCCTGCACCCTCGGTCCGCCCATGGTCGCGGCGCTGCTGGAGACGATCGCCAGCGCCTGCTGGGAGAGGAGATTGGAGTTAAGTGTGTTTGTGGGGGGGGTGGGGGGGGGGGGTTGGAGGTGTGGAAATCAAACCAACCCAGATCAGAGCTGAAACATGTGGCTAAAGCTCATCTCCTACTGGTGTTCGCTTAAATATAGATGAGCTAAACCGGGGGGAGTAGTTAGGGCTAGGGGTGAGGGGGGCACCCCTCCCCCCCTCGTTGTTCTTCTTCTCTGACCAACAACAGCAGCTCAATTATTGATAGCAGCAGGTAGCGTAGCGGAACGCCCGCGGGGCAGCGAACTCCCACGCAGCTGTAGCACGCCGCGGCGAACGCTACCTGTGCAGCAGAGCAACAATGGAGCCTAAAGGGGGGTCTGGTGGGGTGGGGGGTGCTCATGGCTTATAGATGTGCAATAAAAAATTGATGTGAGGAACAGGACGAGCCGCATGAAAGTTTGAGGTGGAAGTGCGGAACAAATCTGTGTGTGTGTGTGTGTGTGTGTGTGTGTGTGTGTGTGTGTGTGTGTGTGTGTGTGTGTGTGTGTGTGTGTGTGGTTGGGTTGGGGGGGGGGGGTCTTCAGGTGCACAAGGAGAGCAGATGGGGAGCTGCAGGGACGTAAAACAGCACGTGGGCTCGTGCGGACCCACCGCTGCCTCAGCGCACGTCCTTGTTTGGACATCCAGCTGCAGCCTGGAAGCGACCCGGAATCACGCCCTCCATCAGGCTCAGAACTCCATCAAGGAACATAAATTCTTTATAGTTTACAGCAGCCACGACTGTGGACACCCCCCCAACACACACACACACACACACAAAACCCCCCGCCCTCTGCAAAAACGCGGACAACAGGAGTCAGCTGAGGGCTCGCTGCACCACCGCTATTCCAAGTTTAGGAAGACGCCCACAGCCGTTGTTCCAAATTACTCATAGCTGGTGCCTGAAGGGTTTCAAACTTGTGACTGTGGGATTTCCTTAGAGGGTAGGAGGACTTGAGGGGGGCCTGAGAGGTCTTGGGAGGACCTGAGAGGCGCCTGAGGGGTCTTAGGAGGACCTGAGGGGGCTTTGAGGAACCAGAGGGGTCTTAAGGAGACCTGAGGAGTCTTGAGGTACCTGAGGGGTCTTGGAGGAAGCTGAGGGGTCTTGGGGTGTCTGAAGGGTCTTGGGGGGACCTCAGAGGTCTGTGGGTACCTTAAGAGGCTGAGAGGAACTGGAAGGGTCTTAAGGAGACCTGAGGGGTCTTGGGGTACCTGAAGGGTTTTTGGGGGACCTGAGGGGTCTTAGTAGAAGCTGAGGGGTTTTAGGGGGACCTGAGGGGTCTTAGGGGAAGCTGAGGGGTCTTGGGGTATCTGAAGGGTCTTGGGGGGACCTCAGAGGTCTTGTGGTACCTGAAGGGTCTTGAGGGGACCTGGGGGGGTTTAGAGGAACTGAAGGGATGTTAAGGGGACCTGAGGGTTCTTAAGGAGACCTGAAGGGTCTTGGGGGGACCTGAGGGGGACCAAAGGGGTCTTGAATGCACCTGAGGGATCTTGGGGGACCTTAGGGGTCTTAGGGGAATCTGAGGGTCTTGGGGTACCTGAAGGTTTTTTTTAGGGGGCCTGAGGGGTCTTAGTAGAAGCTGAGGGGTTTTAGGGGGACCTGAGGGGTCTTACTGGAAGCTGAGGGGTCTTGGGGTATTTGAAGGGTCTTGGGGGGACCTCAGAGGTCTTGTGGTACCTGAAAGGTCTTGGGGGGACCTGGGGGGGGTTAGAGGAACCGAAGGGGTATTAAGGGCACCTGAGGGTTCTTAAGGAGACCTGAAGGGTCTTGGGGGGGACCTGAGGGGGACCAAAGGGGTCTTGAATGGACCTGAGGGATCTTGGGGGACCTTAGGGGTCTTAGAGGAATCTGAGGGTCTTGGGGATACCTGAAGGGTCTTCTCCACCTTTGTGGACTTTTCAGTCCAGATGTGCAGGGTTATCTGGGACTGAGGCTCGTTCTGCTGAAATTTTAGTGGTGATTCTGTTTTCAGCTCCCAGACAGGTTTTACTGGTCTCAGCCACAGCGTTACCTCGTTCTCACCAGTGTTTTTACTGCCCCCCCCCACTTAACCCAAACCAGCGAATTTCTAAATTCACTGGAGCGTCCCGCTCTGGAAGGTCGCCGTCTACTCCCTCTGTGCTCGAAGGGGACCCTGTTCTCCAGGGGTGGGGGTCCGGAAACTTTGGCCTCACAGCTGCTGAACCCATCAGTGGGGGGGGGGGGGCACATCTGAGCATCCCATCACACCCCAGCAGGTCAGCTTTAAATGCTTCCTTTGCTTGAAGGACACTCTTCAGGATGAGAGACCCCTCGCCCCGGGCAACCCCCCCCCATCAGTGTCGCTGAAGTGTCACGTTCAGGTCTTCGAACTCCAGCAGATCCCAGTTTAGCGGGAATCTGAGCGATGGCACAAAGGAGGTCAGTGAGTGTCGAGGGTCCACACTAATCTGTTTATTGTGCATTCTTCCACTAATGAGAGCGAGGAACCAATAACCCCCCCTCCAGGAAAACCAGGAATTGCTGCTTTTCCTTGCTCCACCTGCAGGTGGGAATGCTTGGAGCATGCTCCATCCCAACGCAGGTTTGGGGCGAAGGACCTGCGTGTTTGGCCCCAATGGGATGCACCACGCCCGACACACGGCTGTCACGTGACGGCCCCCCCGGAATTGTTTAACCTTCCCCAAACAAGATGATAAACTCTGGAAAACAGGATGGAAGGTCAGCTGGGGTGAGAAATTCCAGACCAGTTAGTGAGCTGGTGGGAATCCTGCACCTGTTAACCTCCAGTTGGGGGGGTACCCCAGCAGGTAGACCCCCCCCCACACACACATACCCCCCCCACCAAGGTTCAGGACTCACCTCTGCCTTCAGGGCCGGACACGCTTCCACAGGGACCACTTCCCAGACTGGATCCGTTCTATCTGCTGTCGCTCCCGCTGAAGGGAAACGCCGCTGGTCCTCGCAGGCGCTGGAGCCCGACTGAGACGGAGAGAGAGAGACGGAGAGGGAGGGTGTCCTGTTACACCCCTCCCCTTCCTCCTCCCCCTCCTCACCCACCCTGTTAACCAGTGGCGGGCGTGGGTCCACCACAACACATGTCCTCACAGAGATAGATCTTCATCAGTGTAAACACTCCCCCTTCAACAAAGAGCCAAAAGAAATGATAAAAGACATCAAAGCCTCCAAAGGGGGGGGTGGGTCCACACGCTTCCGGGGGGGTCACACGCTGATGGGCTGCAGGTCACCCCCCCATCTCCCAAGAAGCTAAATTAGCATTTATCTTTGCATTTTGGTGGTTAAAACACACAAAATTGTTTTCTTTTTTCTTCAAAGGCGTGACATCAAAGCAGGATGTAGTGTTTCATAAGCAGCTAATTACAAACAGGCTAACTGAAGCTAAAATGCTAATGAATTCATCTTGCACGCGAGCATCTGCCGCGGTTGCTCAACTCTGCAGCTGGTTCGCACGTTAGTCGCTACTGGCAAAACCAAAACTTTGCCACCATCGGGGTCACGCGGCGAGGAGCGCCACAAATATTCGCAGCAGAATTTCCCCCCGGAACAAAGGCGCGGACGGCGCTGCGGCCGCGTTCGCCGCGACCTTTTCAAAGCGCCGCCGCGGCTCAGACGCACCCCCGAGAGCGCCGGCGGGTTTCAGCGGCGGGACAATGGGGGGGGGTGTTTTTCACGGGCTGAAAGTCCGGGATGAGACCAGACCAAATCTGGAGCCTTTCACCGGGGCCACTGGGGAGCTGCGTCAAAGTGGCGAATTTGCCGAAGACTTTCCCCGGGGTCAGGCGGCGAACGCGAGCCGCCGGGTCCAGACGTCGGAACGAACGCGTTGGCATTTCAGAGTGCGATCTGGAGTCGCCATGGAGGTTTGGGGAAGAGAGACAATATAAGAGAGAGATGGGGAAGGAGACGAGGTGTGTGTGTGTGTGTGTGTGTGTGTGTGTGTGTGTGTGTGTGTGTGTGTGTGTGTGTGTGTGTGTGTGGGGGGTGAAGTCAGTGGTGGAGACAAGAGGAACTAATTACCCTCCTCCACAACAGCGCAGCCTGATTTACACCTCTCCAATTAAAGTGTCAGGACGGCGCACCAGAGCACGATGGGATATTTTCCTCGCTCTCTTTTATTGGGGGCGGGGGGCGGAGAAGGTGGGGGGGGCGGAGATGGTGGTGGGGGGGGGATGGTTGGGTGGTGGCGGGGGGGCGTAGATGAGGCGCATCCTTCACTGTCCCCTGGACCGAGCCGCGGAGGCGAATTAGTTTAATGAACGAGGAGAGACAAACAGGTGATAAATGATGATTGCAGGAAGCTTCTGTCAATAGTCACAGCCCCCCCGTGACCCCCCCCGGCCCCCCCCCTCGGCGTCTAGAGGGGGGGCTCCTCCCCCTCACCGCTCCTCTGCCGGCGTGTCTTTGCAGACCTGTTCCTTGTTAGCCACGCAGATGTTTCTCGTTTATTGCCCTGATGGGCCAAGGACGGTTCAGGTGTGTGTGTGTGTGTGTGTGTGTGTGTGTGTGTGTGTGTGTGTGTGAGAGAGAGTGAGTGTGTGTGTGTGTGTGTCAGCGGGGGGGCCCTCAGCATTTTATTTTATAGATTTGCTCTCTGAACTCAAAAGGTCACGCTCGTCCGCAGCTAACGGCTAATATGAGGCTAATTAGCTTCATCTTTGTTCATGGGCTTTAATGCTTTGATGGTCAACATCAAAGGTCATGAACAATTACAAACGCTGCCGCTCTCATCTCTACCTTTTCAAATTACTATTGTGCATTTCAGTGGGTGTGTCCAGCCAAGCCCCGCCCACTGAGCCTCCCTATTCCTCCTCAGCAGATAGCTTTCCGATGCTAGCAGCGCTACGTCTGATTCAGTTAAAAAAATAAAATCAAAAATATTTTCGCTCTATTTCAGGACAACCGACCGACAAAAGCTTCCTTGTGTGGTAACGACGTTCCCCGCCCGTCACGCATTCCATCGGGGGCGGCGTGGTGAGCAATTAGTGCTCGGCGAAAACGGCGGCATCGTCAAAGAGTGGAGCCGCGCGTGGCCTCGAGGCGCGACCGACGATGCGTGAGACCGATTCGCCTCGGCGTGCAAGCCCCTCGGCCCCCACCTGTCAGCCCGGGCCCGGTAAGAACCGGATAAATGTGGTTAGCGTCCGGAAAACCGGGTTTACGAAACGACGTTAACGTTGAAAACGAGCTCTCAGTTCCAGATTAAACGTTAAAAATGCGGATTAACTCGTAAAAGTGAAACGTCCCCGAAGACGGGACTATTTTTTTTTTTTTTTTTTTTTTTGGTGTTTGTGTCTATTCAGCAGTCTTAGCCGCGATGAGACACACACACACACACACACACACACACACACACACACACAGTGCGCTTCCCCCCAGGAGCTCGGATCGGATTCTTGGACTGGTGCGGACGACAGCTGCTGGGCGGAGAAGTTCTGGAAGAGGACCGGGGACGGGCCGAGGGGGGACGGTCGGAGGCCTCGAGGTTGAGCAACAGGACGCCGGGGCTGAGCTGGCACCGGGCCAGCAGGGGGGGCGCTGGGAACGAGCGCCGCCGCCGCAGCTGGAAGACAAGACGCTAACCGTCCCGAAAACGCCGAGTCACCGCTTTGCAGCCCGGGCTAACGTGCTAAACCACAGGCTAAGTGGGCGGGGCTTAGACGGGGCTAAAGCAAGCTAGCGCTCTTACCACGACGGTGGTAAGGTCAGAGGTCAACCCCCCCCTCACCGTGACGTCGGCCCCGAGAACCTCCCCCCCAGATGTGGAGCCTCACCCCCCAGATGTGGAGCCTCACCCCCCCAGATGTGGAGCCTCACCCCCCCCAGATGTGGAGCCTCACCTCCCCACAGATGTGGAGCCTCACCCCCCACAGATGTGGAGCCTCACCCCCCCCAGATGTGGAGCCCCCCCCCAGATGTGGAGCCTCACCCCCCCCAGATGTGGAGCCTCACCCCCCCCAGATGTGGAGCCCCCCCACAGATGTGGAGCCTCACCCCCCACAGATGTGGAGCCTCCCCCCAGATGTGGAGCCTCACCCCCCAGATGTGGAGCCTCACCCCCCTCACCCCCCCAGATGTGGAGCCTCACCCCCTCAGATGTGGAGCCTCACCCCCCCCCAGATGTGGAGCCTCACCCCCCCCAGATGTGGAGCCTCCCCCTCCAGATGTGGAGCCTCACCCCCCAGATGTGGAGCCTCACCCCCCACAGATGTGGAGCCTCACCCCCCCAGATGCGGAGCCTCACCCCCCCCCAGATGTGGAGCCTCACCCCCTCTAGATGTGGAGCCTCCCCCAGATATGGAGCCTCACCCCCCCAGATGTGGAGCCTCACCCCCACAGATGTGGAGCCTCACCCCCCACAGATGTGGAGCCTCACCCCCCAGATGCGGAGCCTCACCCCCCACAGATGTGGAGCCTCACCCCCCCCCACAGATGTGGAGCCCCCACAGATGTGGAGCCCCCCCAGATGTGGAGCCCCCCACAGATGTGGAGCCCCCCCAGATGTGGAGCCCCCCCCAAGAGGAGCTGCTTTTCACCTTCCACCAATCAGGCGCCAGACGACCACCTGGGGGGTCAAGGTTTCGGAACGTTTTAGCCTTGGAATGCCGCCACAGACACGGTGCAGACCCTCACCCCCCCACAGATGTGAAGCCCCCCCACAGATGTGGACCCTCATCCCCCCCCACACTTATGACTCGGGGCTAATGTAAACTTCCTGGTGTTTTATATGCTTCCTGGGGTCAGAGGTCACCAGAGGTGCGTGAGTAATCCCAACATGAACCTGGGGTGGGGGGCAGGAGGGGGCGGGGGGGCGGAGACCCCCTCCTGCCCCCCCCCCAGATCGGGTCAATCGCGACCTCTGACCTGCCGCGCCACATTTCCATCATCTCTCCAGTAGCCCCTCCCCATGGCTGCTTAGATCCTGATCAATGATCAAAGCCAGAACCCCCCCCCCCCGAGAAGCTGAGTCAATGAGAGGGAGGTTTAGGGGGAGGGGCCACAAGGAGCTGAAGTTTTTAATTGGTTTGACCCCCCCGGTTGCCATGGGGACCGTCTCCAGGTCGCCGAGATGAATAGCGCTCATTAGCTGAGTGGAATATCGGGAATTGTGCAGGTGATTCCCCGCACACCCTCACCGGGAAGTTCTTGGGTTCACGCAAACGTTACGAACTCCAGATGCAAGTGTGGCCCCGCCCCTTTTCCCCGCCCCTTCTCTGCCGACCAATCGGACTCCGGTCTGACCCGCCGCACCTCGCCGCAGCGCTGCTTTGATCTTGAACAGTGTTGTTTTGAAGCATAAATCAAAGTGCTTTTAAGTGGATGACCCCCCTTTGATGCTGAGCTCCAGCCACTCTTCCATTAGCAGTATTGATTCATCAAACAGATATTTGTTTGTCCTGGAAAAGATCAATGATTTATCTTATTTATGGTGATCAAAAAGGGCCGAGGATCAATGGAGGGGGCGGGGCTTATCGTCAGATGGGGAATGACAGGAAGTACTTTGTGTAATTCCAATCTCTGGAAAAAGTATGAACACGTCAGGGTTGGTCAATGTGCTGATGGGCTTCAGTATGGTTCTGGTCCTGGTTCTGGTCCCGGTTCTGGTTCTGCTCCTGATTCTGATCCTAGTTCTGGTTCTGGTTTTGGTCCCAGTTCTAGTTCTGCTCCTGATTCTGATCCTAGTTCTGGTTCTGGTTTTGGTCCCAGTTCTAGTTTTGATCACTCGTCTTGGTCCTGATTCTGATCCTAGTTCTGGTCCTGGTTTTGGTCCCAGTTCTAGTTTTGATCACTCGTCTTGGTCCTGATTCTGATCCTAGTTCTGGTTCTGGTCCCAGTTCTGGTTCTGGTTTTGGTCCCAAATCTAGTTTTGGTCCCTGGTCTTGGTCCTGGTTCTGGTCCCAGTTCTGGTTCTGCTCCTGATTCTGATCCTAGTTCTGGTTCTGGTTTTGGTCCCAGTTATAGTTTTGATCACTCGTCTTGGTCCTGATTCTGATCCTAGTTCTGGTTCTGGTCCCAGTTCTGGTTCTGGTTTTGGTCCCAAATCTAGTTTTGGTCCCTGGTCTTTGTCCTGGTTCTGGTCCCTGTTCTGGTTCTGCTCCTGATTCTGATCTGAGTTCTGGTTCTGGTTTTAATCCCAAATCTAGTTTTGGTCCCTGGTCTTTGTCCTGGTTTTGGTCCCAGTTCTAGTTTTGATCACTCGTCTTGGTCCTGATTTTGGTCCTAGTTCTGGTTCTGGTCCCAGTTCTGGTTCTGGTTTTGGTCCCAAATCTAGTTTTGGTCCCTGGCCTTGGTCCGGATTTTGATCCTAGTTCTGGTTCCAGTTCTGGTTCTGATTTTGGTCCCAAATCTAGTTTTGGTCCCTGGTCTTGGTCCTGATCCTGGTCCCAGTTCTGGTCCAGATTTTCTGGTGAGTTACGTCGGGCTTGAGGAGGGATGATGCAGAACCAGAGCTGGGACGTGAGCGGAACGGGCCGGACCAGCGGTGTGTGAGTAATCCCAACACGAACCGTCGGTCCTGATGATCATGTGCAGATGAGGCGCTCCCGGGTCGGCTCCCCAGAGAGTCCGGCGGGTTCGGCGAGGCGGCGACCTCCTAGAAAAACATCCTCGTTCCGACTGAGGTCAACATCTGGCTCGGCCTCGGAGTCACATGACTCACGCCTCTCGGCGCCGCGGCGGCCCAGTAGAACCTGCTGCTGAGGTACCGCGTGGTCTGTCCCTGCAGATCCAGTGTTTGACATTCCGAGGAGGAATTCCGAGGTTTCGGGGTGTAACGCCGCCACGGCGTCCTGCCAGGAGGTGGGTGGGGCCTGCTGCGAGCGCACAAACAAGGGGGCGGAGTCAGGAGGTCAGTGACGGGTCCGTGGTTCTGACTCAGAGACAGAGACTCCCAGACATTCAGCTGGATCCAAAACATCCCGAAACCAGTGAGTCATCCCATCGTGGCGGCGAAGGGTCAGACCCCCTTTGATCTCATCAAAGCATCAAGGCTGCAGTCCGCGATCCTTTGAACTTGAGTTTTGAAATCACAAAGGAGCAGCTTCATTTGTGCTTCCGGCCTGCTGAGACTGACGGGAAGTGGAGGAGGACTCGTCATCCGGGAGGGGGGCGCTGATGATGACGAGGATGACGATGACGAAGACGGTGACGAAGACGTCTCACCCGCCAAGTGCAGCGAACGTTCTCCTCTCAGAAAACCGCATTTGGGAGAGACTAAAGCCAAAATAAAAACAGGTTCGGGCCCCCTGGGCTCGTCCAACAGAGGATGATCAGATCCAGATGTTTGTTTTATCCTCGAAACAGCTGCACAGCTGCACAACAGACGGGAGGTTGTGAAATGCTGCCACCTAGCGGAGGAGCTCGGTCAACGCCGACACGTCAGGACGCCTCATCTACCTTTAATCTGCAGTAACCTGACGAAAATAATCCCGGATTTACAGGCGATTTGACCCAGATGACATTCATCCCGCCGCTGCCGATAAACGTGGTTTTAAAGCGAGTAAATTAAAAGAAAGCGCGAATAAATAAAAAGCGTTGTAGTTCCCGCTGCGGCCGCTTGGCGCCGCTCTTCCAACGCGCTGATGTTCAGGGACGTTAAACTGGAATAAAAAGTGAAATAAACCAGTTTGTTGTGATTAAACCTGGCCCGTAATTAGAGGAGGCTGATTCATAACCAGGAGGGAGCCGAGGTTCAATATGGGTAAAACAAATAATCCTATAGCTGCTCACAATGCTGCTCAATATCAAAACAAAGGTTAATGAAAATCCCCAACAGCACCTTCGTCGTCACCATCATCTTCCTCAGCCTCGGTGGACTGGGGCGACAACTGGTGACCCTGAGGCTGGAGGGGGAGGAGGAGGATCCATCAGGGGCTCGTCGGGAACCAGTAGAGCACCAGTACAGGACCAGTACAGCACCAGTACAGGGCCAGTACAGCACCAGTACAGGACCGGTACAGCACCAGTACAGGACGAGTACAGGACCGGGACAGCACCAGTACAGGACAAGTACAGGACCAGTACAGGACCAGTCCAGGACCAGTACAGGGCCAGTGCAGGACCAGTCCAGCACCAGTACAGGACCAGTACAGGACCAGTCCAGCAGCAGTACAGGACCAGTACAGGGCCAGTACAGCACCAGTACAGGACCGGTACAGCACCAGTACAGGACCAGTGCAGGACCAGTACAGGACCAGTACAGGACCAGTACAGGGCCAGTGCAGGACCAGTCCAGCACCAGTACAGCACCAGTGCAGGACCAGTCCAGCAGCAGTACAGGACCAGTACAGGACCAGTACAGCACCAGTACAGCACCAGTACAGGACCAGTCCAGCACCAGTGCAGGACCAGTACAGGACCAGTCCAGGACCAGTACAGCACTAGTACAGGACCAGTCCAGCACCAGTACAGGATCAGTACAGCACCAGTACAGGGCCAGTACAGCACCAGTACAGCACCAGTACAGGACCAGTCCAGGACCAGTACAGGACCGGTACAGCACCAGTACAGCACCAGTACAGGACCAGTCCAGCACCAGTACAGGGCCAGTACAGCACCAGTACAGCACCAGTACAGGACCAGTCCAGCACCAGTACAGGGCCAGTACAGGACCAGTCCAGGACCAGTACAGCACCAGTACAGGACCAGTCCAGCACCAGTACAGGACCAGTACAGGACCCGTCCAGCACCAGTACAGGGCCAGTACAGCACCAGTACAGCACCAGTACAGGACCAGTCCAGCACCAGTACAGGACCAGTCCAGGACCAGTATGGTGCCAGTTTAGAACCAGTAAAGGGTCAGCACAACACCAGTCCAGGACCAGTACAGGAACAGTACATGACGAGCATCGGGCCAGTACAGGACCTGTCCAGGACCAGTCCAGGACCAGTCCAGGACCAGTACAGGACCAGTACAGGACCTGTCCAGGACCAGTCTAGGAACAGTATAGGGCCAGTACAACACCAGTACAACACCAGTACAACACCAGTGCCGCATCAATACTGGACCAGTACTAGACCTGTCCATCAACCAGTCCAGGACCAGTCCAGGTGGGTAAACGTCTCCCTCCAGATGAGAACGTTCCGCTCCGGCGCTCCAGACCGGATCAGGTGCTGTGGATGTTTCCAGCTGTGTCCTCATCCGCCTCTTTGTGGTCACATGACCCGAGTAACCAAGCTGCTGTCAGAGGGGACGAAAGGACGAAGCAGGTGAAACCTCCTGGTGACGTCATCAACCCCGTCCCTGGGGGGGTGTAGCTCCTCTCGCCTCCACCGGGGGGCGCTAAAACACCTCTGTCAGCCCCCACCAGGTGATCTGAGGATCAAAGGGTTGTTTTGGGCCCCCACCAGGTGCCCCCCCCCCCAGACATCCTCTAATTGCTTCCGCGCCTCAAATATGCTAATGAGCGCAGAGCCGCGAGCCGTTGAAACGCGGCGTGGCGGCTGCGATTCGGCACAATTCGGAACACCGCCGAGGTTCCGCTTCCCGTTTGATGTCTGTGCTCACGTCGTAATCCCAGAGATTAAAAAGTCGGAAGTGTTTTAGCGGAGACAGATTACAGCGCAGCTAGTTTAGCCGCTAGCGCTAAAAGTGTCCGAAGGTTTTTTTTTTTTTTTTTTTTTTTCGTGTTTCCGCTCCGGCGTCTATTCAATAAACACGGCAGAGCCTTTATGATCCAAGAGGTCTGAAATTTTAATTAGGTTTAATCCCCGACCAAAGCTCCGCTGAGGAGCTCCACGCCGCCGACGCTAAACCTCACTTTGTTCTCCTTTGACGAATAAAGTTACAAAGAAAAAAAACTGAGTAACTGAGCCCGGAGCTGACGCTTCCTGAGGAATTCCGTGACGCGTTTTTATCGGATAAAGGTCTGGGGTGAGCAGCGGCCTTCCGTCTGGGACTAGTTTGCGTCCGATATCCTTCCGCCTGCTTAACCTAAGCCGAGAAAATAAAACTCGAGCTGGAAAGAAACTTTTTTTCTTTCAAGCGTAAGCGCGGTTGTGTCTCGGCGCGCCGCGGGAATGGGCGAATTTCTGCCTCGCTGGCTGGAGACACGCATCCAGACAGCCTCCGCGGTTGTTCCAACACGACGCCTGGAGCGGAATAATTACCTCAGCTGTCCGTCACAGCGCTGCCGGTGGTTTCGTTGCGTTGGCGACTGGGATGGCCGCGTCTCCGCACGGCGGGAATCCGCCCCGAGACTGCGGCGTTAGCATGCTGGGCTAACAGGGGGTTAATTAGCGTTAGCGCGCTCGTTTGTAGTGTGTCACGTGACCCACGGATGTCAGTAAAGATGCTATGATGTGGCTAATAGCATCGGCGGCTTTCTCAGTGTTGAGGCACCATCTGAGGCATTTGCCTGATCAAAGCATTTGCTTTGATGTCCAGCAGATTAAAGCTACGCTACCTGTATGTTCTGTCCTGCATGATTTGATTGAAAGAGGTTAGCCTTGTTGTCTGCAGCTACGCTTTCATCTCGTCTCGAGGTGAAGTTCCACAGTTCGCACTTAGCGCTGCTTCCCGTTAGCGCGTGCTGACGCGTTCCACCTGACAGCCGACGCCCGGACGGAACCACAGATTAGCCTCAGACCCAGTTTGATTCATAGCCGGCTCGGCTGGAGATCCGAAGCGTTTATCTTCCGGCTGACATCGGGGGTTGAGCGCTCGTGAAATATCCTTCGTTAAACGATCGCAGATTATCTGACGGACAGCTGAGCCCGTGCGGCGTTCATGAGGTGGAAGAACGGTTGATTTACGGGCTCCCGGGGAGCTCGTGGGCGGTTTAAAATAAGGCTCCGAAGCTCGCGTTAGCCTCGGGACACCGGCTAATCCTCCTTTGACATGTTTGTTTCTTTAAATGTTTGAGTTTCTGAGCTGAAATGTTGTTACATTTCAACCAAAAAGCTGGAAAAAGAAGCTGTGAAAAAAAAAATAAACCCACAAAAAAAAAAAAAAAACGAACAGAAAAGCTAATTTCGGATTAGGCCAAATAAAAGTTAAACACTGCCGATGCTTAGCTTAAGGGAACTAAATGGCGTCATTATCTGTGCAAATACCGCTAATATAAAGTCCCGACTCATTAAATCCGCCAACGTTACAACGAGAATTTATCCTGATTTGCCGCTGTCGAGGATAGCCGAGCTAAACATCGCTTATGTGATTAAGCTAAAGCTAAGCACGCAGCGCTAACCGCGCTACGCTTGGCCCCATCAATGTCCTGTTTAACGCTTAAAGATGCCATTAAAAGGCAATTAGCATTAATGTGGGAAGTTTAGGGGCCTTCCAGGACATTCTGGAGACGGTGACGCTGCGTTTTCGGCGGAGGTGGTGCGACGATGACGGCGGACGCGCCCTCCCATCGCTAGCGAAGAGCGCTGAGTCATCGCACGTAAAGGCGGGAAGCAATGACACGTAACAGACGCCCGTTACCACGGCGACCATGGAACACCTGGGGGGCTGGCCCCAAGTGAAAGAAAGAAACGACGAACAACGAATCCCTCGATTTTTTTTTTTCGCCACCGAGGTGCCGCGAAAAGGTGAAAATGTAAAAAGTGAGCGTGAGCGTCGGGTAGAAAGTTGCTTCATCGGGACGTTTGACTCGGGCCCTGAACGCAGCACGTCGAGGGGGAGCTCAGCCAGAACCTGCCTTTCTCCACGACTGTCAGCCGGCAACAAAGCCGACAAAATCCCCCCCCCCAAACCCCCGACCCCCACAATCCTCTCCCAGCTGCCGCGGAGCAAAGAGCCTTGTTAGATCTGATCTGTCGCCGACTCGCTTTGTCTGGATTAGACAATTAAACCCAGACTTTTCCCGACTCTCGGAGCTCGGAGGAAACTTCCCGAGCAGCGGGAGCGTGAACGTCACCGCCAGCTCCTTCTTCTTCTTCTTCTTCTTCAGGTTATTTACATCGTTTTTCTCTCCCCCACTCGTTAGCGATTCCTCCGCTGAGACTTTTCCTCGGAGCAGATTCGCTCCGGCTGCTTCGTTACTTTGGGTTCTGCTTGGCCACCTCGCTGTATTAAAATGCTAACACTCGGGCTGCCGCGGCGGCTTCTCCGATAGCTTTCTTTTCTCTTTGATTCCTTAATCTGCCTGTGAAACGGGAGCGGCGAATCCGCTTCGGGTAACGTCAATTACTCCCGAGCCCGGCGGGAAGTTTCCACCTCGGTTTACACCGACGTAAACGACTTTCGAGGCTGGGAACACAGCTAAGCTTCAGAACTCGAACATCACAGAGGACCCGTCGCCAAATAAATCGGAGCATTTTTGCGATGCGTGAGTGCGATAACCACAAAGAAGAACATCGCAGCCGCGTGCGTTAGCCGCTACCCCACAACGTCGCCGGGGTTTTGTTCTCATGGTTTCTTTTGGGAAGTTCGCATCCCCACTTTCCGTTGTATTTTAGCATTTCCGGGCTAGCCGCGACAGCCAACGGTGGCGGATGCTACAAAGCTGCGGGCTAGCACGTTCCCGAGCCGGTGGCGGCGGGAAGGTCATCGGAGCGTCCTCCCGCGCACTCCTGGAATCTGCCTCCAGATCTGCCGCGTCCTTTCTCCTCCGATATCCGCCGCTAGCGCCTAGCCTCCCCCGTGGGCCTGGAGAGGACGCGCAAACACAATAAAGGACGATAAACGTAATGAATTTACCAAATCCGGTGTTTATTCAGCGCGAGCTGCGGGTTCGTGCTAATCTGGAGTTTTTGTGTCGCGGCGCCCTCGTCCCCGCTAGCGTTATTTATCTCCTTCCGCGCTATCTGCTCATCTTGCCTACTCATAACTTATCCCATCACGTCCCTCCCTCCCTCCCTCCCTCTCTTCCCTCTCTCTGTTTCTTTGTTTTCCGTCCACTTC
This sequence comes from Lagocephalus sceleratus, assembly GCA_911728415.1. Taxonomy (NCBI): domain Eukaryota; kingdom Metazoa; phylum Chordata; class Actinopteri; order Tetraodontiformes; family Tetraodontidae; genus Lagocephalus; species Lagocephalus sceleratus. The sequence goes on along the minus strand of CAJVRN010000210.1, from coordinate 2,561,666 downwards.
TCTCACTTTAATCCCCCCCCCCCTCGTACGTGCCGTCCCGCACGACGGCGTCAAGGTCACATTTTTGGTCGGGGAACTCGCCGGCGCTGACCCCGCCCCCCCGGCAAAGGCCGTCCTGACCCAGCTGCCTCATTTACATGTGTGCGCTCGAGCCCGCGGGCCAGAGGTTTTGGAACGGGAAGAGCGGAATTCGCTGGACAATAAATACGACAAAAATACGTATTTTGACGGACCCCCGACGCACTAGCATAGGCTAACATGCTAGCATCGCCGAACAAGAAAAGGCAACGACAAGCTCCTCCTCCTCCTCTTCCTCCTCCTCTTCCTCCTCCTCCTCCTCTTCCTCCTCCACCTCCTCCTCCCCCTCCTCTTCCTCCTCCTCCTCTTCCTCCCCCTCCTCCTCCTCCTCTCCTCCTCCTCCTCCTCCTCCTCCCTCTCCTCTTCCTCCTCCTCTTCCTCCTCCACCTCCTCCTCCCCCCCTCCTCTTCCTCCTCCTCCTCCTCCTCCTCTTCCTCCCCCTCCTCCTCCTCCTCCTCCTCCTCCTCTTCCTCTTCCTCCCCCACCTCCTCCTCCCTCTCCTCTTCCTCCTCCTCTTCCTCCCTCTCCTCTTCCTCCTCCTCTTCCTCCTCCACCTCCTCTTCCTCCTCCTCCTCTTCCTCCCCCTCCTCTTCCTCCTCCTCCTCCTCCTCTTCCTCCCCCCCTCCTCCCCCCCCTCCTCTTCCTCCCCCTCCTCTTCCTCCCTCTCCTCTTCCTCCTCCTCTTCCTCCCTCTCCTCTTCCTCCTCCTCTTCCTCCTCCACCTCCTCTTCCTCCTCCTCCTCTTCTTCCCTCTCCTCTTCTCCTCGTCTTTCTTCTCCACCTCTTCCTCCTCCTCTTCCTCCTCCTCTTGCTCTTCCTCCTCCTCCTCCTCTTGCTCTTCCTCCTCTTCTTCCTCCTCCTCTTCCTCCTCCTCTTGCTCTTCCTCCTCTTCTTCCTCCTCCTCTTCCTCCTCCTCTTGCTCTTCCTCCTCTTCTTCCTCCTCCTCTTCCTCCTCCTCTTGCTCTTCCTCCTCTTCTTCCTCCTCATCTACCTCCTCCTCCTCCCCCTCTTCTTCTTCCTCCACCTCTTCCTCCTCCTCTTCTTCCTCCTTCTCTTCCTCCTCCTCTTCCTTCTCCACCTCTTCCACCTCCTCCTCTTCTTCCTCCTTCTCTTCCTCCTCCTCTTCCTTCCTCCACCTTTTCCTCCTCCTCCTCTTCCTCGGAGTCACATCCTGCGACGCTAATCCCACGTCAGCGGCCGGTGGCTTGCTTCCCGCTGATAAACATTAGCACAATGACTGAGATCAGGTGAAGGTTTATTGGAGCCCGCTGGCGTTATCGGGGCCCCGGGCACCTAGCGGGAGTCGTATTGGCTGGAAGTCGTGTTTATTTTCAATCTGCGCGCTATTGAACTTGTTGATATAAGATGTTTTGTGGAGAATCTACTCTGCCGGGTTCGTGGCTGCTGCTCTCCGGGAAGATTATCGGTTTCTATGGCGACCTTCCGCTCCCAGGACAAATTAGCATCAAAAGTTCGGTGAAACTCGCTCAGAGATCGTGGAACTCATGATAAACAAAACCCCAACGTGTAATTAAACTCCACGCGGCTACATCCTGATTAAAGGTCGCCTTATCGTTTTTCATTGACAACATGATAAGAACCTTTACAAACGACGCTGGAGCTAGCTTCTCCCGCGTGGCTCCGTTTTTAGCCCAGGGGAAAACATACGTTGCATTTACGGATTGCAAATGAGGTGACAATGTTCTTTATTTGCTCAGTGGCTTCCTGGAATAATTTTCTTCCCCCTCCCCGAGCTAGCGTAGCCTGGAAAACCCTGTTCCGTTCATGTCGTTGGCGCTAACAGACCTGACAGTGTAATTAGCGAAGCGGTAGCGGCAGGTAATTAGTACTCGCGTTAACAGCGAGGGGACGAGGGCAAAGCCGAGACAGATGCAGGCTGTTCTGCAACTTTGAGAAGATTTGCTACGTTAGCGTGATACCCGGAGGGGGTGAGGTGTGGGGCTAGCATTGTTTCTAAAGAATTTATTTTTACACACTTCCTTCGATTGGGCGATGAAATTTTGATTCCTGAGGTTTGACGTGTGAGGCAGCATCAAAGTTTTAGCTCCTCGCCGAAGAAAAGAGCTTGAAAAGTTGCTCTCTGAATTCAAAAGTGCGAGAGAAAAAAAAAAATCGATGGCTAATCAACTTAATCGTAACTGAAACTTAAATCTACGAAATCTACAGCCAGCGCTTCAATATTTCCCAACTTTCACCGACTTCGCCTTTTTTTTTTTTTCCCGCCATTGGCGAAATTTCGTCGCGACAGTGAATCACTACCTTCAGCTGTCAGGTGATCGATGACGCCACGATACTTTAAAGAGGAAAGTAAATGCGCGTTTCGCTACAACGATGAACCACCGGTATCGCCCAGATCGGCGAAATCGGATCAGATTAGATCAAATTACAATTCGGCGCGCGGACGGGAGCTTTCTGGTGTTTATTTGTTTGTTTGCTGCGTTAGCGTCGAGAATCTGTTCCAGCAGATTAATCCAGCAGGTTAGATTAGCGAGATGGAGCTTCCCTCCCGGGAGCGAAGCTATTTAGATAAAGAAACACATGACTGCTCCCCTGAAGGGGGGGGGGCGAGGGGGGGGTCGTGGATTCCACATAAATTACACGAAAGAAATTTATATTTTCACTTCTTAATGAAGAAAAATTACCGACGTGCGGCCGCACAGCTTGTTAGACAAACAACCGGCTCCAGCCTCCGAACGAGCTCTCCATCAGGCGGGATCGATAACCGTCAGCCCCCCCACCCCCCCCCACAACACACACACGCACACACACACACGCGCGCACACACACACCCCAGGCCGGTTCAAAACTTTCCTGCCGCCTGCGGTCGTGCGATCAGGGACGATCTTCCGGTTTAAAAGAAAAGAGTCTGGCCCCGGAAAAAAACCAAATAAATAAAAAAAATAATAATCCAAAACGCGAATATTCGGCTCCAGCAGCTTTTTCATTATTGCGCTCATTTTATTTATTGGCAGTTTGAGAAGAGATTCGGCTAATTACGCGCGGAGCGGCGGAATGAGAAGAGGCGGCGGCGGAGCGTCGGAAAAAACAAAGCGATGCGAGGAGTCCTTCATCATCCTCCAGTCAACACAAACTTTCTGCAGTGAGGACGTGATTCACAAACTCCCCCCGACCTGCGCACACACACACACACACACACACACACACACACACACACACACACACGCGCACACACACGCACACGCGCGAGACCTGCGAGCAATAACAAGCAGGATGTTCTCGCCCCGAAGGCCGACTTCCCAAAAGTCGGACCCCCGCCCCTCCCTCCGAGACCCAAGGGACCCCCAAGACCGGGACAGAGGCAGCGATAAAGGCGGGCGAGGAAAAGCACCTCGCTCATGCTAAATCTGACCCGCGCGCTCATTTCCATCTCATTCCGCTGCTGGTTAAAGCCCCCCCCGTTTTCACCTTAGATTACTCAGAGTTTGGGCCTTTCACGTTCACACCAGCTAGCTGTCGCATTAATGAGAGGAAAGCCGAGCGCTGCGCTTGTTTTTCCTTACTCAGCTGCGGCGAGCGCGCTAGCCGACCTTGCGGTCGGCGTCGATGGCGACATTGACGAGTGTCAGCTTATTTACTTAAAACTCGGGAACTTGCGGTTTTCGCACTTGAACGAACTTTACCCGCTTCCCGGTGGCCCCTGAACTTCGGCAGAGTGGCGGGAAGCCAAAAGCAGCGGACCTATCAAAGCCTCCGTGGTCCACATCAAAGCAAATGTTCCAAACATCAAAGGAAACAGAGGTAGGCGGCCAATACGGGGGCGGAAGCAACCGCCTGACGAGGTTTATCCTAACAGAAAATGACAGAAAATCCACTCAGAGTGGGCATCGATCACATTGTCCCATTTGTTCTGGATGAAATTACCTGATTGTTTGAGTTCAATTTCAAACGGAGGACATTTGAGGGAGTTTAATGGCGTATTGATTTAATAAACAAAATATCTGCAGCCGCCACATCACAACGAGATTCGCTCTCTGCCTAAAACTCCCCCCAGGCCTCGAGGAAAATGGGATACTGTCGTGCGGGAGAGCTTCCTGCAGGCGATTCGTCTATTTTTAGCAGCCGTCAGGGCGAGGGGAAGGTGAGAAGGGCTCCCCGCAGGTCACATGTCTCCCACCTGGGTCACATGACCGCCGTTCGCCCCAGAAAGCTGGCGGTTAACCTCAGGATAACACTGATTCGTGCGGGCATCCGCCTCGGGAAAGTTATTTTCGAGTAAAGAAGACCAGAGACAGACTTCCATCGCCGCCGTAGACTCTGCCCATATGGCGGGGGCTCGCCAGCGAGGAGCGGAGAAGTAAACAGCATGTGGCGCCGTATTTAGCCCACATCTAATCGCCGCTCCTCTCAGAGAAGCGCGGACGGGAGACTCGCCCAAAGAGGCTTGGCTTGCTCCCGATCTGTCTCACCATCCGGCCGGATTTGACGCGGTTTAGGCCCGCCCGGACGCCACCGCGATTCCTTCTAATTTCCAGCTGAGGACAGATGCAAACAAGCGCCCCCCCCCCCCTCGCCAAGAGGCCCTCGAGGATGGGTCAAACAACCGTCCGACGGGGTCGCCGACGGTTCCGCGGTAATTTGAAAAAAAAAAACGCTCGATAATTGCCGCGGATGTCTGACAGCTTTGAGCGGGGGCCCCCTGGGGGGGGGGGGGGGTCCTGCATCGACAGATCTTCCCAGTCTGAACACCGGCGGCGGCGGCGGCATGCGATCAATTTCAGAAATCTGGCTGTCATCGCCGAACGTCCGCAAGCCCTTAAAGCGCCCGAGGGAGTGGCGGATGCACGGGAAGGCGCCGTTTGTTAACTGCGGCATCGGGAAAGGCGCCTTCGGGAAACCTAAGCACCTGACCACGGCCCCGTTATCGGTACCTGGATAACTAAGATCGCCCTCACAGACGATGTCGACATTCTTCAAAGGCTGGCGGAGGCGTCGCCCGTCCGTAGCGGACCGGCCCTCGGGCGCTGCGGCGCCGTGACTCGCTCTCTTCCCTCCATCAGTCAAGCCGCACCTTCAGGAAAACCATGAATCAGCCGGGAAAACAAAGATCCTTCAGAGGTTCGGCCCCGTCCTCCATCATCCTGAGAGGGAACGTTGGCCACCGCGGATGTCGGCGACCCCCAACTGGAGGAGCCCCTGAGGCCGGAGCCCCCCCCCGCCGCCGCCGCTACTGTCTCAAATCCTCCTTCTTCCCCCCCTTCCACGAGCTACAATATTAATGCTAAAGTGGTAAAAGCCCTGACGGCGAGCTAACCGGGTATAAAACCCGTCGCTCCGAACTGGCTATCGATCCGGAGCCGAGAGCCCCGCGAGGTTTCCCGGAGTGAAAATTAATGCATTAAAATTTATCAGGCGGAGCCAAAGAGGCAACGTTGCCATTGTTGATTAAGATTATGAATCATATTAGCGAACGCTAACAGGTGACCTGAATGATTTATCGCTCGTTGCCGACGTGTGTTTCCCAGTTTTCCGATATTAATCTGTTCGTTTAGCCCCCGATGTCTGGCTGATCATCAGAGCTGGAAAATCAGCAGCTCCCGGCGGCGTCCTCGGACAGCTGACTCGGCCCCAGCCGCCGTCCTCGGGGGCGCTCGCACATCCAATTAAAACGCTCTGCGCTGATTTGTGGTTACGTCGATTCCCCCCGCAGCCGAGAACGTTCGCCGAGTCTTCCGCCTCGACTCCAGACAGGCCGAACGCCGCTTCTCCAGGCACAGGCGGCGAGGGATGGACTGAAGTGGTCCTTGGATATCCTGCGAATTCCGAGGTAGCTCCTGGTAACAGAGGCGGGCTCAGCCTTTGATCAGCACCTTTGATGTTCCCTTCATCTTCGGTGAGGGGTTTGGAGTTTCAGCTCGTTTTCGCCTATGCGAGGATGTCACCCTTGGGCGACCTCATCTCAAGGAACCTTCCCTCGTGGGGGGGGGGGTCCAGATGTCCCAGTTGAGAATTGTTGGGACAAATTTTAAGCCATGAACATGAAGTCGCTCGACCTCGTTTTAAACAAGATAAGAACAACGACCCCCCCCCAAACCCAGCGAGTTTAGGAGCAGCATCGGCAACACTTGGAGGGGGGGTCCAAAGAAGAAGGGAACCACAGGAGCTCTACTGGTTTCAATGGTTGGCTCGAGGAGTCGGATGAGAGAGGAGGAGGGGAAGGGGGGGGGAAGACAATCAGCAGTCTGTATTAATTATACTAACGATTTGAATTAGCTCCTTCATTAAACATCGGTCTGAGCTGGTCGTCGGCGAGGGTTCGCCCGCGCTCGCGGCAGCTTCTGGTAATCAGCGCCGAGGACTTGGCGATCAGTTACACCCCGCCCCCCCCCGGGAGGATGGCGAGACGGTGGTCCTGGGCTCAGCTCCATCAGGGATCATCAATATCATAATTGAGCGTATTAATTACGGAGGAATGACTCGCCCCCCCCGCTGTTCCCGCCTCAGCCAGCAGGTGGCGCCAGAGTTCAAGCGAGTCCTCGTAGAGCTCGGCGGATCGCGTCCTCCCTCAATCATCGTTCTTCATCACTGGGCGACTGCTCGATGAAGACGGGGAGAAACCGGGTGTTTTATAATCCAATTATCCCGCTGTCAGCAGCTTCCCATTTAAACGAGCAGGAGCGACTCCCGCCCCAACACGGAGACGGGGCCGTGACATATTTACTTCCCGAGTTGAAGGATTGGGCAGGGGAGGACAACCAATCCATACGGGCTTCCTTTCCTGGGTTTTGGACGACTCCCCCGGAATACTGGACCGCCCCCGCTCTAAACCAGGCTAGCCTGGGCTGTTGGCTATGCCGTCTTCCCGGTGATCCGACCTCAAGGAGTGCGAATATCGGATGTTGGCTCAAAACCAGGTGATTCCGTTCTCCTCCCAGTCACAATGAAATCCTCACGACAGTTCCACAGTTGGAGTCAGCAGACTGATATCGCCCCCCCCGAACATTCCGAGCTGATTTTCTTCAGTCGAGTAAATGAGTCCGCCTCCGGGCTGAGAGGAAGCCGGAGTTTCTCAAACAATACGGCGATTCCCCGTACGACAAAATTGGCCCTTCACTCTTCAGCTGAGCCGGAAAACGACGTCGTTTAACGCCTTCGTGAAAGCGCGGGGACATTTATTGTTTCCCCAGCTAATTCGGTCTCAGACAAATTCCCGCTTCCACAAAGAAAAGACGGAACGGGAAAGCTTTTGTAGCTTTTTATTCATTTTTACAGACTTTTTGTCACAACAAAGCATTTTTTTTTTGCCTATTACACCGAAGTATCCCGTCTGAAAGCAACCGAAATTGCCAGCGACCGTTCCGTAGCGCAACAGCAGAGGCGATTTTAACATGCAGCAAAACGAAAACGCCCCCCCCCCCGAAAGCCCAACGACTGCAAAGTACACGGAAAAAAAGCCGCAAAGGAAAACCGTTAATTGCTGAAATCTCACTCCCGCCATGAAAAAGTTCTAAAATTCTACCGCGTGCCGCCGGCGGAGCGTCCAGGTGGAACCGTTGACGGCTCCTTTTCTTTAAAAATCCCAACATTCCGGTCTTCCGCGACTTCCGGGGATGCAGAACACCCGGGAGCCGATGGAACGCAGGAGGAGGACCGGGCGATACGCCAGGGCAAGGAGCAACCGGCGCTCCGAAAACGAGCCCGATCGGAGGAAAAAAATAATCCTAATCCGAGACAACCGTCATAAAACCTCACGTCCTTCCGTCCGTTCATCCCGGGAGCGTCGGCAGCCGATCAAGTCGCTCTGAAAGTCGTACAAAAACAGCTAGTGTGGCGGTTCGATCTACTCGAGGAGTCGCGATTCGGAGACGTTTAAGTGCAGAAGCTTGTTAGCGAGTGATTTCTAGTCTGAGCAGTGTTCTAGGATCCGGCGTTCCCGCCGGATGCGACGACGTTCCCGCCGGAGCGACGGCTGGTAAATGGTAGAAACTGACCGAAAGGAAATCTTATAAAAAAAAAAAAAAAAATGAAGAAAAAGAATCACTCAAGAGACAAAATGGAGCCCCGACAAACGGACAAAGCAGCGCGACGGTGGTGGCGATGGGAGTCGAACGGGAGCGAATCCATCTTCTGTCCGCTGCGTCCGTCTGCCCCCCCCCCCTCATTGGAGGAGGGCCTTGATGGCGGGGTCCTCAGCACACTCTAAGGCAGTCCTGTCGTCCGGCGCTCTGATGCGTTTGTCGGCTCCCTGCGGAGGAGAGGACACGGGAATGTTAAACGTCCTCGCCGACCTCTCACAGATGGGGGGGGGGGTTCGGGGAAGGGGTTCGGGGAAGGGGGGGGGGTTCAAGGTGAGGACCGCATATGGATTCTTTTTTTTTTTTGGCCGACTTTTGCAAACACTTCGCTTCTTTTACGACCTTTGCGTCGACGCTCCAGGAAGGGAACATCTAGATCCTTCCACCGTCTGAGGGTTTGAGAAAGTAGTGCCGCCTTTAATTACGCTCCGGACTTTGGCGAGTTCGGGAAAGGGGGGGGGGGGCGCACGTTGGTGGGGGGGGGGGGTTGTCCCCCCGTTCCTCCAGCTCTGGGGAAGTCATTAGTAACCGTCTCCAGAAAGTTCCTGCAGGAACTCCGCAGGCCTCATTTAGAAGGAGACCACATCACGCCTCCACCCGTCGATACCGCCTCACTCTGGACACACGTGTTCATCCAACAGGTCCATCCCATAATAACCCCCCCGTTACCCTAAATCGGATCCCTCAGGGCTCTGCCGGGCTGATATCCCAGTTATGAGCTCGGCTCCACACTGACACATCCGCCTAATGAGCCCGCTCCGATTGAGTGATGACACCTCAAGGACGCCACGCGGCGGCCCAAATCCCTCCGCCGCAGAGGAGGGAGGGGCTCCTGCGGCGTTCCGCCCCCCCCCACATCATCATCATCATCTTGGACCGTGAACTTGACCCCGCCTCCCCAAAGTACGCTGATAATGAAACATCAGTTGGGATCGACCCCCCCTCCGAACACTTCAGGACTTCCCGGTCGGTTTCAGGAGCTCTCGGACTCCCGGGGGCCGACGGGAAGCGCCCGGAACGTCTGTTCATCTCACAAGGATTTGAATCCGGTCCCCGCGGAGGCCCGTGACCTTTCCGCTGCATCTGGGCGTTAATCCTCGAGCGGACACGCGGGACGAGCGACACCTGCGGGTTCGCTCGCGAGGGCGTCCTCCGGTAATCCCCGCGCGGGCGAGGGAACGCCGCTCATCCCGGAAACGCGTTTTTTTTTCCCAATGAAAACGTTTCTGCCTTTGATGAGGCTTTGATGTCCAAGCCCACGTTCGAAAGGACAGGAGATCGGGACATCAGGAGAAACAAACGAGCGGCGCTCAACCGGACCGGGATTCCTCGGTGTTTCGCTCGTGCGCGCTTTTTTCCCGCTTCCTGTGCGGTCGCTCCGAGTCAGCTCGAGGTTTCACCGCGACGCGCGTTCCGAGAATAACCTCCGAGGAGTCACGACCAGCGAGACGAGGAAGCGCGCAGTCAAACTTCCACCACCAATCTCTCACACACACACACGCGCGCGCACACACACGCGCGCACACTCATCTAACGTGTTCATCCGCTCAAGCTTCCGAGCGTTCCGAGCGTTCGTGCCGCCGCGCTCGCCCGAGCCAGCTGCCCTCCGTCCCCGCAGATGTGTCCGCGGGCGAGCATCTGGGTCACGGCGGTTCCAGAGGAGCCGTGGGGGGGAGGAGGAGGAGGAGGGGGGCGCGGAGGGGCCGGAGCGCCGCTGAATGAAACCGCTTGAAAACACAAAAACGGAGCGTTCGGCGGACATTCCGCCGCGGTCCGGAACGCCGCCGCGTTAAAGGGCCTTTTGTGCGGCGGGTCCCCTCATCGGCGGTCACGTGAGCGCGGGCACCGACCTTCTCCAGCAGGAGCTTCACGCAGGCGATGTGATTCTCGAGGCAGGCGCAGATCAGCGGGGTCAGCCCGTGCTTGTCGATCGCCTGCGGAAACACGACAGCGGTGAATTCCCAGATCCCCGGCGGGAGCGAGGGAGGGGCGGTGGCGGAGGAGGAGGAGGAGGAGCCCCGTACATTCACGTCGGCTCCCGTCGAGATCAGGAACTCCATCACTTCCTCGTGGCCGTAGTCGGCGACGATGTGGAGGGGCTTCCTCCCGCTGTCCAGGGTCCGGTTCACGTCCTCGGCCTGGAAAAACACGTCAGCGGGAAAAAGACGCGTCACAGTTCCGGGAATATCAGACGACGACGTGAACAACGGGACTATTTTAACACACATGAAACAGACAGTGAACACACACACAAATACACACAGTCGTCCGTCGGTGACAGTCAGGAGCCTGGAATATTCACCAAATACCGGAATGTTCAAGAGAAACATCCAGGAAAAGGCCCACGGAACAAAATGGTGTCTGTCAGTGACCCTTGAACCTTCAGAGGAATCAGTGAGAGGAACAAACTCTGAACTGAGTAACGATGCTTAAATTCAGGATACACGGAGACCCCCGCCCTTTAATTAACACAGTATTCCCAGCAGATGCCTGGGAATACTGGGAAAAGCGAAGGCATGAAATCATAAAGTATTTAAGGATGTTAGGAGTTAATGAGCCTTAATTAGTTACCCCCCCCATGGAGGAGGGAGGCCGCACCTCTGTCCCCTGACCAACAGGTCGCCTTCAGAAGACCGCAAATCCCAAAAATTCCCACAAAATTCCCCAGGAGCCGGAAAACCGTCAGATCAGGTGGGTTTAACCCGGGCTCGACGCCCCGGGTGCCCTAAAATCCCGAAAACCGCCCACCCTGCCCGGTTCGGGTGGGATTAGGCCGACCGGAGGGCCAGATTCCCACCGGGAATGCTGGAATTCCGGTTTTCATTGTTCCCGGTTAGCTTACGGGCCCGGGGGGGGTTGAGGGGTTGGGGGGGGTCGGCGGGTCCTGACCGTGTGCAGCTTGGCCTTGACCTCGTCCAGGTCCCCGGTGTTCAGCAGCCACGCCAGATCCGTCTTCTCCATCCTTCCCTGGAATCTTCTTCCCGGTCCGGGGCGGCGGCGGTCGAGCGGGACGAGGGGGGGGTCCGGAGAGGGTCTCGGCGGCGGGGGGGGGGACGCGAGAGCGGCTTCTCAGTGGGGGGGTCGGTGGGTGTCAGCGGGGCCGGGCCGGTGGACGGAGGCCGGGAAAAAGAGTGTTTGGAAGTTCGGGAAAGATGAAGTCGACGGGATCCGCCTTTGTAGAAGCCGGAAGTGATTTGGGCGACGTTACCCGGAAGTTAAGCTTTTCCCTTTTTTTTAATCCCGCAACGCAGCAGATTATTAAACTTTCTTTTTTAATAAGCGACCCCGGCTTCCTTTGATCCCCACCCCGCCGTGTTTGCCTTTGTTGCTTTTATTTAAATCGAGCTTTGATCACACAAACGGTCTTGACGTCACTTCCGGTTCACCGCCCCGGCGTCAAGGCGGAAATTCCTTTTTTTTCTGTTTATTTCGTTTTTATTTCGGCTCTTTTTGTCTTTTTTTTCTCAGTAAAGTCCGAAAAATTGACGGGAAAAACAGTCCTGAACGTTCACTTCTGTCGACATTAAAATAAACCGAAGCGGAGGCGAAATGAAACGATGATGAAAGTGGTCGGAAGAGTCACGTTTCCTCTTTTACTTTTATTTTTGATGACGTCTGGATTTATAAAATAACACCCTTGAAACATCAGTTTTCATTTCAATACATTCAACACCTTCACCTTTACAGAAAAAAAGCAATGAACTTTAAATAAATATAAAGAGAGACGTCTGACAGCCCCCCAAATTCAGCTGTTAAAATATTCAATAATAATAATAATAATAATAATAATAATAATAACAATAACAACAATAATTATTATTATTATTATTATAATTATAATGATGGTGATACAAACATAACAATAATAATAATGACAATAATATAAAAAATAATAATGCTGGTGATACAAACGTAACTATGATAATGAAAATTATAATAAAAATAATGCTGATGTTTACAAAAAATACGGTAATTTATAATAATGGTGGTGGTGATAAAAAGTAACAATAACAATAGTTATGATACTAATATTAATAATGATAGTAACGATCATCATAATAAAAAAATAATAAGAATACATCTTCTCTCTCAATTTACTGGTCTATGTTCCAAACCTCACCTATGGCCATCAACTCCGGGTCATAACAGAAAGAACGAGATGGCGGATACAAGCGGCTGAAATGAGTTTCCTCCGCAGGGTGGCCGGGCTCAGCCTTAGAGAGGGTGAGAAGCTCGGACATCCGGGAGGAGCTCGGAATAGAACCGCTGCTTCTCCGCATCGAGAGGAGTCAGGTGGGGATGGCTCGGGCATCTGGCCAGGATGCCTTCTGGACGCCTCCCTTTAGAGGTGTTAGGACATGTCCCACCGGGAGGAGGCCCTGTGGCCGGCCCAGGACGAGGTGGAGGGAGGACATCTCTCGCCTGGCTTGGGAGGGCTGGGGGTCCCCCCAGAGGAGCTGATGAAAGTGGCCGGGGAGACGACAGTCTGGGCCTCCCTCCTGAAGCTGCTGCCCCCGCGACCCGGACTCAAGTGAGCAGGAGAAGACAAGAACAAGAGACACATCTTCTATGTCTTGGTCCTCCTCAGAGGGTCTCAGGGGGGCTGGAGCCTGTCCCAGCTGACACTGGGTGAAGGTGGGCTCCACCCTGGACTGGTCCCAGTCAGTCAAACCACCACTCACACTCACACTGATGGACAATTTAGAAGGAGGGGTGTCCACCCTCCCCCCCAGAGGTCCGTGAGGCTGCAGGTTCTGGTTCAACCCAGCAGCAGCAGCACCAGACTGGACTCACTTCATCGACTCATCTGGTTCAACAGCTGACTGGTCAAACTGGGTGAGCTGGACTGGTGGGACCAGAACCTGCAGCCTCACGGACCTTTGGGGAGGACCTGAAGACCCCTGATCTAGAGTCTCCAGTCAACCTCCTCCCCAGTTGTTCATGTCTTTGTGGGAGGAAGCAGGAGGACCTGGAGAGAACCCACGCAGGTACGGAGAGATCGTGGAGACTCCACACAGAAAGAGCCCAGACCCTCCATCCCAACTGGGATTAGAACCTGAGACCTTCTGATGTGGGGGGGGGTGCTGACCACCACACCACCGTGCTGCCCTGCAACGATAACAATAATAATAATAGTAATACAACAGTCCTCTTCAGGAGATCATATCTGTATTTATTGTGTGTTGTTTTAATCTTTTCCATGTCTTACATTTGAAGTGGGCTTCAAAGCTGACCTCTGACCTCCAGCTCAGCAGTCAACAGCTCGAACATGCATGCAGTGACTCTCAGAAGTAATCTCCGTCCCCCATGGGCCCTCGTGACCAACTGCGTGACCATGTAGGGACGAGAGCAATCAATGCAGCACCTGTAGCCCCCCTCCTCGACACACACACACACACACGCACGCACGCACGCACACACACACACACACACACACACACACACACACACACACACACACACACACACACACACACACACACACACACACACACACACCCAGGGCCGCCTCCATTGTCATCGCCCCCTTGCAGAGCCGCTCGATCAATTCCCGACAAGAGCCCGGATCAGCTCCAGAGAGGCCGCGAGGCTGAATGAAGACGCAGCCATTACATGGCCTTGATGTGTGCAGGATCAAAGAAATACAATTGCTCCCTTAAAGACCCCCCCCCTCCTCCCTTTTCACCCTCCCTCTTTATTTTCCCTTCTTTAATCTCGCCCTCCCGATGAAGGCGGAGGGCTGATGAAGTCGGCTGGAACCAATCCAGTCGGCCGATGAGGCGGCGATAAAAGAGGTCGTTGGGCGAAAACTCAATACGGGCGTATGATCGGAATAAGAAGGCTGCTGATGAGAGCCAACAGCTCCTCTTTCTCCTGTAGTAGATCTCCTTTACGACCCCCCCTCAACAGAAACAGGTATTAAAACCTGTTTTATGCCCTGGCAATAACCCACACTGCCCCCCCCTCCACCGCTGCCTCCGATGCTAATGTGACATATATGAAGTCCGCTCGCACTAATTACCGCGTCATTACTACCGTGCTTAACTCGAAAGGCCCTCTTAGCACCCCCCAACCCCCCCCACTTCCCGCGGCGGTCCATTAAAGTGCCCACGTCCTCGGTGGCCATCATGGCGCAGACGCGTACGTCCCCGTAGGAGCACCGAGGCGAAGGAATCATCATTCCCATTAATCACTCACATCGGCCAGGTCGGCCTCCTTTCAGGAGACGGAATGCCAGGAAGAGAAAAATCCAGGTTGTGGTTATTATGGGATGTTTCCAGAACGGTTGTGGGTTGATGCCGACGCTCACGGTCGACTTTTACGATGAAAAAAAACCATCAGTGGGGCTCTTCTTTAGTGTTTAATTTAATTTCAAGGGCGTTTATGAAGGCAACAGTTTATGTGGGATCTCCGGGCGCCGATCCTTCCCGCCCCTCCGCGGGAGCGAACGCGGTCGACGATTAACCGAATCAGACTTCGCGTTTGTGAATATGGAGCTTAAAGGTCACGTTGGCAGTATTTCCCCAGCCCGTCTTCACCGCGTTGATGAGTGCTCTGAAGGGTAATCCATACTTAGTAAATTGGTTTAATCCGTCTATCGCGTTCGCGCACGGCCTTGTCTCTGTCACGGATAAACGTAACGTGATTAGCGGGCCTTCGCCGCCACCGCCACCTTCTGCGTCTGCGAGCGGCGGCGAGAGCCTCAGTAGGCGCCCAAATGTCAGGTCCGTTTGTCTACATGAGCCACCTGCCGAGGAGCAAAACGCTCGGGAGTCCCGATCCGGAGCCTCCAGAGAAGCAGAGCCCAGAGATCTCGTCAGGGGTTCGGTTGAGGACGGCGGCGGTCGAGAGGGGGGCGGGGTTGAGCGACCGCACCCACGAGTCGAAAGCATCCCGACAAAGAACGATCGAGCCCTCATTCCGACCCGGATCAACACCTGGATCGTCCTGGGAGTTTCCTTCAGAGGTAGCTTCGAGCTGAATCGGATGTTACCTGTCGCGACTCTGTTCGCCGAGTTCGGCGAGGGAAAACGGGAAGATAACGGCCGCGTTCCGAGGGCAGAAGAGACATTAGTGGTAAATAATTTTCCGTCCAGCCGACACGGAGGCTGTAATCTCAGGAGAAATTAACTCTGCTCGCTTCTGCGGGAATATTACACGGCTCGGTCAGCGCTAATGTGGCCGCCATCGTCTTCTAACGGCAACATTAAAGTCGATGTCGGGCAGCGACGCTCGAACGGACGGTTTGAAAAGGCTGCTCGAGGCAGGTCGCGAAGCAATAACGGCGATCCGCGCGCGGCGGATGGCTGACCCGGGCTCCCATCCCGTCTCGCCTCTCCTGAGGAGATCGGCCTCCGTGGGCGAACGGTTCTCTCTCGGGCTCTCAGCGGTCGGACCGCCATCCGCCGCGGCCGCGTGGGCGAGAGGAAGTAAATAGACGGCGCCATTGATGCAACGGCGAGCTGCCGCCGCCGCTTCTGACCCGACGAGGTGTCAGAACACGGAGCGGATTGCCATCTTTGCCCTCAGTCCGCAGGTGGATAAAGATGGATATTTGACGGTTTTAATTTTGAAAAGCGATGTTTCTCTTCGCCCAGTGAGAGTTCCAGGTGCTCCCCGCCGCCACCACCGCCGGCGCCACTCAGGCCAAGTCTCGGATCATTGGCGTAATTCTCTGATTCCTACAAGCTCTAATAAATAGAGCAGAAAGCGTGCGCGTCCCATTGTTCACTCCTATCACCTTCCATCATCTGCTGCTCTCCCTCCCATTAGGCAGCGCTCACCGTCCCGCCATTCATCACTCGGGGGCGGTGGCGGCGGTGGCGTCCGACGCGGGCTGCCCCTCGTCGCCCCTGAGTGGTCCTGACGAGGGGCCCATGCTTCCCGTGGTGGATGTGAGGCCTGATAGGATGTGACAACTTTATTAGATGGGAATCCGGAAGGCCGTGGCTTTCCTTCTCTGCTGGATGTGTGAGCGATGAGCGCCCTGAGCTTCCTCGCTTTATCTCCCTTTATTCAGAGCCTACCCCCCCTCCAACACCCCCCAACACCCCCTCCTCCTCCTCCTCACCCGGTGGGGACAGCTCCGACTGTCAGCGCCGTCAACAGAGGGACCCGCCTCAGAAACAGCCGCACGTGTCGTCGCCGACCCTCGGGTCGCTGCGAGTCACTTCCAGGCTCATCAACGTGCCCAGAGCTCGCTCCGAACTTCGGATAAGCCTGGAGCGCGGCCGAGGAGGGGGCGTAAATTGCGATGGCGCTGAAACCTTGATGGGCTTTAGCGATAATAAACGAGTACAAGCGTAAATAATGATTTTCCATTCCCTCCCCGAGATTCCATTTATGTCAGGTGAGATTATTTATTCCGGGTTGACAGGCGGGAGGAGAAAGCCCCTCCCCGGTTATTGCTACGACCCAAACAGGGGGGGTGGGGTCCTGAGGAGATTAAGATTGTTCCCGAAGCCTCTTGCTCGAGACTGAAATGGAAATCGTCCAATTTGGCCTGGGAGCGTTGGACGGAGAGATTTGGTGCACAAACATTCCCTCTGCACTCCGGCAGCCGTTACTGTCAACAGTCGAGTCCCTGGGGGAGGGGGAGGAATTTGGGGTGGGGGGGGGGTGAGTCCACTCTGCTGCTGCTTCCCTTCCGCCGGAGAGCCACAAAGCTTCAGATTCCGGATAGGGTGAAGCGCCCCTCCGCCTCCGTTCAGTCTCCAGACGTCAGTCGGGAAGCTCATTCATCACGGCAGCCGCTGCCTTCTCGGCCCGGCTGTGATACCATCAGCGCATGGGATGAAAACGTGCGCATTTTCCAGACGTGACCTTCGGCTGGTTCTGCCCGGTAGACGTTTTCCAAGGTGGAGCCCGTCGTGGCTCCAGCCTTCGGCAGGATTGGAAGATAAAGACAGAATAAATGAGTGCCAGTGAGCAAACCCCGCCGAAGGAATTCTTCCCGCTGGGAAAGATGGAAAACTGGGAGAAAGAGGAACTTGGGCTCCAAATTAAATTAAAGGGAGATGGGCTCGTTAGCGCTCGCCTGATTGCTCAGGCAGCAGCCGAGGCGAGGCTGTCAGGCGGTCCTGAACATGTGCTCCGGGTTTCACGGCCGGCCTCCCAGACGGAGCGTGATGAGATGAAGCAGCAGCGTTCGAGTCTGTTCGTCTATTTCCAGACGGAGCCGGAACAATCCCCTGGTTTCAAGGAAGAGGCAGAAAGCCTTAAAATCGAGGTGGGAGCAGCTGAGAAACGACTGCATTCCTGTCCCTGTTTTCCACCGATCACAGTCGGGAACGCTCGACCGACGTTTATTTCACTCTTAATAAGTTTGGATTTGTAATTTCATGCTGCGTAGCTGGATAATCGATGCCAGGTCACAGCCTTCGTTCACTGCACGTTATTCTGCCCCGCCATGTTCGTGTCGCTGATCAGCAACTGTTCTCTCGGCAGCTTAATCTCTGCTGCTGGTAACTCACGAATAAAAAAAAAAGAAAACGGGATCGGTGAGGGATTAGCACGGCGAGAGCTCTAATTATCGTCCTCGCATCAACGGCTAATGGGATGCTCAAGAATTCAAGGGAAAATGGGCCCTTGGTTGGCAGGGCCTCGCGTGGATCCACAACAGTGCCCAGGAGCTTTTTCCCAAAAAAAAACAGCAACAGGAAGGTTGAGCTCAGCTCGGTCTGTGATTTTCGCTTCCCGAGCCGTGATGATCTTCTGGGTCGCATTAGCGTGGAAATGGCGCTTTAACTGCCTCTGAATTTATTCAAACATGCGGAACCGGCCTGGGGCCCCCGCTCTGCATAGGTGTCGCTGCTTCTGGTTCCAGGGCCTCATTAACATAATCGGAATTACTTGCGCGGTCGGACGGCGGCTCAAGCTAACCACCTGCTCTCGCCTCCCTCCTTCTCCCGCCAAATGGCTAATTGGATGAGCTAACGCCTCACAGAACCTGGGTGAGCGGTTCCCTTAATGGCACGGGAGGAAAATCAGGGGTGGTTTTTCCTGCTGACCGGACACTTTTCCTCCTCCAACATGATGTACGGCTCCCGCCTTCTGCTCCTCACTCCCACCGAACACCCTTATTACCGCGATGTAGCGGGCTGATCTCACGTCAGGGTTAGCAGCCGCGGCAGCTAATGAGCGAGCTCATTGCTCACAAAAACAAACGGCGCTCGAGGACAACAGCTCCGGTTTCGCTGCGCTTCTGGGTCAACAACACAAATAACTTTACAACACAGTAACTTTATAACACAATGACTTTTCAATACAATGGCTTTACATCATTACGATGTAAAGTTATTGTGTTGTACTTTACATCATTGTAAAAACTTTACAACACAGTAACTATGCCATAACTTTACAACATCATGACTTTACAGCCCCATAACTTTACACGATTACTTTACAACAACATATCTTTACAACATCATTACTTTACAACAGCATAATTTTACAACATTGTTACTTTACAAGACCATAACTTTACAACATTGTTACTTTACAACCCCATTACTTTACAACATCATTACTTTACAACACCATAACTTAATTTTAAGTTACTATGAAGTCATAACGAACTTTACTCACCAGACATTGTACTTTTCAATCCAAGAGATTGTGTTCGGAAAATTGAGGTCCAGCTATGAACGAAATCCTCAAAAACAGGGTTCCAGGTAGGAAGCTGCTTTCACTTTTGACCTAGTGGGACACAAAACCTGCTGGATTGTGGCCCTCCAAGTTCCGAGTTGAATTGCCTTGTCTGAGACTTACGGGGATGTTTGAAACAGACAATATCTCTACATTATGTCTATCCAAATCTGAGTTTTAGTACCATGAATAATGAATATTTTGGAACCTGTTGAAGGTCATTTAGCTCCATTTCTGTGACACTTTTGTGTTTGTGAATCCATCCAGACACCTCCGCTTGGTCCTTTTGTCACGTTGCCGTGACTCTCTGCCCTTCAGACTGGTTGATTCACATGCTAACTCCAGAGTTAACCCCCCTATTCAGTCGACTCGTTGCTTTTCAAAGCTTTAATTTGATGTCTGAACAGAGCAAATCCTGAAAAGTAACTTTGGGTGCGATCAAACTCTTTTTAACTGTAAATAAATTGCAGCTGAGGATGAAACCTGGAGGCCAGTTGCCATCTCTGGAATGGAAATTTTGACAAAAGCTAATAGTTGAAGGTCTGAAAATGGAGATAAACCCTGTCAATTTCCCCCTCCCGAGTGCGGCGGTCCCGCTATGGAAACGAAGCTGAATTATTGGAAGAGAGAGATCTTAAATATTGACTGTGCTCTACAGTGAAACTGGTACCTGGAGATGAGAGGACAAGATGATGAGCGGGAGAGACAGAGACTAATGGGCAGATAAATATGCAGCTACGCTTCCTCTCGAGGCTCCAGAGGGTCTTATCTGGGAAGAGCATGCAGCTACTGTATCACAGAAACAAACTCCAGCGGAAGACTGTTGCGTAACAGAAGCCTTGACCCGCCACCCGCGCCCTCTGCTGCTTCAATTCCCGCACCTCACCGACCCCGTCAGTGGACGCTCAAATTACCCAGCGAGGGCACTGCCTCTGCGCCTAATTAGACGTTCAAAACCACAATAAAAGACAAGCCAGTCTCTTTGTTTTGGGCAAGCATGTTCGCGTTCCCAGCTAAATTTATCCAGACGAGAACCCCCGACTTCCTCGCTCTCTGGGATTGGGCTCTCCGCTCGCAGGCAATCAATACTGGATGCACCTACGGGGACCAACCAAGCGAATGGCTCCAGGCTGGGTGTAGTCCCTTCCCACCCATTTTCTATATATAAAACCGGCCTGGCATATAATGAAAAACATTACCTGCCACCGGGGTGCATAACTCCGGCAGCAGCAGACGGGACGGAGGTGGTGCGCGGCCGGAGCTTGATCCAATTACACAAATAGTGTTTTTACACGGGAGGGTCGTCTATCATGACACTCGATCGAGTAAATCACGGTGGCGCTTTGTTTTCAGATAGAATTCCCTCTTCGCTTTGCTCCATGATAGTAGATGAAAAGGCAGTTGGGAGGGAAGGACCCCCCCACCATCCTCCCCCAACCCCCTCCAGAGGCGTCTTTGAACCCGAGCTGCAGCTACGAAGAACCCTGGTTTGAGGTTTGAGCGTCTCCGTCTCAGAATCAGAGGATCGGAAACCGACGATGACGTTTGGAAGTAGTGGAGCTGTGGCATTAAGGACTGACCTCCGGTCACCGAGGAGCTAATAACCACGGCGTCCCTAACGGCCGCGCCTCTGCCAAGTTCGCGAGGCGAACGCACCTTTGACCTGTGGCCGTGTGAGTAATAGAGCTGTCTGAGGAGAGAGATCGATGGCTGCTGCATACGCTCTGGGTATAATGTCCTCGTTTTGCTATTATTCCGGGAAACGAGCCACCTTTAATTGATCTCCGTTATTCGGCCGGACAGGACCGCTGCCGCAGCGCTCCCGTCTTCCCGTGTGAGCGGCCGGCGTGTCAACGCCACCTCTGACTCCGCCAGTTTCCCCCGCCGCTCCCCCGGCTGAGTTATGATGATGCTCGTGTAACGAGCGGGAGCCCAAATCCAGCGGAGCGAGAATTGTCCCATCACGGTGGGGCGAGGGGAGGAGGGGGGAGGGGAAGGCGGGGGGGGTATTCAACAGCCCGGCCCGATCTCGCCACACATGGAGAGTAATGAGGCGTCCCGCGGATCTGCTACATCCAGTAGCACCTATCTCTCAGGCTAATGAAGGAGCACGCCACGGTGAAAAATGAACCGGTGTTACGCGCCGCTTTACGCGTGGAGAAAAGGTAGATCCATCTCCTCGCAAAGCACGCCGACTACCCCCCTGCAAACCGCCGTGATTTCAGCAGTGATCGATGAAACCGAAAAAAGCGACCACTCAAGCCGCCACTCAAAGCCGCAAAGGGAGGCAGAGGCCACACCGCTGTTGAGACGACACGAGAAGAATCAGTGGCGAGGGAATCCGGAAGAAGGCGGCGGCGTTTATCTTTTTTTTTTTGTAAGTACCGTGAGCAGAGATTAGCCTTCGGGCTGAAAGATAATTACCGACAACCCGCTGAGTCAGACAGGCGGACTGACGAGTCATCAGAACCAGCGCTGGAGGAAACGGTTGCACTCGTTTTTCTTTTTTTTTCCTTTGAGGTTTTTGCAATTTAGTTTGATCAACATAATGTTCGGGTGCCCGAAGGGAAACTTCGGCGCAGAGGCGTAGACGCAACAACGCTGCCTTCAAATCAAATACCTGTCGCTGGTCCCTCCTCCGGTACTGGTTCGCTCTGATTAGAGCCTCGGATAAACCTGGGACTGGCTGGTGACACAGCAGGGGCAATTAATGGCCTCTAATCAGCCGAACGTGCCCCCAGTCTGTGAGAGGAATCCGAGGAACCGGAGAAAACCCACTCAGACACCAGGAAAACCCTCCTGGAGCTGTAGAAGGACCCCCTGCTATGAGGGGAAGGAGCTTTAATTGGAAATCAGAAACATTTATTCAGAAGGAACGGGGCTCCGGGCGCGTTCCTCGGAATCGTGCCTGTCCGTCGATCGCCTGGAAGGGTCCGGCGAAGCCCGTCCGCTCTCAGTAATTATGCTGCTCTGATGAGCCGCTCAGCCAGGGAGCACAAAAGAAATGAAGCCGTCCATCAGCGGAACGAGCGGCTTTAGCGTTATTAGAGTTTAATAAAGCGAAATAAAGCCCCGGAATGTCTCCAGCAGAGGCGGAGGACATTCATCAGGAGCCTTTTCCCTGGAATGTTTTCCTCCTCAAGTGACACCACGGTCAGAGCCTCTTCACTGGGTCTACCTGCCTCCGTTTTCACGGGGAATAATATTTATTTCCCTCTCCTCCTCCTCCGGCTCTCCGGGGTCTTATTGCTCCAGGTTGCCCCGAGACCTTTGGAAGGGTCTTGATGGAATACGGGTCATTCTCATCTTCTAATACTGGACCGACCTCGGGCCCAAACCCTCCAGCCAGCGTCCCCTTTATTGTAAGTGAGATATTTTCTTCCCTTCTGTTGGAGACGGAAGAGGTGGGGAAAAAAAAGTGATGTGAAATAAATGTGATGGGTTTGAGTATTTTTTTTTTTATCTCTTTGGTTTTAAGCAGCCCGAGACCCCATTAAGCGAAGAGCGATGGGAGCTGGATGGCGCTGCGAGCTACAGTTTACCGCCCGTGGCCACGGACGAGTGTTGGCGCCTCTCGCATACTTAGCGCACTCACTGACGGGCCGCGGTTAACCGGGTAAACCAGCGGTCGGGTTCGCTCCAGTAGGGTGGTATGCGAGTCCTCGACCTTTTCCACAGTCGTGTTTAATTGAATTAATTTGATTGATGCGCTGCGGGTCCATGTTCAAGTCTACGCCGGCATGCCTGCGAGCTTCAGCATTTGAAGTTCTCATCAAAATGTTCACCGCGGGGCTCCAAGTGAGACCTTGGGAAGCTGGAAGCACCCCCCTCTCGATCGATACGGAACAAACAGGCTCTTTATGCCCGTAGGGAATCAATCGCTCAGACTTCGCCGTAAAATGCATATAAACGGCGGGTTTATTTCGTGGTCGCGCAACATCCAACCTTGCCTTCGAAGACATCACCGCAGGTACAACCGCTGTGATGGTTGCTCCTCTTGCACACTTGATGGGATATGAGTCAGGGGGGTGCAGGGCTGTGCAGAGATGAAGCCATTTTTCAGCTGAAGCAGAGCAAACCTCCCAGATGTGCTGCACGGCTGGAGGAGGTGTGTGGGTACCCCTCCGTAGCCATGACAACCATCTAACCTGGTTTAAACAGGTATGTTTAAAAAATTGTTACCATCAGGTGACAAAGACATCAAAGCGGCAGAGAGGGAGATCAAAGCAACATAGAGGGTGATAAAAGGAGAAGATTGGAAGATCCATGAGACAGAGAGGATGATCAAAGACACAGAGACAAAGATCAAAGAGAAAGGTTGAAACAAAGCAAAACCAAGTTTGGATCCTTTCTAAGCAAACATCGCCCAGGGTAGTAACAGTCCCCTGGCCTTGTTACTGGCCAGAGTATGCCTCAAATTTAATTTCTTACACCCCCACATTTATCTAAATCTGCACAATTTGTCAATGTCAACTTCTTTCAACCAGATTTAATCAAAATAAAGTAATTTTCTATGCAATCCTGCCAGAAAATGCAACAATCTGGCAAAATAAAGAGAATAAAAATCACTTTCCAGGTCTGATGAGGTCTGAAATATGCGAACAAGCATCGTTAGCGCACCGCTAATGGATTTACGTGACACCCGGGATCTTGGATGTCGGGGTCCTCGGGGGCCTCGGGTCCTCGGCTGAGAGGATGAACGACCAACAGGCTTATCTGGGCCCTGGCAGCTCTTCCCAGCGATCAGAGTCCAGAACCAGCAGAATTACTTTGAACAAAACAAATGGCATTAAACAACGGCGGCGATAAGGGCCGGCGGCAGCCGGGGGGTTGGGGGGTAATCTTGGTCTGGGGCTGGATTAACTGCTGTGTCTTTCTCAGAGAAGACTGGAAGTAGCCTCAGTCTAATTCTTTAAAAAACAATAATAAAAAGAAGTACTTCTGGCTAAGAAAGCTGAAGAGTCAATGGAGAGAAAAATAAGCAGGAATAAAAGAAAAATTCCATATTTGGATGTCAGGGCCTGTGGGGGCACCCAGACCACTTCGACTGGGAACGCTCCAACTTCCAGTCCCAAATTATTGGACTGGTCCTAAAATCAAGCGTCGCGAGCAAAATCGCTTCCAATGACTCTGACGCCGTGTGGAGGGCAACAGTCCGAGGTACTTCAGACAACACAGGGAAGACAAAATTCCCAGTCCAGTCAGCGTTCCGGCTCCCTGCGGATGTCAGACGTGTCGGATTATCCTGAGAATGAGGGAAAGGGCCCCAACAGAAGCAACTGTTTCCACTCCTCAGCAGAGAGGAAACACGTTGTTCGGATACGGATACAATGATTGAAAGCCTCCGGGATGGAGCTGCTTCCTTTTCAGCACCCTCAAAGTCGTTCCCCTCCGAACGTTCGGCATCTGTTTCCCGTTCCCGCCATGGCGCCCAGCCTTCGCCCGTCACTTCTGAAACATCAGCGGCGTCTTTCTCTCTCTCTCTCTGCGAGCTCATAAATCACACGTGTCTCTTCAGTTAATCAGCGTTTTTTTTCTCGTAAACACGGAGGGAGCCGGCGAAGGCGAGCGCATGTCGGGGCGAAGGCGAGCAGCTGCGCCGCTACACCTCGTCACCGACTGACGGCGGCGACAATCACTGAAACATTCGGCCCAATTAGCATCTGAAAAGGCGCCGCCGCGGCGTGATGAATTACCGTCAGCCGCATTCTTTCCCGCCGCCGTGATTAATGGCGGACCTGGCCCAGCCGCTGCTCTTCCGGGTTTCTGATTCCCGGGGAGAGCGCGCGAATGCGGACGTGGCGCTTTTGTCGAGGAGCCTAAATCCAATTCGGTAAACGTGGCGACGCAGCAGAGCGGAGGCGACGCTCAGAAATTACCTGCACGCTAATGCGAGTCCCCCGGGGGGGCGCGCCCTCGATAATGTGCTGCTTTTTATTGATGATGTGACCCTTTCCACGGCGAGCGGTCCGACCTGCGGTGACCTCGGCGACGGGCGCCACACACCCTTTCCTGGGCGGGCTCCTGCGCCCAGCGATCCCGGTTACCAGCCGGCTCCCCAGTAATGGTCCTAATTACGAAGACTGCCAGCTAACGAGGGGATGGAATAAGAGAATTATGGTTTGCAGATAATGATTCCAGCTAATTAGGCCATTAATTAACTCCAGAAGAGGGACATTAAGGTTGAGGATCTTCGCTGCGTCTGCAGTTTGGTAACGAGAGCTGAGAAAAGCGACGGACGGACGCGAGGAGTCCGAAAATACACCTCCGTCTTTAGCCTGTCAGCGCCAGACAGAAATCTGCTCACCGTTCAAACCGGTGAATTCCCTGCGAACAACGTGCTGGCTAAATCAGATTGAAATCTCTCCGTTCAGTCGCTTTTTCGAAAGGATGATTAATTATCTGGAAAATAATTAATCAGAAGACGAAGAAAATCATCAAAAAGTACGATCTTTCCGTCAGTCCGAACACCTCCCCAACAAGCCCTGAGCCCGAAGTAAAGACCCCACACACCGACCTCCCCCGTTTCCTCTCTTCGGATCAGGAACGATGCTGTTGGAAGCGCAAGGTCGAAGATCAAAGGTCAAACGCGCCTGACACAGCGCGCACCGCGTGAATTAGCATCTGTAAGGCTGATGGGGAAACAAACGAGCGATCATTGTGGTTCGAAAGGGCAGAGAGTCGATCCCGCTGCGGATGCGGAACATACGAAAAATAACATTAAAGCGGCGAGAACAGGCTCGTCAGCACCTGTTTAGCATGAAATGCTAATCCAGTCGATTTAATCAGCGAATATGATTGATTAGTCGTCAGCAGTCTGGAGCCTAATAGGCAGAAATAATGTCGCGTCTGCGGCCGTAACGATTTCAGATGACGCTGAAAAAGAATAAAGGCTATTTGAGAAACAATGAAAGAATTTCCTTGATGTCATCAAAGGGGATTGATTCTTAAACATTCCTCCGCCTCCCGCTACGGTTCCATAAGGGCTCACGTGACCCCGCAGACGTTCCGGTGGAAGGCTGCGTAATAGTCTGGGGAGCACCGATCGCCTCTGGGGTCGGCGCCGCGCCTTCACACCGCCACGCTCCTCTAATTAAATCCCAGAAAGTGCAGTTAATTAAGCGATTAACACCGGGAACACGGGCGTTGTTGGAGAACAAAAAGACAGCCTGATGGTGGACACCGGAGCCGCCGACCTCCGGGGAAGGGGGGGCGGTCACATGACTGCAGCAGCCGCGGCGGTCCGTACCAGGTTGGTTGGGGCTCGGGAATCTGCAAGAGCGGGCGGAAATCTGCTGGGATTCACAGGCAGAACCACCATCAGGGGCCGCGGGGAGGAGTTCAAAGCAGAGAAATGTAAGCGAGCAGCGATCCCGCCGGTGAAAACGCCCCCTCGGTGAGGTCAGCCGGAGACGATCCACCCAGCACCGACTGCAGAACGAACCCGGCTGCCGTTTACTGGCTCAAAACGCTGGATTCAGGAGAGCAAAGCGGGAGATCAAAGCAGAAAATGAAAGAGAACCCAGTTGCTGTTTAAAGACTAAAAGCAGTGGTTTCAGGAGAGCAAAGCGGGAGATCAAAGCAGAAAATGAAAGCAAGCATCGCTCCTTACGAAACCTACAGTGGGATTGCAGTATCGCGCCACCAGGGGGCGATGTTTCCGTCACTATGTCACATTTCTCCTCGTCCAGAATTCCAAACTGATCTCGCCTAGAGTGAAACGAGTCGACAAAATTCCGAACCCAAAATGACTGAAATGGTCTTCCATTCACCCGCCTCCCCCGATCCCTCTCCCTCTCCTCTCCATGTCTGGCCCATATAAATTATTCCTGCGACAGCATCGAGGCGGGAATGTCGGCATCTCCCCCTCGACCCCGTTGGGATCCGTTGACGCTCCCTCTGGAGAGGATAGGAGCGTCTGATCCGTGGAGCCAAAATGAGACAATTGTAATGACGCGTTCAGGTGCAGGGTGAGGGACGGGTCACGGCGGAATACTGGGGGAAGAACGTTCCTCATCAACACGGAGGCTCCAACTCATCTGTCAGACTGATGTGGGAGTAAACGAGATGCGGGGTCACATGGAGGCCCGCCTCCTCGGATCAAGAAGCTGGAATGTCGGATCTGAAGCGGGCGCTTCGAGCGCCGGAGCTGCAGAGGAAATCTTGATGTTTCCTTGAAAAGGTGATGAATTATTAAGCGTAAACATCTCCGGCGGAGGGAAAGCGGCGCCTCGCCCAGCCGGGGGTGACGTCTTTAAATTGGCTGCCGTGGATCGATATTCCCGACAGCTGTGATGGAAGGGAAGTCGGCGGCAGACAGTTCGCACGTGCCGCCTTCTCCCTCCGATCGGCTGGATATTTACGGGCAGTCTCGACTTTATGGCGTTGCAGAAGCGAACGAACGAGGCGCGAAATCGCCTCAGAAGTCGCTCCTCAAACAGCTGCCTGCGCTAAAGTAACGGCGTATCAACCCCGCCGCATTCCAGATGTTTACCAACCGCTTCCTTCCCAGCTCAGGTTAGTGCTCACGAGGAAGGCGGAGGAACGGGAAGAACGGTAGATGAAAGGATCAGCCCCGCAATGAAGGTGGGGGCGGAGCCAATCGCGCAGGTGAGGCTGAGTGCAAAGGATGAAAGGCACGTCAAAGAAAGGGGGAAGAGTTCAAACGTCAGGCGGCGAGAGAATGAAGAAAGCCTCCCAGGCTCGGGATCAGATTTGACATCTGGAATGGGGCAGAATTCCCACGCAGGTTCTGTTTTTCCCAACCACGCTCTGGAGCAGTCAGGGGGAGAAAAACTGCGTCTTCGGCGGAACCCTCTGACGGCGCCGTGAGACGGGATTCCTCATTTCCTCCCTCGTCCGCCTTCTTCCCCTCCGCCGTAATGATGACGAACAGGCCTCCGCTCTCATCTAATCGCAGTTCCAGAGATGACGAATGCCTGTTGCACCCTCGCCGCCGCTCCGTGACAACAGCGGGCGCCAGGGCGACTGACGGACTGATGGCGCGCGCCGGTTCCACGCCTGGACTCTGCTCCGGTGGCAGAGCTGTTTTTTTTGTGTTTTTTTGGGAAAAGCGTTTTGGAACGCCGCTCCTGCTCCGAGGGGATTGGCCACGCTTCCAGGAGACAGTCAGCTCTAATTAGAGACCGTCTTTGTTTAGACTCGGGGCTGTAGCCCCCCTCCCCCTCCGTGAACGGACTCATTGGGGGGGGCTGGACGGAGGACGGAGCTTTGTTGCCCCCCCTCCCCGGGCCTTGATTCTAGAGGTCAGGGTCAAAGGTCACGGTCGTGAGTCACAGATAAGACTGTCCAGTCAAGCTTGTCTGTCCCTGCCTCCAGAGCGAGGGGGGGTTGAGGATCAGCGCTGTCGACCACGAGGAACCACCGCCGCTCTGTCTCCTCCTCCGAGGGGGGCAGCTGCCACGGTGGGTCGGCGGGGGGGGGCGAGGTGCCGGAGGAGGTTGGGAGCTCAGCTGGGCGAACGCCCTCCACGAGCCACACATTCAATTTCCCCACGAGGCGGGAGACGCTCCCGTCCAGCGGAGATCGCCGGGAAAACCGGGAGCTCAGGAACGTCCGGCGTCACCCGGGAACACCCTCCGCTGGTTCCCAGTGGCGGACTGGGACCAGCCGGGAGAGCAGCTGGGATGAGACTGGTGCTGACAGGCGTGCGAGCGGAGGAGGCGGCGTTCACATCACAGGTGCCTCCTACCTTTGTTGTGGATGGCAAACGCCAGCCGGGTAAACGCTTGACACGCGCTGCTGTTTTAACCCAAATTACCCCCCGGCTTCAGATCTCCGCACCGCCTAATTAGCGTGTGGGGGGGTCGGGGGGGGGGGCACCGGAGCCTTTCAAGCCTTTCAAGCACTTGAAACAAAAGCCGCCGAGCGCCGTGGCGGGTCCGTCCTTGGTTCGTGCACCTGGAGGGGACAGCTGCCGCGCCGAGGCGTGCTTGGGCGTTCGCGCTAAGCCCCGCCCCCTTTCCCTTTGATAAGCTGCCTGAAATAGGCGCTCCTGAATCCCTCCTTTTATTCCCTCGTCTTTAGAACCGGCAGGGTGTTGCTATTGACAGGAACGCCGCCCCAGGTCCTCCAGGAGGAGGAGCTTCAGATCTGTGAGGCAGCCGACCACCAGGGGGCGCCCGAAGCGCCTCCAGCTCCCCCGCTGCTATTTTTTACCAGCAGCCAGGTCAGAGTTTTATGTGTGGCTGCGGCGGCTTTGTATTCCGACATAAAAGAGAGGGGAAAAAACAACTCCAGCTTGTTTTATCTGTGCCGAAGCTTCGCCTGGTGGAAAATAAATAAAAAACAGGGCGAAAGCAGCCGATCTCCGAAGGCAACAACATGAGAAATGGCAGAAATCGATACGGCATCTCAACTTATCCTCGCCTCAACTACGGAGGAGAGAAAGGAGCGCGGGGAAGCAGCGGGAATCTTAACATGGAAGAGCAGGCAGATAATTGAAGGGAGAAGAGCTCAGCGTCTTATTCCATTATCAGATGGTCGCCGTGTTGTGAAGCAGGCGGCATCAAGGAGAGCTGGAGGTGACAGAAACACGCCTGCGTCTTCAGATTACACGACCGTGCAGGATGCAGCGCTGCAGGATTAGCAATGAGCTTCCTTTCTGTGCAATTATCGCCCGCTCCTGAGTGGATTCTCGCAGCTTTTCAGCTGCTGTCCGTGAAAAAAACCCCAAATATGTAAAATCAACTTTTTGTTCACTGGACTATAACGTGTAATTATCACCAAGTGGCTGCTCAGGGTCCTTTTTTTTTTTTAATGTTTAAAAATTTGCCAAAAATTACCATCCTGGATTTGACCATGCCCACTTGGGCTTAAACCACATCCCACAATTTACAGGCCACGCCCCCTATAGCTATGAATATGTGATAAAATAGTGGGAAAAAAATATGTTGTGTTCCCGGGTGTGAGGCCACCAACCAGGCAAGAAATGATTGACACGTACAGAAAAGGCTTTGGTCTTTCATCTCCTTGGCTTTGATCTAATACTCCCATTATCTCACAGCTAACCTAAAGCTACATGCTATTCAGACGCGGCACGCCACCATAAATACCACGTCGGAACGCGTTGCCATTCCCTCCGATCCGCCTCAGTTCTTTGCTCCTCTTCCTCTCTGCTGCGGGCCTTCGGTGCCTTCTCTTCGTCCGCCGGCGTTCGTGGTCACATCTGCTGACATTTATTCTGCTCTGCACGAAAACAGGAACAAGGTCTGCGACCGTGTGACCACAGAGCTCATCTGGCTCTCAGACCACATTTACGAGAGAACATTTTCCGAATCTGCAACAAAATTGCATCAACGACAACGCATCAAAAGTGAGAGTAATGATGTAGTGAACCTGCCTGACCACTAGGGGCAATAGTGAGCCGTTCACACTTATGTGTAGGGGTGTATTTGTCTTTGTAAATTTAAGGAAGTACAGTGGCAGAACAGCGTTGCCTTGGCGATCAATAAAGTTGGACAGGGGACTGATGACGGGTTGGAGCTGCTTTTGAGAGCAACGTTAGAGTACGAAGCAAAAGAAGACAAAACGTAGAGAATGTCGCGATGGGAGTCGTCAAAACTCTACAACACATCCATGACAGCTTTCGCTCTAGAGTATTCCGGTCGCTCCACTCTGGGGTCTGTATTCATTCCCATCTCGTTCCGTTGTCAGAGAGGAGGAACAGAATGTCTTCAATCTCCGACCATCCCGATGAGCCAGGCGAAGTCTCCGACCGCAGAGGTGCGGATCATTCCGAGCAACCACCACTTTCAGCTGAAGGAAAAGCCGTAGCGAGTTGGCGAGAACATCATGAATGAATCATCCCGATCTTCCCGGCCCCCGGCTCCTGACCTCCACCACCTTAAGCTCCTCTGACGTAGACGGGGCTCGGTGAGGGCGTTAAAAGCGTGAGCTGTCTTCTAAAAGCGCGGGGACCTGACCTTGGAGCCATTAACGCACTAATTTGGCTGATAAGGGGCCCCCGGAGTTGTTATTGTCTCCTAATCCTTATCATTCTGCACCCGGCTGATTGTTTTGCCGGCTGGCTGCGCCTCCGTTTGGAAGGGACGACGTCGCCTGTGAAGGCTTTAAATAGAAGTGGGGCTACTCGGCTCCCCTCCCCCCTTCGCTGTATTTGGCGAGGGGGCGGGGCTGGCGATCGGCGCGCTTGTTGCCAATCGAAGGTTTGAAGTGCGCGAGGCTCTTACGGCGTTCCGCTGAGCCGGGCGGATATATCGGGAAACAAATTGCTGCGTTATCGGCTCGGAGAGCGAGCGCGCCTGACACACTTTCCTAATTGAACCGCGGAGACGGGGGACGGGGCGGGAGGCGCCACCCCCCCCACACTCGCTCCTGATGGGCAGATAGGGGCCGAGGTGTCCGGGGGGGGCGGCACACAATGAAAAGCTCCTTTCTGTCAAAAGAAGCTGTATCTCTTTATCTCTCTCACGCTCCCCCCGCTCTTCGGGGGGGTAATTGGTGTTAAAAATAGCCCGCGCTGTAGCGGGTCAGCGTATCGCCGCCGCTGCCGCCTGGAATACCGCGGGAATAAAGGCTGTAATGGAGTTCTGAAGACCTCTGTGATTAAGACGGAGCGCCATGGTTACTGCGTTAATTCTCTCATGAGGTCACGCAGCGTTATTCTGGTGGCTAAAGCGAAGCTCGCCTTCCAGGGTCTTTGACGCTGCTTGCCAGACGCAGGCAGGTTTGCGGAATGCCAGGCTTCAAAAACCTTCAAGGTCGGCTTTCTGGGTCCCAGCTGACTGGGGAGGTAAAGTTGTTGCTCGATCGTGGAAATATTCCCAACCAAAAAGAATAAAAGCACATATGTTTACCCATAATGTAATTTATGCCTTTGAGCACATCTCTGTTTATCGTAACAATATAATCAAGTTTTTCGTCTCGCCTCGACTTCCCGATGGATTTCGATGGATCTGAAAATGAGTTCTACAGCGTTGTGCTACAAAGGCTGCTCTCTCTTTCACTTCCCAAAAGAATCAAATCGACCCACTAACTTCCCAATGATGCTGGATTGACCTCTGACCTCTCGGAGTCTCCATTAGGAGCCTTGGAAGCGTGGCGGCGCCCTCGCCGGCCATCTTGACTCCGGTCATTCCCGTATTAACAATCAAGTGGGGTTTTAGCTCACAATCTTCCAGGATTACGGGATCCGATATTTAACTGGAAATACAAAAGAAAAGCACAGATGTGGGTAAAAGCGATGACGCTGAAGGTCGTTCTTCCTGAGAAAGCTGATCCTTAACAATACCTTAAGTCCCTCATATCGGATGGGGTCAGAGGCGGGAACGGGAAACGGCCTCCTAAATGCGGCTGTTTGTCAACTCCACAGCCGCGCCCAACTGGGAACGGCTGAGCTAAATCGAGGGGCGCGACCCCCAAACAATAACCATTAGCCGGGGGCGCCCCGGAGACACGCGGAGCGAGGTCGGCCCGGCGCCGCATTAGCCGGCAAAAGCCACGATATTACGGGGCTTACCTCGAGTCAAGGTCAGCCAAAGCGGGAATGAGCGGAGGTGGCGGCGGAGTAAATTACGAGAACCGCTACCGAGGGGGTGGTAGGTGGGGGGGCGTGGAGCTAACAGTCGCTACCGTGGGGGGGTCAGCCTTTCCGTGATTCCAGAGGTTCAAACGCGGCTCTTCAGCTGTGATTTCCAATTCCCATTCCCGACTCGGCATTTCGGTGTGGATTTATCGAGAAGACACTCTGAAGTGGCCCTCACCGCCTGCTGCCGCTCGCTGGAGTCGCCATGATAACTACGGCGGGGGGGCGTGTCAGGGATATAAACACTCCGGTACGTCCCGATGTGTCTCTCTTTCCCGTCTTCTCCTCCGAGAACGCTCCAGCACCGCCACTGATCAGTGGGGCAGCGGGGGGGAGGGGACCCAAGATCTTTTCTGAGGGGCGGAGCCACTCCTGCGCTCCGTTAATTAAAGCAGATGCGCTTGGAGTCGCTTCCAAACGTTCCGTCCGCCAAATAAAGTTTGGACAGGGAGGGGGAGGCTGCGAGGCTGTTCCTGACTCCAATAGGGAAGCCTCCACGGCGTTCTTCGCCCTCTCGTCTCCGCATGCTTCAGTCCCGATCGAACGAGCTTTTGTTGGTCCACCGCCCGGCGAGAACTGGCACAAGGCGGCGAGCCGAGCGCGTCCATCCGGGAGGCTGTTGGATCGGACCCGGGCCGGATTTACAAACAGTGGAGCCCTGCCGGCCCGCTCCGGCGGGAATTCCGTCCTCATTAGCGGATAATACATCTCAGCTCCTGCTCTTAGTTGTAAGGCAGATTCCGGAGCCTCTGCCAGGAAAACTGGACTGGGTTTCGCTTTTAGCCGTGCGTTCGCCGCCAAAGCACGTGTGCAGACACGTGTGTGGATCGGACTAATTGCGTCGGAGGCCCGGTTAACGGAGAAACAAACTTCTCCCTCTGGATCCGTGACGGATGTTTTATTAAACACCAAACACCAGACGGGCAACTCCATCGGCTCGTTTTCCCAGTCTGTTCCGTGTAAATCCTCAGGAACTTGAGGGACCGGACAGGATTCGGATTCGTCCCAATACCAGAAACCAACTCAGAGATGGAATTACACAAACTTCACCTTCAGGAGAGTTTATGGATCTGCATCAGGACAGATCTGGGTTTGACCTCGAGGACCCAAGATCTAGGAAATACCCCCCCCAGACCTGCTTCCATGTCCTGCCCCCCCCTAGTTTATTAGCAGAGACAGAGACAGGTGGCTGGTGCGACGCCCGGCTGCCCTGCCCCTCGGACCGGGCAGATGTCAGGTACTTGGCAGGAAATCCGCCTGGGCTTCCAGCCAGAGTCAGAAGTGATTTTCCTGTTCCGCGCTCTTCCCGGCCCTCGTATCTGTTTTCACTTGGCCAGGTCCACTTTTAATAGCTCACACAGTGACGTGAGGGAGACAGACGGGGGGGGGGCGTCGCTAACGAGGGCGAGGACTCGGGCTTACCGGTGTTCCTGCTCCCCTGCAGGGATCACCGCGGGGGGGTTCTCGACTCGTCCTCGCAATCCACCGTAACGACGTCTTCGCGCCTTTCAAACCGTGTTTTGTCCCCCGGCTCTTCCTCCTCCGACCTCCTGCTGCGAGGGATCGTGCACTGAAACGTTAACAGTTGCCCTCGCCGCCCGGGATTCCCGGGAATGGCGGGAGGAAGTGAAACAGAACACAGTGAAGGAGCTTGCGGTCGTGAAACTTCACACTTTTCCGTTGTTATTTCTGTCTCCATCTCAAGTGAAACTGCAATTCCGACCACAAAAACCCGATTTTACCTCAGATTCCGACTGCTCGGGGATACAGAAGGGCGTAAAGGTCATGGATTTTGAGGGAAGTTTCAATGCCACTCCATGAATTCCTTAGGACTTCTTCTTCATGTTCACGTCTTAAACGGTAAAAATGCTCCTCAGCCTGAAGACCGTTTCTGCTCGGTTGAAAGATGGCGTACCTACAGGAAGCTTCCTCTCGCCATCTGCTCAGCCAGCGAAGCTCCATCCTGACGGAAGCAGCTCGGTCCCCCAAACTCCGCAGAGGAAGTTGGGACAACAGCCCAAAGTCAGAAGAGCTCAAATAAAGGAAGAAGCTGCTTCACTCAGAGCTGCTCTGGGCTTTTTCCCCCCTTTTTAATTGTATGTGTGCGTTTTTGCGATGTGCTGATGTCATCAGGGTCCAGTGGAGCAGCCGCTCCAGGTTATTCCCGAAATATTAAACTACATTACTGCGTCAGTAAAAGAGTGAATGGAGCTTAAGATTCGAAGCCAGATTCCTAATGTGCTGCTTCTGACGGAGACGGGAGAATTGGGCGGGGGAGAACGTCACAGCTTTTACATGGAAATAAGATCCGAGGAAGGAAGGAAGAGTCGGGATGATTATCACTGAGAGGTCAGGACAACAAGGCAGCTGCAAAAGCAGGAATTCCAATAACTCCAAACCGGAAAAATGCACCATTCACACATGAGCACCAATTGAAACTGGGAGGAAACCAGACGGCAGAAGAAGAATCAAGAAGAACCTTCAGGAAGAATCAAGAACCTTCAGGAAGAATCAAGAACCTTCATCAACAATCAAGAACCTTCAGGAACAATCAAGAGCCTTCGAAAGAAGGAACCAGGAAGCTGAACCTCTACCCGCAACTGTTTAATTTACTCTGGAAGTCCTCCGGTAATTCACCCAAGACTTGGAATCATATTTAATGACTCCTTCACATCCGAGTTCCTCTTCCCTCCTCACTGGAAACTGCTCCGGGAATCTTCTGGGATCCCCACCTCTTCCGAGAACGAGATAGCTCTGTAGCTCCGGGTACCCCTACTCTATGCTGAGGCAGGGTCCTGGTCAATGATCCCGGTCTCCTGATCCATGATCCTGGTCTCCTGGTCTGCGATCCCGGTCTCTTCCGGCCCTTCCTCTGGAGATCCCAACGGGATAAAACGGATGGTTTGTGTCCAGATGTGCTAATGGTGCAGAAGTAAAGACCATCAGCAGTTAATGGGGGATCCGAGCCCCCGCGGGTGGAGGGATTAGAGCCATTACATCCCGGAGATTCATCCTGGCGACGGCTACGCTACGGCCTGATGGTTTGTGGGCGTCATGGGAACGGGGCGGGGTGGATATTCCAGCTGTGCCTGATGAACTGAAGCTGTGAGCTGTGATCAACAGTGAAGGAGCAGATTCCTCCAAGGGCCGGACGTCGTTCCCAGAGGACCACACCGGGCTTCCTCTCTGAACTGGGAAAGACGGAGCACCTGTAGAGAGCGCGGCTTGGAGAGGGAAGGAGCGAGGTTGCGAGTGGTTCACCCACTGAGGAGGAGGAAGAGGAGGATGACGAAGAGGAGGAAGAATATCTTATTGTCCTCACCATCCTCCTCACCCTCATCATCGCCATCGTCCTCGCCATCACCATTGTCCTCGCCGTCGTCCTCGCCAATCGTCGCTGATCTCACCATCGTCTCGCCATCCCGCGTCTATGTGGTTGTCACCAGGTCCTCGTTAGTAACCAGGAGCTTTTGGTGAAAATGAACAAGTGTGAACTCGCCAGAGGCGTTGGGAGGGGAGTGCGGCGGACACCCGGGCTAACTCCGAGTGTCTCTTCGAAGGGGGGGGGCAGATGTTCCCGGGGGCAGGAGGGAGATAAGGATCCGTCAGTACAGGGGGAGAGAAAAACAGCGGCGGGGGATGAGGAAGAGGGCTGCCTGCCCGCTGACAGGAAGACATCCGTCCTCGGTGACAAGGACGGAAACCGTTATCAACGGTGACGGGACACCACCTCGGCTCCGGAGAGTTTGTTTTCCAGGAGAGGAAATCCACAAAAGGCTCCGCCAGGGCTCAGCGGAGTGGGTGTACGCTGGATCGATCACACACACACACACACACACACACACACACACACACACACACACACACACACACATATCGGTGTACATCAAGGTTGCTGTCTCTCCTGTCCTCACCCGGATCCACCAACATGGAACAGAGCCGGGATCAACTTGGAAAACCGACCAAACCCGTCTTCTCTCTAACCTCACCGAGAGGCCGCAGCAGCAGCCAGGCTCCGTGAACGTCCATGCGAATATTCCCTCCTTCGTCCCGGAGCCGGGCTGCTGCCCCGGCAGAGGTCCATCAGTATTCCGTAGAGTTCCGGGGCCACTAAGCTGAAGAGCAGTCGGCGAGTGTTTGTAATCTGCTGTGAAAGCCGCCCGCCGAGGGAATCATCTGAAGCGTTCAGGCCGTCTGCCCTCTTCCGCTGGAGTCGCTCCCCTCCGCCGCTCTCACGGGTGCGCGTGTGTTCCCGGGAAACACGCGCACACGGGGGAAAGTCGGCAGGTCGGCGGAGGCTCCGCTTGACAAATGTCCCCTCTTACTTTCAAGCCCCTCTGAGCAGGTGATTGATTAACTGGGACGCCGCCGGAGGATCTGACGGGAACAGCCTGAAGGGAAAAAAGAAACCGGAATGCCTTGTTTGCTGGGACTGGAATGCCGTCCTTTCCAGTTGGTGGGACTGGAGGTGTGGGTCGTCCGGGGTCTGTTTTCTGCTCTGTCCTGAGGAGGAGCATTGGGAATAATTAAGCAGCAAAGTTCTTTAACCGGGAAAACGGGATTTTCACGATCTTCCGGCCACCAGGACTGCAGGGTGGTTCTTTCCGAATGTTTCCACTTCCAGCTGCTACTCGTATGTGGAGGCCTAATCCCAGGATTGGGGAATCTCAGTCACATGGGGTGGACGGACGGAGAGAACCCTCAGACAAGGACAGACGAGCAGACTGGATCCACGAGCGCAGGTTTCGGAACGACTGTCCGTGACAGCCGGAGAGGCTCGTGGGAGATCCGGAGCTGAAGCTCGAAAAGGAGAGAACCCAAAAACAGCGAGAGTGGATTTGAGCGTGAGCGATACCTCTCAGAGGGAGCGTGGAACAGACGCTCCTTCCCGAGTCATGGCGGCGAATCCAAACACGCCTGCAAGACAAAAGAAAAAAAAAAAGAAATTACAGCGAGTCCTTGTGAAAAAGCAATTCCAACATGAAAGCGCTCCTGCGTCACACCGAATTAGCTCTGATTTAGATTGCAGAGGAGGCGCTCCACAAAAAGCTCCGGCCCCGGAATGTGGAGAAGCCTCCCGCTCGCCATCAGCGGATCGCATTGTCGCCTCCGTCATGGTTGACATCAAAGCCGATTTCCCGCCTCCGTCCCGTCCAAGACGATCAGGTGTGTGGTCGTCACGTGACGGACTTCCAGTCAGCGGACTAGCGTTTCTGCTTTGATCTTTGATTGGCTTTGATTGCCTGCTTCAAAATCCGCCAATCAGGAGACAGCAGCCTGTCCAGTTGAACCAAACTTCCTCGATGTTTTCCTGTTTACTGGAAGAACTGAGCCTCAGCTTCAAAAACAGGAAGTTCAACGCCTCCACGAGCAGGAGTGGGAGTCTGGGACGACGCTCCTGGTCTGGGGGAGGGTCCAGGAGAAGGTCCTTCCGGAACATTTGATTTACCAGACGAGACGTTCCGAGGACACAACGTCGCGGTCACCACAGCGGATGAACAAAAGTCAGGCGCTGCTCCAGGCTCCCCCGAGCCAACATTCCCTCCGCAGGGAAGAAAAGTCGGACTTTTTCTCCGTCAAAACCCTCCTGGAGCGTCGGAGCGTCGGGGAACGGACACAAACATTAAAAAGCGAAAACAACACAGCGAGAGCGTCCGGAGGGCTGTAAACAACAACGGCAAATGTCTGTCCCTCCCTCCATCCCTCTGTCCCTCCATCCCTCTCCTCCCTCTTCATTCCATCCCTTTGTCTGTCCATCCACCCCTTTCTGTCTCTCTCCCCTCCCTCCATCTGTCCCTCCCTCCATCCATCCATTCCTCCCTCTGTCCCTCTGTCCCTCTCTCCCTCTGTCGCTCTCTCCCTCTCCCTCCCTCTGTCCCTCCATCCCTCTGTCATTCCATCCTTTCGTCTGTCCATCCACCCCTTTCCGTTTGTCTCTCTCCCCCCTCCATCTGTCCCTCCCTCCAT
This sequence comes from Lagocephalus sceleratus, assembly GCA_911728415.1. NCBI lineage: Eukaryota > Metazoa > Chordata > Actinopteri > Tetraodontiformes > Tetraodontidae > Lagocephalus > Lagocephalus sceleratus. The sequence continues at coordinate 2,523,354 of CAJVRN010000210.1, read as the reverse complement.
CCATACATTCCTCCCTCAATCCCTCTGTCCCTCTCTCCCTCTGTCGCTCTCTCCCTCCCTCCATCCCTTTGTCCCTCCATCCCTGTCATTCCATCCCTTCGTCTGTCCATCCACCCCTTTCTGTTTGTCTCTCTCTCCCTCCCTCCATCTGTCCCTCCCTCCATCCATCCATTCCTACCTCTGTCCCTTCGTCCCTCTCTCCCTCTGTCACTCTCTCCCTCTTTCCCTCCCTCTGTCTCTCCTTCCCTCCCTCCGTCCATCCCTGTTTCGCCATCTGTCCTTCCATCCATCTGTCCCTCTGTCCCCCATCCCTCCATCTGTCTGTCCCTCTGTCACTCCCTCTGTCCCTCCCTCCCTCTGTCCCTCCCTGCCTCTGTCCCTCCCTCCCTCTGTCCCTACCTCCTCTGTCCCTCCCTTCCTCTGTCCCTCCCTCCCTCTGTCCCTCCCTGCCTCTGTCCCTCCCTCCCTCTGTCCCTCCCCTCTGTCCCTCCCTCCCTCTGTCCCTCCCTCCCTCTGTCCCTCCCTCCCTCTCTGTCCCTCCCTTCCTCTGTCCCTCCCTCCCTGTCCCTCCCCCATCTGTCTCTCTGTCCCTCCATCTGTCCCTCCGTCTGTCCCTCCCTCCATCTGTCCCTCTTTCTCTCCCTCCCTCCCTCCCTCCCTCCATCTGTCCCTCCCTCCATCTGTCCCTCCATCCCTCCCTCCATCTGTCCCTCCATCTGTCCCTCCCTACATCTGTCCCTCTTTCTCTCCCTCCCTCCCTCCCTCCATCTGTCCCTCCCTCCATCTGTCCCTCCATCCCTCCCTCCATCTGTCCCTCCCTCCATCTGTCCCTCTGTCCTCGTCCCCGTGCTCTCAGTCCTAATCAGCCAACCCTCTGCTGCTGTTTACATCAATGAAGCTGAGTGGAGCCACACAAACATCGGTTTTACAGCCTGAGCTGAATCTTTGAGGGTCGGGGGACGCCGAGTCGCCGTAACGATGCCGTTAATGGATCCCAGCGGGCTGCGGCGCTCCCGCCAGCTGACGGGATTGCTGCAAACGACTCCGTGCGGCAGCCGGCTGGTCGTTTGCCCGTGTTACAGGGCGTAAATTAACGAGCAAAGCCTCAAAAGCCGACCCTCCGCCGACGCTCCGAGAAACGGAGCTGTCTGAGGCTCGCTCCCATCAGGAGCCCGATTCCGATCATTTCCCAACGTTATCCAGGAACACGGGAAGTTGAGTTACAAACGAGTTTGATGAACTAAACTCGCAGAAAAGTAAAGCAAAGACAGAAACACACACACAAACACACAGTGTTCTGACTCCGGGGTCGGGGGGGGGCCACGGAAGCACCTGAAAGGTTCGGAGCGTCCCCGTCTTTGATCAGCGCAGCCGCGGGGGAACACCCCGAACACTTGAGATCTTTTGAAGCCTCCGCCACTTTTCTGCCACATCACAGGCAAGATGAATCGATGAATCGGCCCTGGCTCCTGATGGGGGGGGGCGTGTCATGGGAGGGCCACATGACTCCTCCTGTCAAGGATGGATCCAAAACGCTTTGGTCCTTGAACACAGCAAAGCTTCTCATCTCTGCGTTTAAAGCCATAATGAGGGGGGGGCCATATTGGGGGGTGGGGGCACGTTGGAGGGGGCCACGTTGAGGGGCCATATTGAGGGACTATGTTGGGGGGCATGTTGAGGGGTCATATTGGGTGGGGGCATGTTGGAGGGGACCATGTCGGGGGATTACGTTGGGGGGCCATATTGGAGGGGGCATGTTGGGGGGCTATGTTGGGGGGCTATGTTGGGGGGCAATGTTGGAGGGGACCATATTGGGGGGGGGACATGTTGGAGGGGGTTCATGCCGGGGGCCCGTGTTGTGTTCATGTTCCTGAGCCTAGAGGAGCAGAAAGCAGGTAAGGGAAACGATTCTAAAGCCCATTATCTCCCCACCATTTGCTGTAATCACCAGATGTCCACTGACCCCCCGCTCCCCCAGGTTTCCGCGGCGACAAGAGGCTCTCCAACGCAGCTAGCGCGAGGGCTAGCCCGTCCTCCTCAGACAGAATTAAAACCTCCCAAACAGAAGTGCTTCACAGCTAATTCTCCTTTTGTTGCGTTTTTCTTTCTTTTTTTTAAGATTCGATTGAAACGGTTATCAAACACTGTTGCTAGGAGACACCAGTCGTGGTCCACAGATAGCAGGCGGCGGCGGCGCCGCCAACTTCAGCCCAGCGGAGGATCTGATGAACAGGAGACGAACGCGAAGGAGACGTTTGATGCTTAAAATAATCAAAAATAACGAGCGGAGGAGCGTCGGGGCGCGGGCACCACTCCACCGTTTAGGCCGGCCCGCCGCCCTTTGATGCGGCAGCGGCGCAGTAAATCGTCCGCGTGGCGGGAAAACACGCATGAATTATTCAGCGTCGTCAAACAGCCTGCAAATAATTGTTTAACGAGTTTCTCCCCTTCTCCGCATTCCTCCGGGCCCGAAAACGTCTCCCGGTGTGGAGGAAACTTCATTAGTGTCGCTCGCTGATGTGTCGAATTTACCGGTGAATGAACAGAAATTAGCCAAACATCAACAGACGGTCGGGATGCAGCGCGTCTTCATCTGAAAAGACCCTCGGCTGGCGCGCTCGGCTGGCAAAGCTACCACCCACAGACTAATGTGTATTCAGTAGCGAGGGACTAGCCCATGTAATCAGCGCTGGTCAACTACCAGCGAGCATCTCCAAAAAGCTTACCACTGATAAAGAGGCCTCAACGTTCCCTCAATGTTCCCTCAATGTTGCCCCAATGTTCCCTCAACATTGCTTCTTCTGAGACCCTCACTGCTGCAGAAGAGAGGAGGAAAAAGAGGAGGAGGAAGAGGAAGAAGAGGAGGAGGAAGAGGAGGAAGGAGGCAGAGGAGAGGAGACAACAGTAGGAGGAAGCAGTAGAAGAGGAGGAGAAGGCGGAAGAGGAGGAGGAGGGAGAAAACAGAAGGAGGAAGAGAAAGAAGTGGAGGAGGAGGAGAAAGAGGAGAGAGAAGAGAAGCAGGAAAAGGAAGAGGAGGAAGAAGAGGAGGAGGGAGAGGAGAGAACAGATGGAGGAAGAGAAAGAAGAGGAGGAGAGGAGGAAGAGGAGACAGATCAGAAGGAGGAAGAGGAAAAGTAGGGAGAGGAGGAGGGAAAGAAGGAGAAGGAAATTATGCATCAAAAATGGACATGTAAATTTAGCAATCTAGCAAGGCCCAATTCAAAGCATCGCTAACGAGAAGCGAACTTCTGATAGAGAGAATTCCAGAGGTTGGAGCCGGTGAAAGTTCTTGGCGGAGTGGGTTAATTGGTCTGTCCATTCTCCAGCTCCTCCGTCCTCCTTGCCCCCCAATCTCCAAACCCTACTGAGCGGAACCACATTTATAAGCACGTTTAAAACTTCCGAGGTTCTAAAACCCGGAACGTTAATGAGCTTCGGTGGCGGTCAGAGTGGCGGTAAACTGGTGTGCGCACTGGGACCAGTGGGGGAGATAACGAGGCCCTTTCTCTGGGAATAAAAGCTCATCAATACGGGAGGTGCGAACTGGTAACCGCTCGATGGAGCTGATGCTTTTATCTCTGGCGAAAATGTGAAAGAAGTCCTGGAAAACCTCGCCGCTCACCCAGAAGTCAATGCTTCCTTTCCTCTGCTGGCCAATCTCGAAACATCGTTAATTATTTCGCACTTCGGTGTTGACGTTGGATAAGGTCGGACTCAATGTTCCCATCGAAGAATCGCTATTTTCACTCGGTGAAGAATCTTGATTTTCACGGTGATACATTTTCTTCATTTATCAGTTTTCCCAGCTAACTATTAATGTGTTATCATTTAAACGGATAACGAGAATTTCCTACCGCTCCGATAGCTCGGCAGCTAACTGATAGCAAGTCTCAACTTCGCTCCGTGACCTTGAGCTACGCCGCCGATCCAAGCATAAATATCGACTTTAACGGCCACTCGAGGGACGCTGCCATGAGCTGTAAACTATCCGGACGCGTCATAAAGCCGGCGAACGTCTCGTAAACACGAGGCGATGTTTGCGTTACGGCTCTTGTTAGTCGCCATCTGGCGAACAAGCCCGGCGTTGACGACTCCCGGGGGGCGTGTTTGGCTCAAGCTCGCAGTTCGTAAAACGGTTTAACGGCCGCCAGTTAAAACGCCACGTGATCGGAGCGCTGCCCCCCCGGGGGGGGGGGGGTGCGTTTGGCGAGTTCGAGGGGACGCTGATGTTGGCAGCTTGCCGGCGGCTCAGCTGCTCCACCGCCGGGGGGGGTCCCACAGCGGCGGCGCCTCAGCTGAGTTTGGGCGTAGCCAAGTCCCGCCTTTGCGCCTGGCGACCAGTAACGCTTTGTCACCGGGACCACAGCCGCTGACTGGGAAGTGGAAGTTCACGACAGCGGTTCAACGTAACCTCATCGAACGCTCGCTGAGCAGGGAGAAACCCGTAGCAGGTCCGGACTCAGCAGCTCCCCTAGAGCAGGATGGGAAACGTAGTTCCTCCCTGCATCCTGGAATTAAACTGGGAACACAACCACCAGTGAAGCGGATCCATATCCAACTGGGAACAGACCCCGCCTCTCAACCCCCCCACTCACCCCCCCAACCTCCCACCGAGCCGCCGCTCCAGGAGCGTAAACACTGTTCCAAACAATTAAATAAATTTCCTCAGAACACGGCACAAAGGCCGGGAGCACAAAGCCCGACGTGATTCAATTACTGCGAGACATTCCGCGCAGGGCCGTATTTTCATACCCCCCCTCCGCCCCCCCACCCCCGGATAATATCGCATTAATGCCGCTCAACATTTACCGCGATGGCCTCATTGTGCTGCAGCCACTCGGCGTGAAAGCCAATAAAATAGAGAGAAATGAAACGAAACGAGGAAACGCTGATGCGGCGGCGGCAGGCGGGGGAGGGGGAGGTGCTCCTATTTGTCCTTTAAAGAGCACCGGAAAACCCCCCCATCGGTGTTTATAATTCACGTCTTGGGAAGAAGAAAGCCCCTGATCTTCATGAAGTCAGTTAATGAAACCGGGACGGGCGTCCTGGTGTGATGGCCGCCATCACGCGGCGGTGGAGGCGGCGATTAAGGTGCTCAGTTTGAGTCGATGATTAACGGTTTGGATGAAAAGAGCTTTTGTCCCGATTTAGAGACGACGACGGCGAGTGGCTCAATGAAATTATGGATCTCTGGTGTCCGGAAGAGGAGGCACGTGAGAGCCGTTCGTTGCTCGCCGAAAAACAATATGTTATTGATTCCGCCCGCGCGACGTTAAGCGAAACATGTCACGGGCTGAAGTCACGCAGCCGCCGTATCGTATAAATCAAAATCCCGTTCCTCAGCGATATTTTGCAACGCTAATGAGCGAAAACATGAATACATTCGGGGTTTTGACACTTCGGATTCACGTGTAATCCATCACGCTTGTTTTCGGTCGGAACGCCGTCGACAGATCCTGATGTCAGGATGTTTTCATCAATAACGGGGGGGGGCACGCACGGGTCCATTTAACAAACGTTGCCGTGGATTGATTACTGAACAGCCCTGCAAAGGACGCGGGAAACAGGTGGGAAAAGGTGGGAGACGGAAAACCGGCCTCGGAATCAGCAGCTTCAGCTGGAGCATCTTTATTTATTTATTTATTTATTATTCCGGAGGATTACTGCGTGTTCCCAGTGACCCATGGTGAACCTGAAAATGTCCCCTTTTAATGTCCGTACCCTCGTACCCCCCTTGGGGGCCCCAGGGGCCCATTTAAGAGACGACTGATGTTGGCTAGAAGAACAGCCGTGTCCGCAAATCGATACTCAATCTAATAACGGCATCACGTTTCGGATCATCGGCGGTGCTCGCCGGGCTCCTCTGACTCTGCCCCCCCGCTACACTCTTAGCCTCCCCGCCAGGCGACCGTTCCTAATTGCGAACATCACTTCAGCGCGCGCTAATAGAAACTAGCGACAAAGCGTTTCAACAGCTCATAATTAGCGTGATTGAATTAGCTAGCAGGGTCGTTAGTTAGCAGGCTAGCGGCTAAAGGCCTCCGCTAACACAAAGGAAGGAAGCAGCTTTGATGTTTGGGACCAAACGTTTTTCTTTTTCCACAGTAACTGTAAAAAGGCTAATTTGTCCTCACGCCACAAATGTAGGACAGCGGCTTTATTAGCGCGGCTGTCGGGAGCCGATAAAGATGACGGATCGCGCCGCTCGCGCGCTACGACGGCAGCGGGGCTGAGACGGCGCGTCGGACAAACGACGGGGACGTCGGGGACAGGCGACTGGGAGTCTGCTACAGCGTGATGGAAGCACGGGGGTCGGGGTCGTCGCTCTGACGGGGGGGGGGGGGGGGTTCGCCGTAACGCAGAGATCCGACACCACGCTATCTGGCTGCGATCGTCTGGTCCCCGTCCTCGCCAACCGGCCCGTTTATCCGGCGGCTCATCTGTTCCCGCCGCTGTCAGTGATTGAAGACGCGGTTTTATCAGCAGCGTCCACAAAACAGGAGAGACGCTCACTTTGTTGGGTCAAAGGTCACAGCCGTGGCCGCCGCGCATCCTGGACGAACTTCTCTTCCCGGTCGTACCTTCCGGCCGATCTTTGATCTGAAACTAGACACGAATCCTGGTCGAGGGTCTGGCCTGTCTGAGCAGCAGAAGTCACGTCAGGGGTCAAAGGGGCTGCACAACATCAAAGAGCAACATCAAATAAAAACATGAAAGAGCAACATGAAAGAACAACATGATCCTTTCATCAGGACTTGTGACCACTAGGGTGGTGGTGGTTGTTATTCTTTACTGGTTGTTATTTGTTGATTATCATTGTTTGTTGTTGTTTGTTTTTGCTGGTTGTTGTTATTTGGTTGGTGGTGGTTGTTGTTCTTTATTGCTAGAACTTGTCAGTTGTTGTTGTTAGTGGTTGTGGTTGTTGTTTGTTTTGCTGGTTGTTCTTAGTTAATTGTTGATGTTGGTTGTTAGTTATTGCTGGTTGTTGATTGTTGTTTGTTGTTGATTGTTGTTTTTGCTGGTTGTTGTTAGTTTGCTGTTGGTGGTGGTTGTTGTGAGTTATTGCTAGATGTTGTCAGTTGTTGTTGTTAGTGGTTGTGGTTGTTTGTTTTTGCTGGTTGTTATGAGTTAATTGTTGATGTTGGTTGCTGTTAGTTATTGCCGGTTGTTGATTGTTGTTTGTTTTTGCTGGTTGTTGTTAGTTTGCTGTTGGTGGTGGTTGTTGTGAGTTATTGTTGGTTGTTGTTAGTGGTTGTTGTTGATTATTATTGTTTGTTATTGCTGGTTGTTGTTGGTTGTTATTGTTGCTTGTTACTGATTGTTTTTCCTGGTTATTGTTGACTGCTGTTCGTTCTTGTTAGTAGGTTGCTGCTGCGTCTTATTGGTTGTTGTTATTGTTGTGATTGGCTGTTGTTGATTGTTCACCATCGTAGTCACAGAGGTAAAGACACACACACGAGGTAACCAGGACGACGCTCAGTGGCTGCAGTCACAACCCCAGAGAAGGGAAGTGGTGGCTGAAGGTTGCAGGTTTGAGTCCCTGGACGGGGGACGAACGTGCCTGCTTCCTCTGACCAATCAAAAACACTGTGTTCATCTCCACAGGCTCCGCCCCCTTTTGTGAATATCGATTAATAAAGCGTCACCCGTTATCGGTGGACACCTTCAGTGTCGAGGACGCGACTCCCCCCTGGGAGGAATATCCGGAGCTGACGTGTCTGGAAAGGGATTTTGTTCGTCTGTTGTCCCAGAACGTCAGAAGCGAAAAGCTGAACCGTCGGGACCTCGTCTGCTGGCCGATGTTTCCAAACCTGTCGGATATTAACGAGATTAAAGCCCAAAGTAACACAAATTAGGATCCTCCCAATAAAAAAAAAAAAAAAAGAACTTATTAAACTCCCCCGACAGGATATTAACGGAAGTTCTTATTTTTAGTTGTTATTAACGACGTCGGCAAATATATCAGCCGCTCTGATCTATTTCATTTAAAACTTAATAAGAAAATACGTCCCAACAGCTTTAATAAGGCCCAGATTTAAGATGTCGGGAGGAGGGAAGTTTGCTGTTGGACGGCTGGATATGATTGGAAAAGCAGCAGGAATCGACGCCAACGTCTCCGGATCGCTCTGGCGGGCGCCGCTAGCTGCTATGTTAATTAAATGCTAAATAAAGCCGCTCACCGTGAGGTTTAATTGCGTTTCATTCTAAAGAGCGGCGACTGGTTAATGAAATAAGCCGCCTGATTGAGCGGCCGCTGATGTTTGTTGACTCTCACGTTGGTATTCCCCCCCTCACCCCGACATAACGGGAGGCCGTTTACACCATTTCGCCGACATCTCGGGGAGGTTTAAACGACCTTTGAATTCAAGGATTCCTGGAAATTCAGCATCCGTGCCTCGTTTTCTCTTCTCTTTCTTCTAAAAACATCCGATAAATGAATCTTTCTTGTGCTATCACCCCCTCCCACCCCCACCCCCCCATCCCGACATCAGCTGCTCCTCGAAAACTTTTACTTAAGCGCAATTTACCGGCCTTGATTTGATTTAATTACTCCGTTAATAAATAATGAGCTTGTGCTTCTGTCTGCGCGCTCAAGGATTCCTTCATCCTCCTCTTCCTCGAACCAACCTGCACACATTTTCAACAGGACCGACTCCAGGCTACTTCCTGCTTTGATCTATGTGATCAAAGAAACTGTTTATCTGGGGCTTTCTGACTGGCTGGCTGGCCCATCAAAGAAAGCCATGCCCCTCCTGGATCAAGTGTGGGCGGGGGGACTAGGCCTGGGTAAGGGAGCCTTGAAGGTCTGGGTTTTTGAGGAGAGACCTGAATGAGCAGTTCACATCAAAGCTCACATTTCAAGGACACATCAAAGCTCACATTTCAAGGCTTTCAAGCTCGACCAGATTCGTCATTGATCAGCCCTCAGGTTTGGCTCCGCCCCCTCTAATTAGATGTAAAATAGTAAATAAAGAACCCTCCCCTGAACTTCTGCTGTGCGTCTTTCTTGGATCGACGCCCTCGCAGCCGTTTTCTGAAAACGATATAGATGTAAAGCTGCTGCGTTCGCCACCGCTCGATGTTCAAGGAGGGAAATGTGTCTCTGTGGATCTGCAGTCGCTTCCTGATCCACAGGAAACTTGTTTCATTTGACTTTATTTGTGATGAATCAGGATGATCTGGTTATGATGGAGCAAATCCCCCAGAGGGAGGGACTGCCCATGAGCAACGTGACGGAGTTCAGCAGGAGTGGGGAGTGAGGAGAGGAGATGAGGAGAGGAGAGGCGAGGAGAGGAGAGAAGGAGAGGATATTAGGAGAGGAGGAGATGAGATGGGGGGTGGGGGGGGGGGGTCACAGTTTCTCTGGGTTGGGCAGGTAAAAGTGGGCGGAGCTGAACGCTCCGGTCTCCCTGGGGCCAGTTGAGGATGCTGTTGTTTGTCCTCCCAGTTTGAGCTGATTAAACCAGTACCACTCAGACTGGGAGGCCGGGCTCTCCCCCTCCTCTTTGCTTGAACGTCAACTTCTCACTCCCACCACCAGGCGGCGCCAAACCCCACACCTGATTTAACCCTTAAAAAACGAAACCCAGACGGAAGGGAACGCTGGTGAACGACCTTCCCAGGTCTTCATCGCCAACCTTCCCTCAAACTGGGCGCCATCTTAGACCCCCCCACCCCCACCAGGGGCTGAGGCGCTAACGAGGCTAACAAAGCCGCGGCGCGTGTTTGCACTTATCTAAATAACAAACGCGCTTCAGGCGGGCGGGCGGGCGCGAAACCCGTCTGAAGCTGGGCCGCGATAAAAGCTCCTGAGGGTCACCATTAATGACGTATTCATGTATGCTACTAGCCTAGCACGGGTTTTGATGCTTTGTCCGCCGACCCACTAATGCCATCACTTCACTTAATTACCCTCAATTACGACGCCATAAAAGATTTGCAAAGAATTGCTAATGAGCTCATTTGGTGGCGCGGAAGCATTCAAAGGGAGTCCTGGACTGGAGGCAATTAGCCTCCTCATGGAGAACCCCAGCCCGGGGGCGCGGGGTCGGCCGAAGGCTGGCAGATGTTTCCAGAGGAACATCTGCTTCCACGGTCGGGAGGGGTGGGGGGGGTAGGTGGAGAACAGAGAGGGGACGTTTGGTCATTCTTAAAGGTGGCTGAAGACCAGGAGGTCAGAGGTCAAGGGGATCTCCTGAGCCGGGAAGGTCAAGTTGCTCGATGATGATGATGTGAGGAAGGTAAGTTTGTTAATCTGCAGAGGAAGAGGAGGAGGGAGGAAGAGGAGGAACAGAGGAGGAGGACGGGGAGGAAGAGGAGGGAAGAGGAGGGGGAGGGGGGAGAGGAGGTGGAACAGAGGAGGAGGAAGATCGGGAGGAAGATGAGGGAATAGGAGGAGGAAGAAGAAAAGGGGAAAAAAACAGGAGGAGGAGGATGGGGAGGACGAAGAGGAGGAGGGAAGAGATGGAGGAGGAAGAATGGGGGGTGAGGAGGTGGAGGATGAAGAGGAAGAGAAGGACCAGCAGGAGGAGAAGAGGAAGGAGTAGGAGGAGGAGGGGGAGGAGGATGAGGAGGAAGAGCACCAGAGGGACCTCCAGCCTCTCCAGCCTGCTCGGTGCTGCAGCAGCTGGTCCTGGTCCAGACAGCTCAGAGGCAGATTCCTCCTGGAGGCTCTTCCCATCCAGGAAGAGGGAGAATTCCCTCTGATCCAGAGCAGCAGCAGCAGATGAAGACGGAGTCTTCCTCAGAGGAAAACAAACACGGCCTCTTTCAAGTAGATCCCTCTCGTTTGTCCCGGTCGCCTCTCGTCCCCCTCACCTCTCCGGCTCCCCCGTTGTCTTCAGCGAGGCAGAATTCCGGGTCAGTGGTTCCCTCCGTTATCTGTTTCCCGATGCTCTCCGGCGGGTGACTAATGACAGGCGAACAGGCAGAGATCCGTGAGCCGGCTCTTTGAAGCGAAGGACGGGAGCTTCCGTCTGAGAGCCAATTACGACTTTCCTTTACTCCGACAATCTCGAGGATGAAAAGCCGGAATACAAACAGAAGCGTAATGAGCAGATAGGTTTTCCTAAAACGAAAGCGTGTGGCGTTCAGCGTCACCTCCAGTCGTTTTCGGGGGGTTCGCCCTCACATCCACGACGCCATAATTACCAAGTGGGAAAGCACCGAATCGTGTCTCTTTAAGAGGTTGAATTCCCGATGCTGCGAGAAACATCGCCTGTCTGCGACTTTTAATCACAGAGACTCCGTAATTGTTCCGAAATGAAGTGTCGCGCTTCTGATTTCCGCTCTCCCTCCGGTTCCTCGAAGAAAAGGCCGTTGAAGGCCAGATTCCCTCCGTCTTCACTTCAGATTCCATCAGCCCCTCCGAGGGTGAACTTCAACGGACGTTCCCGGCAGCAGCCGTAAACACGGCCGTTAATTACGGAAACGTTTTACGGTTTGACTCCTCCTGACCCCGACAGAAGCAGAACTTTAATTAGCGTCTTTGGGAACTCCCACGTCCGCCATCGTCTGACTAAAACGTCTGCAGCTCCGGCCGACTCCGAGACTTCCGTGGGAAGTTTGTGAAGGACCAGACCCTCCCGGTGAACACAGAGGTTCTCTCCGAGGCTCGTTCCTGTCTCTCCACAGCTGCTGGGCGTGACTGACAGGTGGATAAGCTCAGTGGGAGGGGGGCACCGAGCCTCCGGATCGGCTCGGAAAACGGAAAAAACGGGAAAACCTCTGCGCAATTTCACCCCGATGAGGTCGAGCTGCAGCCACCGCCGACGCAGGAGAAGTAGTTTTGATCACGACAACGTCCTTCGAAGTTGGTGGAATGCTCCAGACTCCGCTTTACGGGAACGCCGCGATGAGTCTGACTCTTCCGGGTCCCGGAACGTCAATCTCGCCAGGCGCCCGGTTGCCGCCGAACGCTCGGAAGACGCCAGACGAGCCCGAAGAACTTCCAAACCACCACAACACAAAGTTGAGTTCACAGGATCAATTTAGTGCCCCAGAACCTTCTCGGGGAACAACCTGGAGGCCCTGGAGATCAGAGGGGGCGTGGTTATGAGGGCAGGGGGCGGTGCGTGTTTGTAAAGGGGCGTGGTCGGGGTGTCGCGGGGGCGGGGCCAGGAGGGCCTGATTGTGGTGCTAATGGCGTCGCTCCACCTGCAGCACTTCCACAAGTGTCCTCTCAAAGTTAAAATATGGAAAATTGAGCCTCACATCTGCGGCTGCCTCAGCTGGAACCTGCCGGCTTTGTCTCCGACCCCTCAGATCGCCACTTTCGCTCTCCTCCGAGGCGACGCGCCGAGTCGCCGCGCCGCTTCACGCCCACGAGCTCCGGCGCCGTAATTGACAGCTGAAGTTCAAGATGGCACCGCTCGAACTCAGCTAATGGCTCGTTTTTATGGATTTGAGCGTAAAAAAAATGTGACAGGAAGAAATCTGCGGGGTTTTTCTGTGTGTTCATTAAAACGGAGTTTAGCACGACCCCCCCACACACACACACACTCACACACACACACACACACACACACTCACACACACCCAGTAGGTGTCAGCAGCAACTTTCTCACCTCCTCTTCTGTTTTTTTTTGTGAACTATCACAAACAAAAAGGAGTGAAATCGGACATGAATCCCGTTTTCAGTCTCCTCAGGAAAACAGGCGGATTAGAATAATCTTAATCCCCCCTCTCCTCGTGTAGGATGGGTTTAAATAAACGCGTCTAATGAAACTTATTGAAACGGATTTCTCCTCCCTCTCTGTTCAACTGGAAAATGCCCCCTTTAAACGCTTTTCTTTGGTTTATTTACTCCACTTTCTTCCCCGTAGAGAAACACGGCCTTTAAAAAAAAAAAAAAAAAAAAGAAAGAAATCGCCGTAAATCCTGTTAAAATCCGCAAACTGCGACTTTAAATCAGCGCCGTGGTCGGCGCAGAGGTGCGCGTAAACCTTCTTCATTCGCCCCGAGTTACCCGGTAAAACTCGACAAATAACGGGACGTGTCCCGCAACCAGGAGCGGATTGGAGTTGTTTGGATAAGCGACGGGATTAAATCTGTCGGGGGGGTTTTGAGCTTTTGGACTTATTTCCGAAATGTTCCTGATTTATAACCTTAATAACGACTCTCCCACCCCCCCATCTCTCTCTCTCTCTCTCTCTCTCTCTCTCTCTCTCTCTCTCTCTCTCTCTCTCTCTCTCTCTCTCTCTCTCTCTCTCTCTCTCTCTCTCTCTCTCTCTCTCTCTCTCTCTCTCTCTCTCTCTCTCTCTCTCTCTCTCTCTCTCTCTCTCTCTCTCTCTCTCTCTCTCTCTCTCTCTCTCTCTCTCTGCGCGCACCCGGCCTCACGCTCCTGCGCGCCCCCGCCGCCTCCCCACTCTCTCTCCCGTGCATCCTCCAAAGCCTCCTCCGTCTCCAGCAGCATGTCCTCAGACGTGCAGCCGCGGTGCGATGAAGCGGACCGGGAGGCGGCAGCGGCAGCCTGACGGCGGCAGAGCAGGTGAGCACCGGCCCGAGCCGACGCGCCCGTTTCTGGGGTGGGAAGGTGACCGCGCCGGTCGACGGTTCCCCGACAGGTCCGCGCCTCGGTGTCGGGGTGAGACGCTCGTTCTCTGCGCTGCTCGAGGACCCTCGGAAAACCAACTCACCTCTCAGGTCGTTCCCCCCCGTGCGCGTAACACGGCCTCAGAAACCAAACTCCGCTCACCGCGTTCACGATTTATGAGGAAAAGTTGACGGGCTGGCCGAGAAACTATTTGCTGCGTGTGGAGGCGCGAACTGGCCGGAGCATCCTCCAGGGCAGAGCTGCGGGATGTGCGCAACGCTCGCCCCGCAGCCGCGGCTGTCGTCTGGCGCAGAGACGGAGGAGCGCAAAACTTTACCTCCGAATTCCAAAACTGAATAAAACGAGAGATTCTCGAGGGATTCTCTCCCGGTCTGCGCCTTCAGATCACCGCGCACGGTGTCGACAAACGAGTTTCCAGCGACGCTTCGCTTTAATTTAATGGATTTTTTTTTTTTTTTTAATCTTTTCTCGCATCAAATCTGTCAGGAATCCGCGCTAATGGCGCCAACGCGCTCTGGATAAAATCTCTGTGTGGCTCCAGTCCTGCCTCCCTCGCTGCCACTTTCTCCACACTTCTCCACATCTCGTGTTTGCTGAGAGAATCGAGTGTGATCATGCGGAGAAATCAGATGTGCTGGAGGAGCGGCGGTCCGTCCCGAAACCAAAGAGAGGAAACGGGTTGAAAATGAGCACTAAGAGCCCCCCCTCGGTTCCGTTGGCCGGGCCGATCAAACAGCCTCTAAAGCAGAAAACGCTGCTGCTGGCTTGGTGAGCTCAGGCGGGGGCTCGGGGGGCAGATTTGGCGCAGCGTCGTGCGTAAAAGCGCAACGCGAGAAACGGAGCAGAACGGCGCCGCTTTACGCGCGGAGCGGGTGCGTGAGCGAGGAGGGATCCGCGTCTCCAGAAGGTGAAAGAGCTTCGTGACGCATTTTTAACCTCTGGAACGACGCCGGGCTGCGGGCGCGGATCGGCAGAGCGGCGCAAACCAGAGCTGGGGCGTTCGCGTCACGAATTTCGGAAGCGCCAAAGTCTCCCAAAGCTCCGGGGGAGAGGCGGGAGCGGCAGTTGTGACCCACCTGAGTCTCCTCGAGGCGGCAGCGGAGCTTCTCCTGCAGTTGGAGTTCACATTTCAGCAGCTGCTCTTGTCCCACACGGGGCTGCAGATCACCTGTGGCACATGCGCAAATGGCATTTTGTTGCAGTTTTTTTTTGTTGTTGTTTTTTGTTTTTTTTTGCGGCTTTGACCTTGATTCAGGTGTGAAGACGCGCGCGCGGGCAGACGAAAGCCGCTTCGGCGCGGGCAGATGTCGGATTTGCATCTTCATCTTCCCCGCGTCTGAAAAATGGATGAGCTGTTTTCAGGAGAACAGCTGAGCACAGAAAGTCCAGATTGGTTTTTGCTGACTGTTTATCCGTCCCAAACAGGAAGTGCTTCTTTGTCTCTGCCTCCGCCGCCAAAATAAACCCGCGGCGCCTCAAAACCGACTTATTTGCTCTGCGAGCTACATTTTACGGCGTGTTTATGTGAATAAAGGAGAACACGGCGCCTTCGAGCTCTGGAAAACTTCCCCTGAAGCAGCTGCTGGATGTTGATGGATGAGGTGTGGAGGCCGCTCGGTCCAGCCGCCGGGGGGTCACAGAGGTCACACGTGACCTTCCTCCGTCTCCTGCCGCAGACGTGCTTAATCTCAGGCGTCAAATTAGAGATTAGGGTGTTTTGTCGCCTGCGCGCAGGCAAACGTGGCACCGTCTCCTCGTTCCTGTTGTAATCCCGAGCAGGCGGCGGTTCGTTTATGTCCGCGACGCGCCTAAATCCGTCCCCGGCAGCCGCGCTCGCGCTTCCAAAACACAATCCGAGCATGTGGCGAAGGGAAAAATCAGGCTTCCTGCCAGAGTTTTTCTGGTTTACAGGCAATAAAAAGGGAATATTCGTTCCTCCTGATGAGGGAGCGGGCGTTGGAAGAGCTGTCGACGCTCTGAGATTAAAGGATTCTGTGAAACGGCACAATTGCGAGGCTCCGAATCTGTTGCCTGCCCGCGTCTGTCGCCACAACAGGGATGCGTTCGGGGATCTGGGAAGTTCTTCCCCGGTCGCTGCAGGTGCGGGGTGGTCAAACGGAACCTTTTTAGCTTTCGATGGAGTCGTCAGAAAGGACAGAAAACCCTCAACCGCCTTTAATGTGAAAACATCCACGTTGAACAGGGAAGCGTTGAAGATCTTCCCGACCACCAGGGGGCAGCAGCAGCGACTTGCGCCTCATTTTCCTACATAGGAGTCACTAATCTTCCAGAAATCTCGTTTTTTACGCCGTTGAAGTTCGTATTCGCGTCTGCTTCGTCCACTCTGGGCTTCCGTAGCGCTAGCTGGACCCGCCTCGATATCTACCTCAAAGACCTTTCTTGTCACCGTTGAAGTCCCCTCTTCGCCGTCGGGGTCGTGCAGGTCGTTCCTGGACGACGATGGCGGAGGTAGCGCCCGTTAGCCGCGGCTCCTCCGTTGTTCCCTCCGACAGCAGCCCGAGCTAATCGAATCACTCAGGCCCCGTCGCCTGGAAACGTCCTGCAGGGGCCGACGGGAAACGGGGAGTCGGGAGCGGACGATAATTTGCGCGGCCGTCGATAACGAGCCCACCCTCCGCGTTAGGGAGGCGTCACGTGATCCATATTTAATCAGGGCTTATTGATTCCGGCAGCGTCGGCGCTAAACTAATGAAAAATTAGTCCGTTTCATTTCTGAGGGCGCGTAAACGTTTCTACGGGAACAGAACGTCTGGACGCTAATTCCCTGTCTTTCTGGGGACATTCCAGAGTAAACAGCTGGGCTGGCTGTTTAAACGTCTTCACACAAACTGTTTAGATTTCTGGAGAAGCCGGAACGTTTACAGCATCAGCCTGATTTACGCCTCCTGCTCTTTTTTTCTCCGTTTTTTTTTTTTGCCGATCTCAGCGGGTTTTTCCAAGCCGGAATGTTTGCGTTCCGCTTCCGGGGAAGCACGGAGCACCCGGGTGAAATGCAAACTCCGGCTCCTGAAACAACAAGTAGTTGGCTCTGGGGTGAAAACAGCATTCGGGGTGGGGGTGGGGGGATTCATCCTGCAGTGTCTGATCGGATCCTGATTCTTGGTCCCGAGTTACAAACTTTCCCAAACTTCACTTTCTCGTTCTTCAAACCGGAAGCTCCGTGTTTCACGTCTATCTGCAGGGTGATCGTGTGTGTGTGTGTGTGTGTGTGTGGGGGGGGGTCAGGAAACAGGATCCACAGGATAAACAGGACTGGCTTATTTAAGAGGCAGACCAACCCCCCAGCCCCCCCCCCAGGACGCGGCGTTCCGTCCATGTAACCCGTTCCAGGTGACTGATTTGACATTTGAAAGAAATGCCAAGCAGACGGCGAAGTGTCCCCCCCACACACACACACCCCTGACCCCCCCTCCGGTTCTGTCCCCGCCCTGTCAGAGCGTGGGGGGGGGGGGCCCGTCTGAGACGAACCGGCCTGACAGGAGCGGGGCCGGCCGAAGGAGTCCAGAGACCGCGGCGGCGCCAGGCGTCCGGCGGCGGCCTGACAGCTAAAACAGAGAAAACTCTTTTGATCCCAGTACGGAACCCGGGGGGGGGCGGAAAGGAAGAGCTGTTCCAGTCTGTTTACCCCGACGCTGCGGTCGCGAATGCTCGCTGGAGTCGAGGAGGCGCTCTAAAACGATTATTATTAATGTACTTAATTAATATATTCATCCTTTTAATTATCGGAATAATCGGGATACAAAGGGCTCATGTATAAACAACGGATCATGGAAGCTCCATCCCCAGTCTTGAGGGGGGGGGGTGCTAAATGACCCCCCCGACGTCTCCACTATGTTTGTCAATCAGCAGAGAAACGCCTGAGACAAGGTCGCTCCGGTTTTCCGCAGTTCTGCTGGCAGATCGATGCCGACCAACATAACTAAATCAGAGCGGCCTCGATCCCGACCGCCCGATAATTGGAAGCTGTTAGACGTGCGGAGGATAAACCGACTCCGCTGCTCTTTATGGAACCCGTCGGACGCTTGTCCGCGCGGGAGAAAAGCTTTTATCGATGCGGAGATCTCTGAATCAGGGAGGGGGCCATCAGCTAAGTGGGAATTCCTGACTGGATCTGCAACATTCCGTATACTTCTCCAGCTTTCCTGGGTTCGCTGATGGACTCTACTGAAGAGCCCCCCCCCCGATACCCAGGAGGCGAAATTTTCGTTTTTCTTCGTTCCGCGCGAAGAGAACAAGGCAGATTAATCCCGTCAGGAGTCGTGATCCAACTGAATCCATGGAGGACGGAATCCCCGTTTTCCCCCTTTCAGTTAATCGTGAATGGCAGATTCGTTTTTCCTGGCCCTGCCCCCCCCTCGAGTCGCTGCTGGCTGCTGATTTATTTGGTCCGTCCCTCCCCACCAGCCCCGCCCCCTCGATAGACCCCGCCCCCCTCGATAGACTCGGCCCCGCCCCCTCCTCCATCAGATCCAGGCCGAGTTGACAAACGGATCCGCAACTCGGAGAAAAGAGTCGTAAATGTCGGCGAGGCGAGCCGTTGGCGCGGCAACTCCCTCCTGCTCTCCCACGCATGATGGGGGGGGGGTGAGGGGGGTGAGGGGGGTGAGGGGGCGGCGGCCTCCCCGGTCCATCCATCTGCTCGTCAGCAGCGATGACGGGACGACCTCCGCCGACCCTCCTCGCTCCAGACTGACAGACGCATCCGCCCCCCCCGCGCTACATCGGAGGCCCGGCGACCTCCGCCTGCTGACGAGCGCCGGGTCCGCGCCCGGTCGTCTCGGCGCCGCCGCTGTCAGTCTCCCGTCCGTCACGAGGCGGCGAGCAGCCGTGCGTTGCCTTCGCTCCATCACCGAGACGCCCCACCCCCCTTGCAGCTCCCGCCGTGATTTAATTGCGAGCCGCATCATGTTCCAACAGAAAGGTCGGCTCCGGCTGGATCAAACTGGATAAAACGGGAATTGTAGAAACCTTCCGGTGGGGTTGGTTCCAGGATTGTTCCCGGGAAGCTCCGGGAGTCAGGAAGAGGAGCGCTAATCGTTCCAGCTTCCAGCCCTTGGCTCTGTTTTTTTTTCCCCTGCCTGCTGTTTGCATCTTTAATTCCCGGTTATGTTTTCCCGATCTAGGCATTAAAGTTTAAACCCTCTCATGTTCCAGCTCCAGAACAGTGTTCCGCCACCGTGTTCTGGGATCCCCTCGGATAAGGGGGGTTGTAACTCCCTGCATCTTTGATCCGTCTGTAGAAGTGCGCAAACAGCTGATGGAAATTCGATTAAACATCTGGGCCCGCGGTGATTTGTGGGCCGCGGCTGCGCGGCGTTCCTAGGAAGGACGGGTTGTGTAATGAGAGCAGAATTAATGCCGAAGTGTTGGCGGATCGGGCCGCCGCGTACTGCAGGCGCAGGCCCGGAATGACAGCGCATCCATCTTGGAGAGGCTCCGCTCTCCCGGGGCTCCTGGAAGTATCCGCGTCCCAGGTCCGTCCCACGCATCCGTCACGCAGAGCCCCCCCCACACACACACGTGAGGGATGCGGAACGTGGACCAGGTGTAGCAGCGCACCAGTCAATCAATTTCCAATTACGCTGCGGCATTCCGGCCTCCGTAATTCACTTTATTACCAGCTGGTTAATCTCTCCGTACAGGAGGCGCGTTTAACCCGCACTCCCGGGAAAATGTCAGGGCTTCCGAAAACCAAGTCAATTTAAATAATGATAAAAATGCAGCCCAGGTTTTCCACGGCTCAGCTCTGCCTCCATTCCCGGTCCTGGATCTGTAATCACAGGTCCCTTGGTCCGCATTTTTTGGGAGGAGAAGTTCAGAGCAGAAAATGCGGTGTGGGGGCGGGGCCACAGCGCTGCTCTCCTCTGATTGGACGCTGGAATCATCCGTCTCTTTCTGTAGTTATTGTTAAACTCCGACAAGGAGTCGCTACAGTCATATATCTCCGGTCGGGAGCGTGTGTGTGTGTGTGTGTGTGCATGTGTGTGTGTGTGTGTGTGTGTGTGTGTGTGTGTGTGTGTGTGTGTGTAAGAGAGACTCGATCGATGAAGGTCCAGACTCACTTTATCGGCGTCCCGGGGTTAAAAAACATAAAATTCCCTCCGCAGTCCGACAGACGGTGAACTGATGACATCATCACGTTGTTGTGAAGTGAAGGGCCCCGTCGGCTACAGGATGATTTGCGGGCGCCATTATTCCTGAGAAGCACTCTGGCGGCGCGGGGCGGGAAGGGCGGGAAGGTCGGAGCGTCGGAGACGTGGCTCTTCTCGGTTTTAAAGTCTGCTTTTGAAGTCGGAAGCCGGCGAGTACGACATCCGGTGGAACGGGCGAGCGGGTCGTCTATACCCAGTTGCTGGATCAGAATGGATGATTCCCCCTCTCCTTCCGGCAGCAGGTCCGACCACCATCGCCTCTGAGTCTGAATCCAGCCCGACTTCCCTTCTGTTCCACCCGGAATCTCAGAGCCTCCAAAACGCTGACATCGCCGAAGTGCCACCGCCGGAATGCGCTTTGTTCCCGACCGAACTCGGCTCCATCCGCCAACTAAATAAGCTGATTCCCGATAACGGGCGCGCTCAATAGTCCGCTCCCGCCTTTTGAAGAGTCCCCCCAAAAACGCGGGAATGCAGATGCGTTCGGATGAAAGCGCAGTGGCGGTGGCGGCGGCGTGCACAATAGCCTGGTCAAGTGTTAGAAGTTATCAGCCGGGTGCAGCGGCGAAGGAGCTCTTTCGACGTTCCCGCTGTCCTGGCACGCGGAGATAACCCCAACGCTCCATATACGTAAACACTTCGGGCCTTCAGCTCCGAGCTTTGTTCTTCCGTTCTTCTGCCTGCCTCCGCGGAAGAGCGGCGTGAGCACAAAGAACCCGAAGTTGACTCAAGAATATTCGCAAACAAGCCGACGCTGCGATAAACAACCGCCACGTCGCCCTAATCGCCCGACAAGCGGATCGCCTGGTGGGATTTAAACCCTCACACAGGCTGGATGAGGAATATAGATTTTCCCTGATTCCCATCATCCCGGCGATTTACCTCCGTCCGAGCGGAAAGCTCCAAACTCAAGAACGATCAGAAAAGATGTAGTAAATTCCCCAACAGCGCGATCTGATACGGGAAGAGCGTTATTACATCAGATCTATACACTCCGTAAAAGCCCCCATAATCCACCTGGATTATGCCGATAAACGTAATTATACCTGCTGGCTCCCCAGAACTAACGGCTGTGGGAGTTGAGGCCGGCTCGCTGGAGCCGAATTCTCCTTCAGTGATCGAGCGTGACATCAAAATTTAACCTAATTTAACATTACCCTAAATTAACGTTATCCTAATTTAACGTTATCCCAATTTATTGTTATCCTAATTTATCGTTATCTTTATCATTATCCTAATTTCGCGTTTTTCTAATTTATCGTAATGTGAATTTATCCAGCATTTCGTTGTGGATTGTTGCGTGTCAGACGACACTTTGTTCCTGTCTCAAACCTGCCGAGATTATGTCATTTTTCCGCCAAACCAGCTCTCATTCCGAATCGAACAGGAACCAAAAACTTACGTGTGGCGATGTCGGAGGGGGGGCGCGGATCAGAGAGGCCGGTGGAGAGTTTCCGCGTCGTCGTAGTAACCGCCTGGTTGCTGCTCTGCTGAGAAACAAGAGGAGAGAATGTTTAACTGCGACATTCTGGAAAGGACGGCTACACTCGGGGCAGATAAGCGATGGAATTCTGACGTTAGTTTAAGTAAAAAAACATCAAAAAGCAGGCGAAGTTGGAAGCATCTCATCATTGACTGAAAACGTCGTGAAGTCCTCTGTGAGCGAGGACAACTCTCGGCCGGGCTCCTCATTAGCACGATGGGCTCCGGATGACGGCGGGAACGCCGCGGGAAGGCAAACAGCCGAGTTAGCGCTCCGCTCTAATAAAGCCAGCCGGCTGCCCCGGGGTTAAACACATCCACTAATCACTGCCGCCGCTGGTCCGGGCCCGAACGAGGGGGGGGGATCAGACCACATTTACACGACAACGTCTTCTGAATTTGCAACGAGACCGTTCCTCGTGTGGATGACAACGTATTGGAAACGACCTCTCGGCAAACAAACACAATGCAGTCCACCTGCCTGACCAGTGGGGGGCGATAACGAGCCGTTCAGACGGATGTGTGGGTTTGTCCTCGGAACTTCAAGGACGTACGTGATCACAACACCAACGGTTGCCATGGTGATCAACATTTTAGAACGATTGATGATTGCGGTGCTGCTACGTTAGAGTACAAAACAAAAAAACTCGCGGGGCCTGGGACGATCTCAGCATGCTGAAATCCCCGACACATAGGTGGAAGTTTATCCCAAAAACACGTCCAGGTACAGCATATTTTTCTGGATCGTTCCTCTCTGGGGCCCTTATCCATGTCCTTCCCGCCTCCAGCCTGAACCGAACGAATCTCTTCCGCTTTCTCCCGAGAACATTGTCCCGTAATCGGGGCCTCAGACTGTTACGCTACCAGCAACCGTAACAGCAGAAAGAGTTCGGTCTCCGTGGCCCTTCCTCAAAGGGCCCCCCGGGTTCTGGCTCCCGCCAGTTTTCCCGTCGTACGTCTTTATTAAACAAGTCGGTTTGGTATCCGTCCCAAACTTTTAATGCCGCAGCAACATTCCCGCCCACAATAATCAACTCTGCGAGCGAGGAATGGTTTTTAAAACACCCCCCCGAGGACCGTAATGGCTTCGCAGATGCTACGTTGCTACTTCAAAGCCTTTATTGCTCACTGGTGAACAGTCGAGTGAAGGATGCCGCCCCCCCCTCAAACCCCCCCCCCCGCCGCACCCCCCCTCTCAACCCCCCTCGACCCCACCCCCACCCACGATTAAGGAACGTTTACCGAAATTGATAGCGAGCGATCAGAAACAGGAAGCAGCTGCTGTTAGGCAACATTCAGCAGCCGCTTCATCAATCAGCGAGGAGGACCGCCTCCGATTCGCCCGAACGCGGCGTCTGGGACCGCAGAGACCAGCGGCGAGGGCGTTTGATGGGCGAAAACGTCACACGGACGGGGAGATAAAGGTTATCGTCGGCGTAAAGTTTTAGATGGAGCGCCCAACGAACCCCAACGAAACTTCGCAAAATGACTTCTCGAAAATAACGTAAACGTGGAGGTTGACTTAAGCCCCTCCCCCTCGCCTCCACCTGGAGCGGCTCAAACATTGCTGTTCAGCCCTGCTTTCGTTTTCACGCCTCCGCTGACCTTGTCTCAAACGTCAACGCCCCCTTCGTGTCTGGACATCACCTCCACGTCGATTTCTCACCCAGCCGTCATCCCGACCGCCCGTTTTGCCGGTCCGCGCCGCCGCGCGTAAAAAGCAGCCAGACGGGCGATTTTGACAAGGTCGAAACCACGATTCCCCCGCCCCCAGAACCTCAGCGGAGAGTAGCGGCTTAATTCCCCTCGCTCCATCTTCAGAGATTAGACACATCAGGACTCCACGGTCCGTGTCGCGGCCGAGGCGCCGGACTGTCGCCAACAGTGACCGACAGGCGACGGTGACAGTGTTCCGTGCAGGTCAGTCACTGTTCAATAGTGCGTCCCCCCGAGGCAGACGTAATTCTTGGGAGATTAAGGTGATGGAGGGTGGATAAAAACAGCAGTTCTAGTGAAAACACACACACACACACACACACACGGTCGTCCCAGCAGAGGAACCTCCTTTCGCTTCTTCCCGCCCTACCGGGAATCATCACCGCGCTCCCGTACCCCAATGCTGCAGCCGTAGCCCCGCCTCCAAGCCCAAGGTCCCTCGCAAGTATAACCCAGTTAGTTACCGTGGCAACCCCAAGCAGGAAGTTCCTCCGGGACCTGACGGTATTTCTAAACATTCCCGTCGGAGTCATCATCTTGATAAACGGATTTGTGACTCCGAATTCATAACGTGGCAGAGTGTGACATGCCAGATGACGCTGTTCGTCTGAGCCCACCTCCTCCTCGATGACCCCGCAGCCTCCCCGCCGACTCCTCCCCCCTGTGATGAGTGAGAGCGGCGAACGCTGTCACGCGCCGCTATCATCAAACCGCATCGGGCCGCCAGAACAGGTGACATTTAGTAAACACAACCCTCCTCATCCGTACCAGCCCACCAGCAGCCTCTTCATTTCTGGGTGTGTCCTCGGATCCAGGTGATTCAGTTGGAACGCCAAACATCACGCTATGTGGGTAGCGACCTATATTGTTGGCGAGATGTTTTCATTCCCGTGACCGACGGGGAAGTGATACTGGTGAAACTGGAATGTTCTGTTTTTGTATACTGGGCTGAGATGCCAGGGAGATTTCCTGAAACATCGAAACTTCCCTCTCTGGAGCGACTTGATGGAATTGCCGCTCTCTGCTGAGCTCACTCTGGTCTCCTCTCCTCCTCTGATAGTGGTCATGGCCGTTCCCGGCGGCGCTCCGGCTCCTTCCCCAGCTCGATGCACCCTCTTCTCCGAGAAAAGCCTCTCTGTCGCCACGTCGAACGGAAAAGCCGAGAACATGCCGTCCAAGCGCGAGGAAGCTCAACGGAGCGCCTAACGCCCACTGTGAGTACCAGCAGGAAACTCCGCCGAATCATCCGAAATTCCGAATCGCTCGCCGATTTCTCCCTTATACGCGTTTGGATGTGAATTTCAATCCCATTAAAATGGGAATGTACTTGCAAATGATATATTTACCTTCTCCTGAAGCCACGCCCCTTCACCAGTGATTCCGAATGAATCCATCAGGCCTTTGCATAAACCGTTGACGCTTCCCAGTGGTTCTGAAACAACACAAAGGAAGTTCATGAATGGGGCTAATGTGCCGCGACCTTGAAGGTGCGAACCGGAGAACCAGGAAAGCGGGTGGTGGGGGTTGAGGTGGGGAGGGGGGGGACTGTTCCAATGCCTGAGGTGAGGAATCAATCATGGAAAAGCAGGACCTTGAATCGGGGAATGTGGGTTTGTAGGTCAGGTTACGGGATCCGGAGCGAATCCGGAATCTCCTCCAGCTCCCCGCGTGTCAGTGCGCATTCAGGTGGCACCCGACTCTCTCTCCGCTGCGACGAAGGACGCCAACACGCTCGCACTCGAGATCAACAACTTCCTCTTATAGTGCACGCTGACGTTATCACACACACACACACATACACGCTCAGTCACTCTGCTGGATGCTCTTTTCCAGCCAGCGCTGTTAAGAGCCCCCCCTCCCCCGCACCCCCCCTCCGCTCCTCTTCATCATGCTCTCCAGAACCGTATCTCAAATGGAGTTGCTTTCATTTCTCCGTGCGACCGCGCGCGTGCGTTTTTCCATTTAACTACATTTCTGAGCCTCTCATTTGCATCAGAGCTTCCGTGTCCTTGCGGACGTGTTCCGGGGAGATTGCGCGCTCGTGCGTGTGCACGTGTGTGTGTGTGTGTGTGTGTGTGTGTGTGTGTGTGTCCAGTGTGTCTGTGTGTGTGTGTCCAGCCAAAGTAGAAGTCAAACCACAGCCGACCTTTGAGGGACAGGAGCGATGTGTTCATCGGGGGCCCCGGCCCCCCCAGGCCCCCCATGTGTGCCTATGCGCTCCAAAGTTGGCGTCTAATACATATGCAACACCCCGCCAGCGCTCGGCCATTAGCCGCGCGGCGGGGAGCGTCAAATATGCATGAGCGAGCGGAGGTATGCGTCTCGTAATCCTTCAGGCAATTAATATCCTCATCTTCCCGGGCCGGAGCCAGCTGTGCCCCCCACCCCCCAACCCCCCAACCCCCCGTCCCTTGAGTTTCGCCTTGCTGGTGCAGTGTCCGTCCCGCTCAGCTGTTATCTCAGCGACGTTTGATTCACACTTGATTCCTGCAGATGTTCTCGCCTCCGGTCGGGTATCGATCGGAACGTTTGGCGAGGGAGGGGGCAGCGGGGGGGGTGTTAGCGGGCGTCCAGGTTGGTGAGGGTGGGGGGGGGGGCGGTATCGATTGCACTTAAAGTGACAAGATTGAGGAGGCCCGCGCGGAGGACGCGCTCCCCCGCCGACGGACGAGGCGGATTGATTTCCGTGGTCAACGTTCCGAGAGCCGCGAATCGGCCAACAGGTTTTCGCGTCACGCCGCTGACGCACGGCGGTGGAGGACGAGTAAATAGAGCGCTGATGAACGGGCCTGACGGACTGAAGGGTCTCAGCGGGGGATGGGGGGGTGTTTAAGCGGGCTTCTGCTGCGACTCGCCGCCGCACGTAACTCACCAGCGAAGGCGCGAAACCGTTCCACCCCCCCCTTCGCCCCCCCCCGATAGCCATCCATCAGGCGAAATTGCTTTCTTCTAACATTAGCCTGTCAACAAGAAATAACAAATGTTGCCAAGTGGAGCAACACATGATTACAGGGTAATAATGCCCCGAGGTCGGCGGGGGGCGGGGGGTAGAGGTGGGGGGGGGCAGGTGACCTCATTCTGAGTGGCAAGTGAAGTCGTGCTGGTTGACAAGCCACCAGAGAGCAGCTCATCTCCATCCTGACAGGAGGCGTCGAGTGCTTGGTAATGTCTTTTTTAATGATTGAAACGGCCCTCGCAGGGGAGGGGGAGGAGCCAGGAGTTGGGGGGGTGAGGGAGTGAGGGGGGGGGTCTATTCTGAGGGTTCCTGGGGCAGCATGTGTGGCTGCAAGTGTCGTTAAACGTGTGAGAAAAAAGGAAAAGATCTAAACAACAGCAGGTCCCGGAGCCAGAAGTGGGCGGGGGCCAGACGTGGGCGGGGCCAGCAGAGAGGCCCGGAACGAGATTTTAAACCCACGTCCCTCCGATTCCAGATGTTTTTCTCATCTTTTCCCTGCGTTTGATCGGCACCTCCATCAGAGCCGGATGCCGGAGATGTTTCCTGCGAGTGGAACAGCTGGCTCGGAGGCGCGTTCCGTTTGATGAGTTAGACGTGACAGCCGCCGCCGCCGCCGCCACGTCCTCCCGGACAAATAGCGCAGTCGCATGTAAATATATTCAGACAGAAACTTTGGTTCCGTTTACAAATTCATTCCACTGCCGTTGGGCTTGGTTTGAGGCAGGATCCGTGAACGCGTCAGCTGTAAACGGACGAGCGAACGAGACTTTAACGAAGCGGCGTTCTTGGCGTCGGGATCAGGAATTTCCCCATCCGTGTGGGATTGCTGCATGGGTCACTTCTTCCCGTTTTAATTACCTCGTAAACGTCACCATTGGAACATTTTCTCCGTCCATCTCCAGTCTCAAACAAAGACCAGCTCCGCTGCTCTTCCCGAGACGACCGCAGGGAGAGGCGTGCGCCCCGGCAACCGCCAATTAAAGACGCGTTCCTGACGAGGGCCACGGCTTAATCAACGCTCGCAGGAGTAATGAGCTAAAGTAAACAGTAATTACTAAAACCGGGACATTGATCGCAGCTCCGTCTCTGATTGGCCTCCCGGGAATTCCGGAGCAGGGTAACGTCCCCAAATATCCACTTGATGGTCCGCGCGACCCCCCGCGACGATCCATCTGCCATACGTGAATTACGCCGGCCCCCCTCCCTCCGCTGGAAAAAAACACACGTCCACACTTGACCGTTCGTCCCGGCGGTGAATCCAGGAGTGGAGTGAATTATTCATGGCGTATGGATCGCCCTTCCATATGGAGAGGCAGGGAGAGACGGGAGAGCGCGGCGGGACATGACCACGCAAGCCGCCACCGCATTAGGCAGGGATCAGGCGACTTGGAGCATCTCTGATGAGGATAAAATGGACCAATCTGGGACGCAGTTCAATTCTAAGTCAAGAGTGAGAGGTCAATAACAGTGTTAATGACGGGTTAACAGTGTGTGTGTGTGTGTGTGTGTGTGTGTGTGTGTGTGTGTGTGTGTGTGTCTGTGTGTGTGTGTGAGTGATGATATTTGGACGATAGCTTACCCTCCCCAGCACAAACATTTGACCTTCTTTTTCGTGCGTTTATTTGACAGCCGTCATCTCCCCAGCAGAGCGGGCGCGCTGTTAGCCTGACGCTAAAATTGAGCTGCGGATCAAACGAGCGTTTTTCCCGCCGATTCGCTCGGGAGCGCCAGCGGAGCGGTGACCCTCGTTCATGAAGGTCAGAAGCGTTGATAGAAGCAATTTTCTTCAATTTTCTGTTGTTGTTTTCTGAAAAAAAAACAAGATTAAATGAAAACAAGGATCCAAAAGCGCTAATATTACCTCCCCGGAAGCTAACGAAAAAAGAAAACACAAACACAGCCTCCTAGCAAACGGCTAACACCAGTTGTTTGCTCATTACGTTATAATCGGGCGCTACATTACCCATCGTCCTCATTTCCACACCAGCTTTTCCATGCGAGTGTAATTTTCCACCCGACTTCTCAAGGCGGAGACGGCGAGGAAATGAAAGTTTGCGCGTATTTTCCGGTGTTATTTAACGTAAAATGAGGCCGCGGTGGGAGAATGCCTTCTCCGACGGACTCAAAGGGAACCTCAATCTGCTTTTAAAAGCAATACGAGTGCGATTATCAGCGGCCTCTGCCCCATAAAGCTCGGGAATTAGAGCGCTGGACGTGTAGCCCGGGGGATGCGTGCAGGTCTCTGCTCCGGATTTTCAGGAGATTGGATTTTACGTCCTTTGGCAGACCTGCAATCATTTTCATATCACCTTGCCCTTCCAGGTTTGATGTAATTTTTTACGAAGTTCTGGGGAGGAGTGAGAGAAGGGTCGAGGTTGCAGCATCAGGTCGACGGTCTTTTGCCGAAAAAATAACAACAACAACAACAACGTTTAAATGTGCTTTTTACTGCAAGTGCAAAATGTCCACAAATGTGGCACTTCCGTACCACCAGGGGTCCGGGAACCTCATTTTGGGAACCGGTGCTTATTTTCAGACCTTTTCATCCCCCAAAGGAGGACAATAAACGTTCCACCGCCTGGCAGCTGTTGAAGAATCAAGTTCAGGTTACGAAATGCACCTTTGTTTTATGAGAACGCCGCGATGTGCTCCCGGGTCACATCTGGCCGCCTGGGCTTTTTTTGGCATCTGCAAATTTGTCCGCCTGAAACATCTGAGGCCTTGGCAGGGCCGAGGGGAAACATCCGTGACACGGGCTCTGAAGCCTTTTTCCCGCTCCAGATTAATGTTTTGACATGAGTACAGCCCCACGGAGAGCATCGGGCGGCCGGGGTGTTCGATTTGTGCGCGAACCGGTCTCCGGCGGGGGCTTCGATCGGCCACATCAATAGCACTCAGTGATGTCTGAGCGGAATGCAAGAAAGAGGAGCCAGCGGGGAGTCGAGGGGAGACGGCTTCTGATGCCCGCTTTTCCCGCTTCTTTGTGATTCAGAGTGCTCGCCACCGTCGTTTTGAGTGGGAGGGGGCGGAGCTGTGCCACACTGACGGGCTCGATTTGGGCTTGAAAGACTCACATGACACGAACAGACCTGTAAGGTTGAAGAGCCCGAACTCGTGTCTGACTGTGTTCCCATCGTGGCGTCCGCTTTTTGTTCACTCCTGACGAAGACATCGATATAAATAAATGAGCGGGT
The DNA here is from genome assembly GCA_911728415.1 of Lagocephalus sceleratus. NCBI lineage: Eukaryota > Metazoa > Chordata > Actinopteri > Tetraodontiformes > Tetraodontidae > Lagocephalus > Lagocephalus sceleratus. The sequence continues at coordinate 2,494,278 of CAJVRN010000210.1, read as the reverse complement.
CCTCCGTCGCTACTTCACCGCCGAAGTTCACCAAACACGACCTGATTTTCAGAACAAAACCGACTTGACTCAGAATCTATCAGGGCAAAAGACGATGTCGTACCTCCCGTCGCCACTGGGGGCGCTATGGAGGTGAAGGCGGCGAGGTTGCGCAATATGCCCTCACGCCACTCTTAAAACACGAAGATGAAGACACACCAAAGACGTGTTCACACACACACACACACTCACGCACACACTCACACGCACTAAATCATGGCTGCCAATTGTATCGTATCCATATAAACTAATCAATACGTTAGATGGATGATGATTACGACAGCCGGAGCAAATGAATGGCTGATCAATCAACCACGGCGGTGAAAGCGTACGAGAAGGCGAATCACCCCACCCCACCCCCCTTTCATGTTTCATTAAGAGACCCCCCCCCCGCCATCTCGCCGCACATTTACCTCGGGCCTGTTAGCGAGGTTTAGCATATCTCCAGGTGTCGGCGATTGATTCGGCATGAATCCCGGCGGAGGGGAGTAAATGAAATGTCAACATCGATGTGACGCGTGATGAAAACGAACGTGAGGGGGGGGACGGGGGGGGGTGTCAGCTGTCATGTTTCAACCGGCCGCACTGGTTTTATATGCCGCAAATCAAATAACCCGGAGTTCCGTGTGGAGCGGCGTCCGCCCCATCAATCAGGGCGAGCGTGGCGGGGCTTTATTGATGACGTTGCTGTTATCAGGAAAAGCCTGGCGTTCCCGGTAGCCGGGACACGGCGTCCCGGGAGCCGTGTCAGCGTAGCTCGAGGCGTTGGAGTTGGAATCAACCCAGGTTGTCACTGGGCGATCCCATCAACGTTCCAGTCGCGCCTCGCGTCACCGGTTTGGAGCGGGATTCCGAGTCTCTTGTCTGGAAGTGGGCGGGGCCAAGTTCACCTTCTTCTAATCTCGCTCACACACCTTCCGCGTCTTCCAGCTGTAATTACGGGACGCATTCTCCACGCTCTGTTCCCCAGCTCTGGTAATCGTATTAGGTAATCCTCCGGCTGAATGGCGGTGACAGGGCATTGTTCCGGAAGTTTTCCTAAGGTGTTTCGCCTGGCGGCAGCCCGGACATGATTCCGATCCGGCGGGTATTCACTTCTGTCGGATGTGATCCCGCCTCCCACTGGAGTTGTCTCAATCTGAGGCCAAAGCAGGACGAGTCCCTCGCCCTTAAAGCTGGTCGCGAATTCGGAAATTCCGGATTTCTCACCATGTACCACTCAACCATCGATTTTAATTGCGCCCTTGTTGCAGGAGTGCCAGCGGAAGCGGAGCGGAGCCCACTCCAGAGTTTTAATCCCGCGGAGTGATGCTGCATTAAGAGCCGTTCCGACGATTCTGTTGTTCGGGAACATTTTTTTCCCCCATTTTTGGCACAGGATTAATTGGAAGCGAGCAACGTCGGCGCTCCGGTCACATCTCACTTCCTCCCGTTCTCTCTGACTGTGGCGTAATGGAAAATCGCTCTCCGTTTCGCTCGCCATTACCCAGCAGCCCTCGCTCATCTCGACCCAGCAGACAGAAACTTTCAGCGATCGATACTCCAAAAAAGGTCGGAACATCGGCCAGCCGCACTCGGCAGACAGGAGAGGGTTGCGAATCTCAAGTTTTCCGAGCCTGCGTCGTGTATCATTAAATGTCGTCAGGTTCGAAGCTTCCGATTCCCGGACGTTTGCGTCACTTATTCCAAATAAAAGCAGAATTCCAACAATATGGCGTCAGTTTCCGTAAACAAAGACGATGACCCTGAGAGCTCGCTCAGTCCCGCCGTAAACACGCCAGATGTTTGGATAACAAAGCCGCTGCGTCTAACCGTGTCATCGCCCGCAGACCCAAGTGGAACGCCACGGCGATTAAAGCCCGTCAGTAATCGGAAGCGCTGAGGAACGGAGCTGAGCCGAGGAGTCTTCAAGTGCACATTAGGCGGACATCTTCCAGGCAGGGAATCTGGGGTCATTAATCAGGCTGGCGATGCCCCTCCCCCTCTGCGGCGGCGAGCGTCCAGCTGGATAGACGCCAGCCCAAGGCTGATGCTCGCTTGCTCGCTCGGTTTTCCGAAGTGGCAGCGGAGTGTGACAGCGCGAGGCCCGCAGATTAAAAGCGCTCGGCGATCTGTCAGCGTGAGAGCTCTCAGACAACAGATCTGTCGGAACGCCGGCGCCCTCGTCGCAGCCAGATGGAATTCTCTGTCGGCCGTCGCCGAACGAAAACAATATTCCCTCCCTCCCCGAACCCTCATCCCGGCTTGATCTCGTCTTCACCAGCGACAGCAAAGCTGAACTCGCCCATGAAACTTCACTTTTGGAAGTTTCTGATTGGATTCGTGGAGTTAAAGTTCTGACGTTCCGAAACAAATCCGTGAAAATCCAAGCGGATTCACAGTTCGTGCACTTATTTTCATGAAACTGAAAAATGCAGAATTCCGGCCAAATATTCCTGAAATGGATCGAAATGTTCCCTTTCTCATTCGCATTTTCCGAACATCAGCTTCCCGTTTTGGCACCTGAACGGGCAGCCACACAAAGGCTGTCTCCGGGGGGGGTCAAAGGGAGCCGGGATCACCAGAGAACCGGGAAGAAGAGGGGGGGGGGCAGCTGGAGGAACAAACAGATGTGGAGGACGACTGGAGGCAGGTGTGAGGGGCCCCAGAGGACCGGACCAGTGACCTCTGAACCCAGGCAGGGTGGGGGGGGCAGAAACAAAGGCAAAGAAGAAAGGGTTGGGGGGGGGGCTCTATTTATCTGATGGAGCCCCCAGCAGCAGAGCAGCGGAGTAAACAGATCAATAAGGCCACCTGAGAGATGGATGCCCCCCACCCCCCTCACCCAAGCAGGTTAACAGGTTTTCCAGGCCCTCCTCCCAGCCAGCTAATGATGCTAATGGGAGCCTTTATTAGTCTGATTAGGCCGACACCCTCGAATATACGACGTCCTGATCTGATTAAGAGACGCAACGCGGCGGGGTGGGGGCGCGGCCAAACGTGTGTGTGGGGGGGGGCTTTGAAACATCAACTGAGTTGAGATCTGCGGGACAGGCTGCAGATGTTGGTCCAGATAATCGCAAATACTGCTAAAAGAGAGCTAACTGGGGGCTAACTGGGGCTATGAGACAGCTAACTGGGGGATAACTGGGCCTATATGGGGCTATGAGACAGCTAATTGGTGGCTATGAGACAGCTAACTGGTGGCTATGAGACAGCTAACTGGTGGCTAAGAGGTCACTAACTGGTGGCTAAGAGACAGCTATCTGGTTGCTAAGAGACAGCATTCTGGTTGCTAAGAGACAGCTAACTGGTGGCTAAGAGAGACCTAAGTGGTGGCTAAGAGACAACTATCTGGTTGCTCAGAGACAGCTAACTGGTGGCTAAGAGACAGCCAACTGGTGGCTAAGAGAGAGCTAACTGGTGGCTAAGAGAGAGCTAACTGGTGGCTAAGAGAGAGCTAAGTGGTGGCTAAGAGACAACTATCTGGTTGCTCAGAGACAGCTAACTGGTGGCTAAGAGACAGCCAACTGGTGGCTAAGAGAGAGCTAACTGGTGGCTAAGAGAGAGCTAACTGGTGGCTAAGAGAGAGCTAACTGGTGGCTAAGAGAGAGCTAACTGGTGGCTAAGAGAGAGCTAACTGGTGGCTGAGAAAAAGCTAAGTAGTGGCTAAGAGAAGGCTAACGAGCAGCTAACGGTGCGAGCGTTCTCAGGACTATCTTATCTGGCTCACCTAATCGATCGTTTCCGCTGCGTGTGATGAAACTTGCAGTGATGGATACTCCCACCCCCTGCTGGGCGTGTGCACATGTGTGTGTGTCTTGAACTTCATTTAGCACCGCGGGGGAGCCAGGGGAAATCACGTCGAGACACAAAGCGAGAATAAACAAACAAATCAGGAGAATTAAAGCGGGCAAACACAACGTCGGAGGCTTTTTAAGGGGCCGTTAAACCTCCATTATCCCGCTCAAATTAAACGTCTTTGTCGCCGGATTCCCTCGGTTTCCCTCAGGCTGCGGGCAGGAATTAACGGACCGACGCGACCTGGAGCGGTTGACCGTAAACTCGTTAAACTTCTCATTTTGAGTCGCTTTCATATCCCCCGGTTTTGATTACGTGGACAGGCCATCAAGCCCCCCTCAGCGACTCGCTGGACGATCTCACCGATGATAGCAGTGAGGTAGCAGCGGATAAATCATATGAAGGGGGGGCTCCTCAGATGACTTTACACGTATTAAACTCTTAATATAAGATACTTCAGTTTCGGAGAACTTCCTAACAAACAGATTAAAGACGGAGTCACGACCCACTCTCCACAAACGGAGCAGCGGCGGCGGCGGAGGAGTGGGCCGATTCTTCTTCGTGACAGTCGGTTTAGTCAGACGCACTCAGCTGAAAAATACCTGACACGGGGGGTTCTATCAAGCCTGATAAAGATCCTTTCAGGCCCGCGATCCTCCCGGAGAGCGTTTACATCAACAGCTCAGAGGAGGAGATCTCCGAGGTAAAAGCGGCGCTCCGCGCTGACATTTTGGCTGAATAGGAGGAAAATAGCTATAGAAACTGTGAAGGTTAGACTAAAAATAGGCGGGAGAATGCTTCGGTGGTCGTCTCTGAGCGAAAACGTTGGGAAGACGATGGAGGCGTCAGACAGGATGCGGCGAGGGGGGGCGAAAAAGAGGCTCCAAGGAGCCCGAACTGGTGCAGAGCTGCTGGCTCCTGACGTCGACACGGGCGGAAACGGGCCGTTCATCCAGCGGTCGCCGGGGCGGACGGAAAACGATGACCTTCCAAACGAATAATCCGCCAATAATCTAGCTCTGGTGGCAGATTGAGAGGTTCCCCGGGGGTGGTGGGGGGGGGTGTAACTGATCCTCTCTTATGTAATCAGCAGTCATATGAGTCCAATTACAACAGATTGAAATCAGCCTCCGTTCCCTCCCCCCTCGATGATCCGCCGGGGTTCGGGACTCGGCTCCCGTCGCCTGTCGGCGGTCTCAGAAATGTTTACTTCTCGTTTGCGGACAGGTAATCCCCTCACCGGTCCCTCCGTAGCTTCATTAACTTCTGCCGAGGAAAAGATAAGGGAATTAGGGGAGAATGCAAACAGAGGCGGGAGGCTCGCAAACACGGCTTATCGCTGTGTAAACTTCTCATGCTCCAATTAAGCTTACTGGTTAATCTCCAGTTTAGATGGTGGCTTCAGATAAGGACTGAAGTGACAGACTGAGGTGTCGGAGGGGGCGGGGAGGGGGGGGGGGCGGGGCTCCGAGGTCATGTTGACAATCAGGGTGAGTGACAGGCCGTTGCCGAGGGACCTCATTTGAGGCGAAAATGACTCCAGCTGATTGAGTGATGTGTCGTCAGACCCCTCGTCGCCCCCCCCCGCAGGTCGGGATGACTGATGCACGCTGACCCCCGGCGGGGGGGGGGGCGTGGGGTCAGAGGTCGCTGACACTGGGCAGGAAGTGAGAGTCTTTTAGTGACATCAGATCGATCTGGACATCAATTCTGGTGTTTCACGCTCGTGTTCCCCAGGTCCCCGGGGGGTTGATGTCATCGTCCACAGGGTCCTCGAGGTACTGGGAACCAGTTGAGCACCCTGAAGTTAAGCCATTTTAACATTTATTAACTTTGACGGACGGAAAAAGGAAAAGTGTAAATGAAGGGTAAAAGGGAGCGAGACACGTGCCCTGAGGTTCTCCTCCGCCAAAGCCCCACTCCAGATGTTGCGCTGGTGCTTCTCCCTGGTCCAGCTGAAGGTTGGGTCCCTGCATCGCCGCGGCAACGGGCGCCTGGGTCAGGCTTCTCCCACCGTCCTGTCGCCACCGTCCTGTCCCCGGGCAGCACGTCAGACCCGACGCATCAACACGATTAGGGGCGACAGCGTCCCGCCCGCCGGCGCCCGTCCTCCTCCCCCCGTTCAGCAGAACGCGCGGAATCGGCGGAGGACAGGAGAAGGCCTTTTCCCAGCGTTCCCCCCTCGTCCGTCAATGCCTCCGTGTGCGTTTTTTCCGCTCCGCTCACGCTCCGTCAGGACTGCCGCGGTGCCAGATGCTTCAAATAAACCTCACCTCACCGGGAGCATGTCCCCGGATTTAGAATTCCCCTTGCAGCTCCTTGGCGTTCCTGAGAGCTCCGATATTTATCTTTCTTTTCTTCTTTAAACGTCCCAAACTTGGTTTAAGTGAGCCGTCACCGTAATCGATGGCTGCGTCTTAAGCGATCATCGGGGTTTGAGAGAGAGAGCGCCACTTAAGATTCCGCGGAACGAGCGGGGAGTGCCGCCTGGGCGAGACGGATTTACGATGTTTGTACGAGGTTTAAAGCTCTGGCCACTCATCCCGCTCCGGCCACGTGGCGTCCGTCGCGGCGGCGGATTAGCGTCCATCGTCCACGTTTATGGCGGCCCCAGGCCTCGCCGGCGTCTCCGTCTTATCTGAATCCCGGCTTAAGTCGTCTCCGAGTGTGAGACGCCCCCCCCTCCACCGTAACAAGCAGCCGTCATGCCTCGGCGCTCTCTGCTCCGCTGGTCCCTGAACGCCTCACTGGACCAGGCGCCCCCCCCCCCCCACCCCAGTCCCCCTCGTCCCTTTAAGAGCCGGAGGAAACTTTTGAACGCGACACTTTACTGTAAATAGAATGGGGTTTCCAAGGGCAACCGGCTGATACCGCCGCCGCCGCGCTTCGACTCTGACGCACGGCAGACAGACAGAAACAATGAAGTGGAACAAATCCTGCAGGCGCGTCCTTTATCTGCCCCCCCCCCCCCCGACCGTCGCTATCTCCCACTATCTTAATGAGCAGCGCAGCCTCGTACGTCGCAGGCGGGACACGTACGGGGGCGGCGAGGACGGGACCGGAGCAGCGGGGGGAAGGGGGGGTTTGTGGGGAAGGAGGGGGGGGGTGATAGTGACGGCGGTGACAGCTCGCCGACTGAGCAGGGGTGGCGGCGAAGGCTTTATATGGTCGAACCCCCCCAACGAATCTGATGAGCAATAAGCGGCAGTTAGAGGAGGCTGGGCTCGAGATTCCAGCTTCCAGCTCCGCATCCCATAATATCAACGCTCCCCCTACCGCGTTTGAAGGCGTCACGCCGCAGCCGAGCATGCACGAGTAATCACTCGTCCGGTCCCCGAGTGCTCCCCCCGTACGACGCGGCCTCGTTAAACGCATCGGGAACAGGTGGTGACCTTTGGCCTTTCCATTTGCTCCGTTTGTCGCACTAACGCGACCACGGCGGCGCCGGTTACCGAGCTCCTCCATAAACCGGGAGAGCGTGCCCGCGTCGATGCTCGGCGTGAGATCGGTAATGAGCCACCGACCGCCGGGGGAGGCGAGCAGGCCGGCGTGCTGTATATAGACGGCGCAACAGCAGGGAAATCCCAGAGGCGGCGCCGGGAAGGAAGCAGCCAGTGATGTCACAATGATGGAGGCGCGTTGCTCCGGAGACGCTCCCAGCCAACAGTGGGGGCGGAGTCCAGCGTTCCCACAGAGCGCATCGCTCCGGAGTCGATGGCAAGGGTTCCACGCGGTTGGCGAGTGGAAGCAATCGTGGTCACATTCCTGTTACAGGAAGAATGGGAACGCCAGTGCAATTCCTGAATCCGGGAGCCAAATCCCAGCTCGCACTCGTGTGCCGCAACCTTCCGGACAGACGGTGCTCCTCACCGGCGTCTGCTGATGCTTCCGCGTTTTCCCAGGGGAAGAGGAGGCTCTTGAAAATGTCCTCGCCATTTCGCAAGCGCATATCCCCAGAGACTTCCCGAGTGAAGGAGACTTCCCGAGTGAAGGAGACTTCGCGCCCTGGGACGAGGGCCGCCGAGGTGAAGGCAGCTGGAACTGTGCCAGGAAGAGGCGGAGCTACGTTTGCGACGTTTGCGTCCGCTTTGCCCACGTTCGACCCCTGGGATTCGTGGTGTAGGGTTCGGGATCAGCCACCTGGAGCCTCCAGACTGTTGGTCCAAGTCAACGATTTAATTCCCATTTGCTGTTCGGAGCAACAACGGCGCCTTGAAGGGCCGTAAAACGGGCGAATAGACGTCGCATCTCCCACCACCGCTCGCATCGCTTTTCCTCTCGAGGAGCAATTATGATGGAGGATGAAAAACGCATAATTAGATCCAAATCAGCAGAGGGGGAGCGGCGGCCGGGGCGCTCCGCGGCGGCCGCGTGATTTCGAATCCAGCCTCTTATCGTGGAGCGGGCGGCGGGCTGCCGAGCGCCGGAGTCGTCGGCGTAACCGTGTTTGTCAAGTCGGAGCTGCTGCGGGGTTTTTCCGTGACAGCGGAAAATTGACTCGTCTCCCTTCACGTCGCAATCCTGCTGGAGGACCTCCTCTCGCATTCATTAGCGGCGGAGCCCTTTTTTTTTTTCGCGCTCCCCGAGGACGAGCGTGACTGTGGAGCTGTCAGCCGTGGTCGCAGCCCGAAACAAATCCCTCCCATCGATCCGCACGGGCTCGCACCGCCGCCGCCGCTCGGATCTGGTTAAATCCAAATTCGGCGACAGGGGCGCGGGACGAGGTCGTGTCGTTTTTCACAGATGGCGGTGGGGACAAGTAGCTGGAATACCAATAAGCCGACCTCCGGGAAGGACGGGAGCAACACCACGGCAGATTTCCTGACTTAGTTCCGGCCTCTGAAGGTCAAAGGTCACCCTGACAGTGATCCAGTCTCGGCTGTGCCGTGTGGCGACACATTCAGCAGGTTCCCGAGGAGTGGCGGGGCTGTTTTTTCGCCCACTTGAGGACGTTTATCGCTTGTTAACGTCTCCGCCCTGGTGTCCACTCAGCTCAAGGACTGCCAGTCGAGCGTTTCCCTTTCAATTACCTCCTCGCCGCGTAATCCCATCGTCTCCAAGAGGCCTGAGTTGAAGGGTCCGGCGCTCCGTTAGTCCCGGATCAGGGTGATAACAGGCGCGGGCTATGATTGGCCACGGTGGGAGGGGCAGGGGCAGGGATGTGTCCATCAGCTCACCAGGATGTGGGATATCTGACATACCTTACCTTGATTACGCAACTTAACCTCGCCAAAAGAAGCCCACCCGACATCCTAGAGTGGAAACACGAGCTGGCGAAGGCCGGTTCGCACTCGCGAGCAAGAGTGAAACAGTCTTACAAGGTCACGTCGGAGGATGCCGAGGCGTCTTTCATTTTATTACTTTAATTGGACAAAAAAAAAAATCCTGACTGGTCGCTTTTGAACGGCGGGAAACTTTGACCCTTCGTGACGGGCGGCGTTTCGCCGTGATTACATCAGCCCGCACGCATAAATACTGCAGCGACTCCCGAGACCGAGAGACGGCGGTTTAAGACTATTCTTCCAGGGAGTTCTGCACCTTTCTGGAGAGTCAGTGTCTGTGTAAATAAGATGCTTCTAAAGACCCCCCCACACACACACACACACACACACACACACACCACACACACAAACACACACACAGATGACACGAGTACGCCTGCACCCCCTGCGGAGCCGCCGCGGCACCTCAATCACAGCTTTCCCATTCCAGTCACGCCTCGCCGCAAACTGCGGGGAGACGGAGGGTCGACGTGCTAGCTCCTGCGGCAGCGGAAATGCGTGTAATCAGCGAAAGCTGGGGAGGAAGGGTGGGGGGGGGTCAGCGCTTAAAGATGGGGGAATGGCGGTCTCACACCGGGGGACGCGACCGAACACGGCCGCGTCTGGAAACACCTCGGCTTCCCGGCGTGAGGCCGCATCGACGGGCCCCCGGGGGCCCCCCCCCCGACCCCTGCGCTCGGCCACTTTGCCTCCTCTGTGAGGCAAAGCGGGTGAAAATAATTACCGCGGCGGCGCTATTCGGGCTTGCTCAGAAGCCTTTTGTCCGCTCAGAAGTCCGCCGTGGAAGGATGGCGAGCGCCGAAGGGAAGGGCTGAGTTTGGCCCTCGCCGCCTCCCAGAGGGCAGAAGCAATTTTCAGCTCTACTGAGCAGTGCCAGGAGGACCGAGTGAACACAGAACAATACTCAAGCTCATTTATTCACAGCCTCCCATGGCACCCAGCATACTGTCTCGCTCTTCCTCTAATACCCCAAACAACAAAAAAAAAAGGCGAATTCGGGAAAGACGCAGGAAATTAGCTCGGGCAGCGTAGCCCCATTTAGACGTTATCCGTCCATCTTTCTGGTGATAAGAACAAGGAACGAGGCGGTGGGTGGCGACCCTACTGGGCTCACAGTGAGGCTACGCTCCTTCTAGGCTATTTAAGCGAAATCCCACAAGGCCCCACCCTCTTGCTGGGGTGGGCGGAGCCTCCAGGGCCGATCTCCAGGTCGTGGCCTGCGCTACGGGCTTTAGCCGCGGGGCTCGGCTTAAACATCGGCCTGGGGACCGAAGCGTCTCCGCTGTGACACAACCATCTCCGCCAAGCCACTTTACTCCCCTAATCCACTTGTCCCAAGCAAGCAACAAGTGCGTCCCGCTCGTATTGTTGGTGTTTTTGAATATGAATCGGCGGACTCGAACATTTTATGGGGATTAGGTGAGCTTAGCTCCGTGGCTAATGCAGTGATTAGGGATTTCTGGCACAGCAGATAAGTGAATGTTCACTAGTTACTCAGCTACTGAGCCGAAATGGCACAAAAGGCGGATCCGCGGCCGCTCCCGGGTTAGAGCGGAAACGGCTTCATTTACGAGACCGACAGAAACCGGAAGACTCACCTTCGGCAGTTCCGCTCTTCCACGCTTCGGCGCGCCGCCTCTACCGCCACCTCCTGGCCAACGGCGGAACAGGAATAGGCGGCGAAGAAAAGACAAAGCAGTCATTGTTTTAAACTCGCATTTCTGTCTTTTTTAAAAATGGAATTTCATCGCGATAAACGCCTCTGATTTTCCTGCCGGTTTTCAGTCCGATCGAGTTTCGAAAGTCCCAGACAGCGCGTCAAACTTTAAAGTATTTACCCCCCAGCGGGCATTTTATTCGGCCCTGTGATTTATGTCAGACTCAGCTGAAGAGTTCTGGCCCCTCAGCAGACGGAGCCCAACTCTTGTCGAAGACGCGGGAGCGAGCGTGCGGGGGGCGTTAAGAGCAGGAAGCAGTGGGTCACCAAAGATCAAAGGAATTTCAGAGCACCGCACCGAGAGAATTTCCGAGCACGTCAGAAAGAGACCTTTTGAAGATAAAATAGCAGCGCCAATTTCTGTCAATAATTCCTTTAAAGTTTTCACTGAACTCTTGATACTGTTAACTGTGTGTGTGTGTGTATATGTGTGTGTGTTTGTGCGAGGAAGGTTTGTCGCGTAATTAAATCGAACCTTTCCACACGGACGAGTGGAAGGGCAGCATTTAGCTCGTGCTAATGCTAAAGCGTCTTCTCCATTAGCTGGGTTGAGGTGTCATTTGAAAAGCGGTTTCCTGCGATTTCTGTTCATAATTACCAGACGATTCGAGCCCCAGCCGTCGCCGTTATTTGATAATTCTCCCGCTAAAGGTCAGCCCCCCCCCCACACACACACACCCGCGAAAATGAATTCTGGGTAATCGCAGCTCGTTTTTTTTACGCCGTTAACAGCCTGAATATCCTGGATGCAAATGAAAGCAGAGGTGCTAAAGTGCTGATGTTCCGCGTGAGTCATTCCAGTCGCATCGGAACAAACAATTGAATTCAGCTAAATTTAGAACACGCGTTTGGCACAAAATGGCCGCCCGCAGCCTTCACCTCCCCTCTTTGCTCTCTCGCTCTTCCAGGTCCCATCTGAGTAGGAGGCGGCGACACCGGAACAGATGCCATGGACGCGTTCAACTTCACCTACTGGAACGCCTCCGAAGGCAACGAGACCGACGCGCGGGAGGAGGGCGAGAGCGCCTACAAGACGGTGGAGGTGGTCTTCATCGTGCTGGTGGCCGGCTCCCTCAGCCTGGTCACCGTCATCGGGAACATCCTGGTCATGCTCTCCATCAAGGTCAACCGGAACCTTCAGACCGTCAACAACTACTTCCTGTTCAGCCTGGCCTGCGCCGACCTCATCATCGGGCTCTGCTCCATGAACTTGTACACGGTCTACATCGTGATCGGCTACTGGCCCCTGGGGCCCGTGGTGTGCGACCTCTGGCTGGCGCTGGACTACGTCGTCAGCAACGCGTCCGTCATGAACCTCCTCATCATCAGCTTTGACAGGTACTTCTGCGTCACCAAGCCCCTCAGCTACCCCGTCAAGAGGACCACCAAGATGGCGGGGATGATGATCGCCGCAGCCTGGGTGCTGTCCTTCATCCTCTGGGCGCCGGCGATCCTCTTCTGGCAGTTCATCGTGGGGGGGCGGACGGTTCCCGAGAAGGAGTGCTACATCCAGTTCTTCTCCAACGCCGCGGTGACGTTCGGGACCGCCATCGCCGCCTTCTACTTGCCCGTCATCATCATGATCCAGCTCTACTGGCAGATCTCCCGAGCGAGCAAGAGCCGCGTGAAGAAGGAGAACCGCAAGCCGGCGGGGGTCAACCCGGAGCCGCTGCTGCAGGGGGGGCGGAGGAGCAACGCTCCGAAGGCCAACAACAACAACGTTCCGGGGGAAGAGACGGGATGCTCCCGGAGCAGGGACGCCGACGAGGGCGCCAACCAGCACGAGGAGAAGCTGCAGAACGGCAAGGGGCCGTCCTCGACCACGGCGGAGGGGGAGAACGAGGGCGACGACGTGACCCGGGAGAACTGCACCACCGGCGAGGAGAAGGAGAGCTCCAACGACTCCACGTCGGGCAGCGTGGCCGCGTCCAATCAGAAGGAGGAGGAGGCGCCGCCCCCGGCCGCCGCCCCCGCCGCCGCCGAGGCTGGCCAGCCGCCCCCACGCCAGCGGGCCAAGGCGGGCGGCTCGAAGCTGACCTGCATCAAGATCAAGACGAAATCGCCCAAGGGGGACTGCTACACTCCGTCCAACGCCACCGTGGAGATCGTCCCCGCCACAGAGCGGCAGAACCACGTGGCGAGGAAGATCGTGAAGATGACCAAGCAGCCGCCCAACAAGAAGAAGAAGGGGGCGCCGTCGCGGGAGAAAAAGGTGACCCGCACCATCATGGCGATCCTGGTGGCGTTCGTGGCCACGTGGACGCCGTACAACGTGATGGTGCTGATCAACACCTTCTGCTCCAGCTGCATCCCCAACACCGTCTGGACCATCGGATACTGGCTCTGCTACATCAACAGCACCATCAACCCCGCCTGCTACGCCCTCTGCAACGTCACCTTCAAGAAGACCTTCAAGCACCTCCTCCTCTGCCAGTACAAGAACATACGATCCGCCAGATAAGGGGGGGGTCGGGGTTGGGGGATGGGGGGGGGCTTTCGAGCGAATCATCGGACTGACAAATGAGCTCATTTGATATCTTTTTTTTTAATCGTTTCTCTCTCTCAATGACCGGTTGTAGCACTTTACACAACTTCAGGAGGGATGTGGGGGGGGGGGGGGGTGAGGGACAATTTTTTGCGGGGGGTGTGAAGAGGTGGGGGGGGTGGCGAAGAAGAGGAGAGAACTTCATCACGGGGAAAATAGGGCTGACCGAACCTCAGCGCACACGCGCTTGAGCTTCGGTGAAGACACCTGTAGATAGCTGTACATATCGCTGTATACCTGACCTGGGGGGGCGGGGGGGTAGATCCAGGGGGGAGCGCTCATGTGCACGCCCCTCTTGGGCGTCATTTTAAAACCAGCAGCAAAGTGGGGCTGGTCCCATCTGGAGGCCATCCCATCTCCCGACGCACCCCAGAGAGGATGAGATCATAAATACGGAATAGATGCATTAATGTATTCATAAAGAGCCGTCGGGGGTGGGTGGGTGGGGGGGGGCAGGGAGGGGGGGTGGGGGTGCAGCTGAGCTATTACATAGTGCATGTGGTTTAGACCCGGGCACGTGCACAGCCGCGGAGACACCAGGCCCCGGTTCGACCCACATTTTACACTCGATTCGACGTTTTTAACGTTTTTTTTTTCCGTCGAAGGCGGAGCTAAAGACGCTCGTTTGCGAAGGACCCATCGTTGCGGCCTGCCTCTCATGGAGCGGAGGCTGCCCGCTGACGTTTCCAGAGAAAGCGTCGGATCGGGGTTGGCCTTGCTGCCAGTTGGCGGTCGAGGCCCGCGCGTCGAGTTCGCCGATCGATCGTTTTTCCGTCGTTCTGCCTGTTTTACAGCAGCTGATGGGAGCGCTCATGTTTATTTTAGGGGATGTTTTATTTGCTCGCAAGCGTTTATGAGACAGATGGAGCTCAGAGCTGAGGCTTAACTGACTGTGTGTGTGTGAGAGTGAGTGTATGAGAGTGAGTGTGTGTGTGTGTGTGCGTGTGGGAGAGTGAGTGTGTGTGTGTTGAGGACGGGGTGGTCATCTTTACCTGCTGATTCTGACCTGCAGCTGATGTGAGCGGTTAAGAAACAATTCTTAATTCAGCTTCCGCTGAATATTCCGTGGAATTTCGGGCGATTCGACTCGGAAAACGGGTCTAAATTCCGTCTTTGACAGCGCAGCTCCCGCTGCAGCCGCCATGTTGGGGCGGTGCGGGTACCAGCGAAAGCCTGCAGAGATGCATCAGATTAGTGTCATCAGATATCCTGGAGCTGCTGCTGGCCTCTTCAGAGTCCAGTCACAGCCCCCCCCCCCACACACACACACACACACACACACGCACACACACACGCGCACACACACACAGGGACAGACGCCACACCGGGAGCTGGGCCCCGGCGGCGTCCGTGTGATGTGTTTACAGCCACGCGAGTTTCATAAAGCTGCTGTCTGGACGGATCAGGTCACAACGTGAAGATGACCCCCCCCCCCCCACCACCACCACCCCCCCACCAGTGTGCACGTGTGTTCTGTGCGTGTTCGCTCCAGGAGTGGAGTTTATTTCTGATCACAGGTCGCGACCTCGTGATTAAATAAAGGGCTAGCATCTCCACCCCCCTACCCCCCCATCTGCCCCCCCTTTAATTAAAATAAATCGACGCGTTCGTAACAAATTCCAGAACAGAACGGGGGAAATGTCAGTTTCATCCGTCATCGCAACCCATTAAGTAATTTTCAGGTACATTAACGCGCGCTCGCCAGCAGTAGCACTGAATATTCATGAGGATTCTCCATCGGGGGGGGGGCGGCTGGCGGGGGGGCTTTGCACAGATTTGTGCCTGCATCAAACACCTCCTCAAGGCTGTCTCCTTAAAGAGAGATCTGGGACAGATCCTATAATGAAAGCTCACCACGGGGCTGATCAGATTAGGGGACAATGTGGAACACCTACATTTTAGATTAAAGATCGCCCGCTACTCGCTCCACCCGTGGCCCACTTACCGCTCCGGATCCAGCTACAGCCCCCCCTTCCCTGCACGAGGTTGGGAAAGTAACACGAATATCAAACACCTTCATTCGGCTATATTTAACCCATCTGTCCGCGTCGATCTTTGAAAAAGAAGGAAAAACGTGAAGCCCCGACAGTGACCCCTGGTGCCGGGAGGGCGCAAGTGCAACTAAAAAAATCGACACGCGACGCTGCAGGTTAGCTGCGGAGGTTATCGCTCGAGTGAACCGACTATGTTCTCGTGCAAACGAGAAGTCCACGAATGGTTCAGATACGCCACCACGTGTTTTTAATCTCGCTCGGCGGCGATAAACGGGAGGATTGTGGGGGGGGGGCTGTCTGATATCCGTCACACGTCTCGGTGATGGACGGAGCACCATCCAAGCTGTGAGATTAGCTGTCGCTAAGCTGTCGGTTGAGCGATGCCAGCGGGGGAGTCGGGTGGGGGGGCGGCGCCCCCCCCCGGCTGGGGTCCAGGGGTCCTGTTTGGGTATTTAACAGAAGGTGATGGCAGTTTATCGTGGGAGGCGGGAGTCCGGCCAAGGACGGAAGGAAGGTTCTGGAATCGGAGGACCGATAGCGGGCCTCCGTCGCCATGGCGACTGGTTGGGAGAGGGGTGTGTGTGTGGGGGGGGGGTCAGGGCCTGGAGAAGCCAGGGAAGGTTCTGGAAGGGTTGGCCGCAAGTCTGGAATCATCCGTCTCATCCGTCACGTTCCCATGCCATCCACCTCGTGCCGTCTGAGCCAGCGGGGCTCCTCGTCTTACGGCTGAAGTCAAAGGGCTAAACTCCTCGTACGGAGGACTTGAAGGTTCTGCCCCCCCCCAAGAGATGGGGGGGGGCTGAAAGCGCAGGAGGGTTCAGAAACATGTATATCGCCAGATTGTACCGAGCAATTCGCAGTGCCTTAGTGAGTGCGACTTCATCGAATTGCTCTTCCACCCTTGACCCCCCCCCTCCCATCGTGCACGTGTGCTGTGCCCGGTTGCCGTGGTGACCATAAAAATCTCAGTTCTGGGCTCCAGGTTCCTTGACGTCTCACCGAGCAGGTCGCGGGATTACGGGCTCTACAAACTCCATCCGTCTCCGCCATCCAGGAAACGGCGCCTCGCCGCACAGGCCCCGCTCCCCTGCTCCGCCCCCTCACCGTGTTCAGATAACTCTAGGGGGGGGGGGCATCCTGGATGATTGTATCCCGTTGTACCCCCCCAAACTCTCGCAGCTCCAAATGTACATTTTCTAACAGGTTTTATAAAACTGTTTCTCTTCTCGCTGTAAAAAAAAAAACGTAAAGGTGAGAAAACGGCGGCAAACGTGACGTGAGAACCTGTAAAGATGTGAATATCGTTGTAAAAAAAAAAAGGATAAGGATCGTTTATTATTATTAAACGATGATTTTGGAAGGATTCAAGCGAATGAGGGAAGCGAATGGAAGCTGTAAATCGCCCCCGACGACCTCCGATGAGTCACTTTTACAGTTCTACCTTTTATTTTTAATATTACGGAGGTTTTTTTTGGCTTGTTCTGGGGTTGTGGGTGGTGTTCAGTCCGGGTACGGGCACGTTTTCCCCGGCGAGGAAGGGGGAACCCGCCACGCCGTGCTGAACTGGACTGGTGAAATGGTGACCTGGTGAACGGTCTCAAGCCAATCAAAAAGCAGAAAAAAAATGAATCCGTAGCCTGCTGCAAGTGTTAAATGTCGCCGCTCGCGTCTCTCTTTCCTTTGCTTCTGTATGTAGGTGTTCGGTGTGTGTGTTCACTCGCTGTGGCTCGTGGCTTCGCTCGCAGTAGCACAATAAAGAGTCTATCGTTTGCATTGTGTATATATATAAATAAATATCTATATGATCATATGTAATTCGGATGTGCGATTTGAAAGGTACAGGCACATTTTTAACAGCTACTATCTCAATAAATCCCTCTGCTTACCCCCCCAACACTCACATAGACATACACACACACACAAACACACACACACACACACACACACAAACTTGTCCTGTATACTGATGGTGGTATTGATTTGACTTTGATGGATTATCGGTTGGGGACATTGAGTCTGACTGTAACCATTGAACTGCATCGTTGTGCCAAGCCCCGCCCCCCGACAAAATAAAAATGTGTTCAGAAAACGTTTTTCCTTTTTATTGGTTTTATTTCAGGGACTTCGGGAAAGACGGGGAGGGGGGGGGGTTAGCGGAGCCTGGGCTGGGAGCAAAAAAACGCCCAAAATACAATTCCCGCAGGCTCCGGAGAATTTATTCCGATCGGGGATAAAAGTATCACATGGCGACAGCTACCTCAGGAAAACGTGATCCCGGTCGCGGCTAACAAGTTGATTTCGGGAATACGGGTTTAAAAATATTGGAATTAGGCGAGAGCGCTAAACGTTATTCACTCCTACGATTACGTATTATTCTCACCGCTAAGAGTCGGACCCTTTTGTGAAGGCTCTAAACGCCCGCTAAAGTCGACCTACGGGACATTTATAGATGTTGACACGGGCGGGGCCGCGCCCCTCCTCCCCCCTCTTCCTCCCCCGGATGGGAAGGGGGGGAGGCGGGGCCTCATCAGTCCGTTTGGATGCGACCTCGCTTCTTCGAGTCCTTTCTCTTCTTGGCCTCTGCAGAGAATCAGAGAGGAAACGGTCAGTTGGACGTTGGACGTTTTAAACCCGTCTCTGGTCTTTAACGTTTAAATGGTTTTAAATGGTTTTTAAATGGTCTTCATCGGTTTCGCTGACTCCAGCTGTAGCGAGGGGACGGCGGCGGTCGCTGTCCCCGAGGACGCGAGTGTGCAGTTCAGACTAATGGGTAACTTTAACTTCACTGGCAGAAACGGAACAAAGCGAATCAGCAGATCAAAGCAAAAATTAATATCACCTTAATGTGTTAAATGTTAGATTTAGCCCCTCCCTCTAGAGTCTCATCAACACGGATGGACGTCATGGCGCTCACGTGGGCATGAATCTGAAATACGGGACATGAGTCGGGCCCCCGAGGCAGGCCTGGGGGGGGTCTACATTCCCAACCGGCCCTTGAAGACCAGACGCTGGCCCCCCGACCCGGACCCAGATCGCCCAGGAAGTGGAACAGAACAGGCCCTCAGGATTGTAACCACGAGATAAAGAAGTGCGTTCCCACCCGGACAGCTCGCCTCCCGGGATGAAGAGGGAAACTGGAGGTACGGCGGCCCGCCATTTTGTGCTGCGAGCTAAAATGGAACCGGTTGGTCCGGCTCGGTTCTGACTTCACTGCTGCAGTCCCGGCCTGTTTCTGTAGGGGGCAGCAGAGGGGCGCCTGAACTGGACCAACAGCCACAACCCCAAAGAACAACAGCCCCCCCCCCGATCCCGGCGGCTTCTGCCGCAGGATCGTTCGGAATTGCAGATTTCCCAGCCGAAGGGGTCGGGTTGCCTCTCAAATCTCCATCTCAGCCAGCCAGACACGCCGGCCTCTGATCCCTCGCCGCCGCCCGACGCGCACAAAAGCCTCCGCGCTCGGCCCTTTCACGTGCGCGGCTCATTGTGCGGAACAACCTCGGCCGCTTTTCTGGGACTTATCTCCGAGCCGGCAGGCGCGGGAAGTGGCGGCGCGTGTCACTCATTCGTGTCGTCTCCCTTTCCTCCCCCCCTTCATCCCCGGCGCCTCTGAGCCCATCGCTCAGGAACGTCGGCCAAACAGGCTTCCCGTCGTGGAACAAAACATTTGAAATGGGAATCGTTCAGGTGTAAAACAGGAAAAATCCTCCTCTCCACTTCCGACTGGGAACGTCGCCTCTGGAGCACGGCTCTCCGGCTCCGGGTGCTTAAGCGTTTAAACGTCGTTCGAGGCAGATGGTTCGCGGAGGGGAGCTCTTTAACCCGCCGCCGTAAACGTAACGAGGAGCTGCCGGGCGAACGCTTTCCAAAGGCAAACAGACGCGTCACAGATGGCAGAGCCGCCGCCATCTTGGGCTTGGACGGCGTTCCAGCCGAGGTTAAACAAACCAGGAGTCATCTGCGGAGCGCGATAAGGCGGCGTTCCGCGGCGCACTGTCCTGTTTGGACAGCGGGCAGTCCAAAGCGGGTCACTTATATCCGTGTTTACAGAATCAACAAAGGGCGGCGGCTCCGTCGGAATGCTTGAAACGGGCTAAACGCCCTCTTATCTCCGGCTACGCGCCGATCCCGCCAAATGGGCTCCGATGCTCCGCGGTTATTTAATCACATCGTATTCATTCACATGCCGAGCGTTTGAAGAAAGCGTTCATCACGCCGTGATTGCCAGTTAAAAGCTCGTGATTGCAGCTGAGTGGCGGTTTGACCTCCCGACCCCCACTCCGCTACGGTCGCACTCCAGCTGATGGATTTCCTCGTTCCCGCTACGTCACACGGATCGTACGCGCTTTTCCGGAGAAACAAAGGCGCCCAGCTGGTAAACATCTTCCCCGCTAATTAACGAGGCTGATCAACAACTTTAACATCCCCTGGAACTGTTTACACTGACAGAAAAAAAGATCGCAGCGCTGGAATTTTATCGCCCATTTTGTCTGAAATTCTGGGGATCTGCGCTGCTCTGATACACCGTTCCGTAACTTGGCTCATAAATAGATTGTTTTCTCTGTAGCTGAAGGCCTTCCATTAACGATGCGGTGTTTTATATTCTTTGTTATCCTTACGTAAACACAGCTATTTGTATTTGGGGCTCCCCCTTGTGGCGGACGGTGGTAATTACAGCAATCGACGTTAGAATAATAATTTCAGCATTTAGTTTTACTTTAATCTTCCTCTATTTGTTACGTTTGTTGCTGGATCACGTTTTCAATGGGCGAATCCTCGTCGTTCAAAGCCAGTTTTCCGGACCTGCTGCCCCCTGAGGTCTCCCACTGGTCCCCCCCCACACACACACACACCTCTCCGGCCTACCTTGCAGCTTGGGCACCCTCCCGCAGGGCTTGGTAGCTGTGACGGTGGCGGCGCAGGTGGCGTCCATGAGCGCCCGCCTCAGCACGCCGGTCCTGTTCTTCTTGCCCGTAGCCAGATCGCACTCCCCCCAGGCCTGGAAGTCGTACTTGCACTCGCCTGCGCCACACGGGGAAACTTAATTACACGCTTTTGTTTGGCGGAGCAGCTCTGAGGAGGCCTGGCTGCTGCAGAAGCAATCAAGCTGACAACCTGCTAAAATAACACAATGCAGCTTCTATATTTGCTCTCACAAAGCAGCCGACTGCAATCAGTCACTGAAACAACCCCCCCACACGCACGCAACCCCCCCACGCCCCCCCCCCCAACAGGCACGACGGGCTGCGTGTCACACACTTCGTGAATGGCTGCTTGATGAGCGTTTTTAATTTACTTGGCTATTATAATCCCCCGCTATCGCGGCCCGAGAGCGGCGTCTCCCGAAAACCACCGACACGACGGTTTTCCTCGTGAACATGAAGGCGCTGCCACGGTAACGGGAACCGATTTGATTAGGGGACAGACGGGGTTGGGGCGGGGGTTGGGGCAGGGGGAGGGGGGGCGCCGGCTGGCTCTTGAACGAGGTAATGACTAATTTATGTTAGAGATGCGGGTGTATTCCCAGGGCTCCCAGCATCCTGGAATTCCAGGTCTTCGTTATTTTGCCGTCTCCCCGGGGGGGCCGTGGCACTCGTTCCTCAGCTTCCTCTTACATGAAAGCGTTGGACCTCTGAGATCCCCAGGTGTTTTGGGGAGGGGTGGTGGGAACAGCGGGAATCTCATGGGAACTTTCTGAGCTTCCGCTTTACAAACCCTGCCCCGACATCGCGTGTCTGGGAGGTGGGGGCCGCTCGGGAATTTGGGGATGTACCGCAGCCCCAAAACAGACCATTGGATCATGACACGGTGAGCCTGGAATACTCCAGTCAGAAGTTCCAGACTCCAGGATGAGATGGAGCTGTACGGGTCTGGAATGTCCCAGAACATCCTGAACACCCGGAAACATCCTGGGATCCCCTGGAATGTCCTGGAGTGCCCTGGAATGTCCTGGAACACCCTGGAACACCGGGTCCTTTGGTCGGCGTGTCAACCTGTGATTTACAGCATCGTGTACACCCCCCCCTTCCGGAGCAGCCGTTATTCTCTCAGCGTCTCGGCTCTCCCTTGGGTTACCTCCACCGCTAACCTACTTTCCCCCCCCCCGTCTCTTTTCACTCCAGATTTTCCTCTTGCGTGCCTGCAGACGGCCGGGAATCGAAAATTCCGGCTCAAAGCTCGGAATGAAATGAGGTTTCTTTTCACACCTGTTGAACACAAACACATCCCGGCCCCCCACCGTCTCCCAGCCTCACCTCCAAACTTCTTCTTCCAGTTGCAGGGGATCTTGCAGCGCTGCGTCTTGATGGTCTGCTTGCAGTCGGGCCCCGAGCGCGTCCCCTCCCGGGTCCCGAGGCCGCAGTCGCCCTCGTTGGCCACGCACACGCTCCACTGCCAGTCCCCGCAGGACGACGCCCGCAGCCTCTTCCCTGCCGGGGCACAGCTCACATCTCACGTCTGCCTTCACTAAAGCGCCCCCCCACCACACCGCCCACGCCCCCCCGGGCCTCCTCCAGACAGACGTAACGGGTTGATTTCCAATTCAAATTAACCCCCCCTTAAACAGAAATTAGGCTAAATCGTGTTTTCTTTGCCCAAATGGGAGCGATCGGACTTGTTTTGCCTCTTTTGTGAGATATTGCTATTTGTTCTGCTAAAACCTCACAGGAGAGCCCCCCCTCACCACCCACCCACCCACCCACCCACACACACACACACACGCACACACACGCATACACACACACACACACACACACACACACACATCCCTCGGCCCCCCTCCGGCTGTTTCCAGCTCGTTTCCACGCCTTTCTGTGATTTTTAAGAGCTCAGTAATTAAGGTTTCGCTCAGGAGCGCCTCCATTTCGGGGGGGGGCCCACCTTGCTTGGGGCCTTTGGTCCCCTCGGCCGCCATCACCGCCAGCACCAGGAGCGCCATCACGGCCACGCGCGTCCACAGGTTCTGCCCGTTCATTCTGGAAAAGCAGACAAGTCATTAGAGACCTTGACGCCCCCCCCCCAACCCGCCCCCCCAAATATGCTATCTTGGTGGAAGGAGACAAATGAAAGGAGAGAAGAAAGACTCCCGAGAGACGGTGGAGCGGCCCGGAGAGCCTCCATCTCTCATCCGCTGTCATTCCCACTGAGCGGGATTCCAACATCAACATCATGACCGTCCGCCGCCGTTATCGGACAGATCAAACACGCCAACCCTGATTTAGCTCGACAATTGAGGGGGAACAAAGGCAACGCTGGTCACTATGGTTGCAGGTTTCGTGGAATAATTTGAGGTTTTGAGCCTTTTGGGTGATTTTTAGAACTTCGGGGAAGGGAATTTCAGGAACTTTGAAAGGTCACATCTGGATTTGAGTCCTAAACTGGGCCCACAATGAGGAAAACCAGACCGGTGGGGTGACCGGGAATATCGTTTAAAATGAACCAACGCTTGGTTCTGATCCTTTCTCGTCCAGGCGATCGACCTCGCCACTGTTTGGAATGGTCTGGGCTCTAGGGTGGGATCGTTGGGAGGGATCATTTCCATTTATCATTCCTAATTAGTCGACCTGCCTCTGAGACGCCTAAATCTAACAACCGGGACTGCACTGATCAACAGTGGTGGCAGGAGCCCAGGAAGAAATAAATATGGAATTAGAGTGAAGGAAGACCGGAGCTAAGCAGGGGTCGGGGATAGGAGGGAAGGATTAAAACTGGGATCATGAATGAGTGAAACACAATGAGGGCAGGAAATATCACTGAGGGCTGATGAGGGGAATTACTCCATCCAGCCTGGGAGTAACTGGCTCCCCGCTGGGGGTGGGGGGCACGGCCAGAGGAGCGTCTTTCCAGAGCGGCTCCTGAGCCTGAATTAGTCCCATCAAATCCTCAATTTGCCACATTGATCCAGAGTCAGCTGCCAGGAGAAGGAAAACCGATACCAGCCGCAGATCGATGGACCTTCGGTGACTCCTTCTGTCTCCCAGTGAATAAACACAAGGCGGTTGACCCCCCCCCCCCCCCTCACCTTTCCTTATGGTAATGCCTTCCCAGTCTACTTTATTCCACCCGACAACACCGGCTGACTGAGGGGAACATCTGGGATGCAGCACGGAGGCGTCGGTATCTTGGGAAGATCCGATTGGTCACGCCGCTGCCCTACTTCGCCGTCCGTCCGTCCACTCGCTCGTTCGCCCACCGGCGCCCTCCGGGCCGAGCGGAGTCAGTCACCTTTAAGCGCCAACATTTGCATTTGCACATGCTCAGCCAATCATGAAGAGCTCGTGACTTCATTAAACATTCAGTGACTAATGGAACGGCAGGTAAACATGGGGGGGGGCGGGGGGGCGCCATCTGCGATGCTTCTGTGATTGATTGTGCGACGCGGAGCGCCGTTGTCGTCCCCCCGATCAGGCAGCCGGAAGGTGACCCGCTGCGTTCCAAAGATGATGCTCATCGGGGGAACGCGGATGTGGAGGCGAATCATCAGCAGGCGTAAAAACGTCCCTGTTCGTCTTCCGGAAGGAACAAGAACATAAAATCCTGAACGGCGTTCCCGCCTCGCGGGGACACGGAGCGGTTGCGGGGGGGAAATGTTCTGTAACTTTGGATAAAATAACAAGCGTATGGACTCAAGGACAAAGGTGGGACCACGCTGAGTTACGTAAGAATCCCCTCGAAGTGATACGGGATGTTTGGCACGGCGACGACCGCCGCCGAAGGAGGGTGAATCATTCCTCGCGGGGCCGACAGATGCCTTAATTGAGGAACGCCGCCGCCTTCTCGTGCGCTTAGATGCGGATGATTAGAGGGAAATGCCACACATCCTCCAACTTGTGTTTCGCAAAAGGTCAAGCAGCGGCGGGGGGGCGGTGGGGGCGCTATCTCTAAGTGCAGCCCTGGAGGGGCCCCCCGGGGCCTCCGGAACAAAACCAGCATGTGTGGCGCTCGGGGATGGGAGACAACGGAGGTCTTCTTTCCCAATCATGAAGACACAATACCCCCCTATTCCCTCCCACTCGATGAGCGCATCACAAGTGCGCAAGCCTCCGCCCCGCTCATCGCGCCATCGCAGGCTCACAAGGCCCCCCCCCCACCCGACGTCAGTCCATCCAAGTCAGCCGGCGGGGGCAACACAAGTGGATTAAACTTTTAATAAGGGCTCCTTTTCAGCGGAGACAGGTCCGTGGAACAGCAAATAAATAAACAAATAGTGGCGGCTCAAGGGGTAAACATCTGAAACAGATCCCGGGAAGGTTGGGGCCGGTGAGCGATGACAGGACCGCCGGAAAAGACGTCTCTTGAAACTTTCCCTCGAAATAAACTGACCCGTCTTTGCTTTCAGATTGGAGCCCTGTTCTTTTGTTTACTGCACACCCCCCCCCCCCCTCCTTTTTTATTGTATTTTGGGAGGTACGACAGAATAAGGCACCAAGAGCATGAATAATTCAGGGGGCGTCCCGATGAAAGCTGAGGATACTGCATCACAGAGAAAAGGCAAAAATAAGTTGGAAAACTGGGGGGAACAACAGGAAAACACAGGTTTAGCTTTGTGAGATAAAAACCACACGGGCGAAATTAAACCCCCCCCCCGAGCCGGCAGCATTTGCTGTGGCAGATACGGCAGTAAGGTCACGGGGTGTGTTGGAGAGGGATAAAACATGGAGTAGGTGGCTCGGGGATACGAGTGTGTCTTTGGTATTCCAGATACCAAATTCCCAAAATCAAAGGCCAAACGAAGGGTCCCCCAGAACCGGAGCCCCCGTCCCTTCCATGTTAATAACATCAACAGCCCCCCCGATGCTCCAAAGGTGCCAATTTGGAGACGTCAGCCTAATTGAAGAGGCAGCATTTATCTTTGCAGTGGCTTCTTCATTAAAGGCGGCGGACTGACAAAAGCCTCCTCACAACATGTTGTTGCTCCGCTCCTCTGATGAGGGACCTTCCGTTGGCTGGAGCGTCTTTGATATTAATTTTGCTTGTTAGTGGAACAGATTTTCATACGGTGACAGCATATTAGTCAGGCTGGGAATCAAATAGAGCCTCCGTGAAAGTCGGAGATCTTCCCTACCGTGGTGGACGGAGGTGAAGCCCTCTGCTCCTTCAGAGTAATAAAGGGAGAGACGAGAATACCAATATTCTGGTTTCATTTGCATAGTGCCACCAAGGCCGGTTTATTATTACACCATTTCACAGAAATTATGGAAAGTCAATCCAGGTTACTTCGTGAAGATCCCGCAGGTCTATCAAAGTTCTCATTGCCTGAATACAACAAACTCCTACAAACACGACCTGCCCTACCATGTGATTATGTGGAAAACCTAAACATGGATACCAAAACATCTAAACATGGAAAATGTTAAGGAGCTACAGATCTCCGCACACGGAAAGGCTGAAGCTGTGAGGGAACCTGCCCTTTTGACCAACTATTTTGGGAGCCTGAATTGGGGACTGCTCGCCTGTCTGCCCTCCCATGTACCCATCACCTCGCAAATATGGAAAGGCCACAGATTTCGTCAGATGTGAAATCAAAAACATTTAAAATTCAATTGCAAACGTTTACAGACACGGAAAGTCAGCTGCACACTCACAAGTGTGACCCGGAAGAGGGACTTGAGAGGCGTGGCATTCCATTCTGCCAGACAAAGAAATGTGGAAAGCTTTCCTCCTTTAGATTCTGAGCATCGTATTTCCGCCACGCCGTCCCCCCGGAATCCGAGCTGAGATTTCCGCTTCAGATAGCGACACGCACCTCCTACACACTCGCCGACATCTCCCCACAGAGGTTAACCACCCACTCTCCCCCACGGAACGTCACGCGGTAATATGGAGAGGGGACGCGTCCACAGCCGCTCTCGGTGAGATAACGCCTTCAGTCACCTGTAATCCCACAACACCTTTTCACTCACGGCTCTACCGTCACGGAGCAGGGGACCGGAGTTTACACCAATCGGGACAAAGCAACTCATTTCCCGTCTGTTCACAAGTTTTTTTCTCCTCCGCTCGCTTTGTTCCTGCAAGGGTTTTTATTTCGCTCTCGCACCTTTAGCTTTCCTCGGCTCCTTTTTTTTTTTCTCCAAAACATCTGATTATTCGCAGCCAGCCGTTCAGGAGAGAGCACTGGCTCTGAATGGAAATGGCGGGGCAGAGGGGGGGGGCGGCGACAGCGGCTGCTGCTCCACTCCATGTAAATGAGTGCTAGCACGAGCCCTCTGCGACTTAAAAATGTCGCAAGAGTTTCTGCCGATCGGAAAGATGAATCGCAACCACGTCCTCACCGGATATCAGGCTGAATTTTATTTAAACTTGTCTGGCGGCTCACCTTCACTGCTGGGCAAGGGGGGGTCGTGGTAGATCAATACTAATTAGCTGGAAGGGTTATCGCCACCTGGTGGAATTGAACATACCCAGTCAATAAAACGATTCTTTTCCGCATGCGAGAATCCTCGGACAAAGGGTGGTCGCCTATTCAGGCCACTGAGCGGGTGCATTTAGAGTTCTGAGATTCAGTCCTTTTTGAGATAACGGTTAATTGGTGACCCACAGCCCCCCCCGGGTTTTCTTACTGATATGCTTGGATGACTAATATTCCATTCCCCGCTTGGCAACCCTGCGGAGAGGCGGGACTTTAAGGTGCACGGCCCAACGGCAGAGGATTTGCGCTCTGTTCACGCCGGCCCAAAGCTTGGAGACGCACGGGTAGACTTGGAGAGGCGGAATTCTCCATCCATCCATCCATCCGTGTTCTCTCCTCTTCGGTCATCCTGTAGGCGGGTGTTGGAAACAAGTTTTTTTGCTGCTAAATGATGATGAGAACTTCCCACTCCGGTTTCACTTCTTCGCACGTCGGAGAAAAAAGGGAAAAAAACAGGATGACTCACTCGGGGAAACATAATCGCACCTTTTCAGCAAGCCCATTGTTCGTCCTTTTGTCAGGCAGAGATTTTATTTTGATGGCGATTCCTTTGATTTAACGGACAGTAAACGATGCCTCTGTAATAGCGCTGACCTCCCAACAGCACTCTGTTGATGCAACTCTATTTAATGGCGCCCACCATCAGCTCCCTTTCAGCGGTATTGACCACAGTCTTTTCGCTCCCCTGCTCACTTTATTTTCCTCCCTCCATCAGAAGGAACAGCGGCCATAACGCCGACATACCTGACTGGCGAACATCGCTCTTCGTCCGCGTCCCATTGATTCCCCCTCGGCCTGTAAAAATGCAGCCGCGCTCCGGACTCTTTGTTGCTCCGACCTCAACCGAGAGCGCTTCTTTGCTCTGTGGCTGCCATATTGAGAGCGTGATCTCATCGGCTACACAGTGGCCTCTGCTGGGGGAAATACAATAGTATCTGGAAAAGCAAAGCCTGGGGGGGGGGAGGGGGCGGCAGGGGGGCTCCGGGGATAGAGAATAATTTCAGATGTTTTTTGGCAGATGGGAGATGTCAGCCATGTTATGGGTTCAGGTTCCCGCTGATGGGTTGATTTAAAGTGTGCGTAGCAGCGCTGGAATGAGAAATCTGTGCCCCCCCGCTGTCGTGGCATCCGTCCCGTCTTCTCCAAACAATTTCTTTTTTTTGGCAGCTTTCGGATTACCTGGACTCGTCCCTGCCGGGACTGTTCAAACAGGTTAGACGCTGATCGACCAGAAATGGCTTTTCTGTCTCACAGAACAAAGACTTGTTAAACACCGGGGGATCGAAGCAACGGCCACCTGAAACACGTCGAAACTTCTCCGAAAACTGCCGCTTCGAACTCAAACTATGACAGGTAGCCACTGCTTTTTTCCGAGCTAATTTTAGCCTCCAGCCTGTTCCTTAACCGGGACTGCTTCCAGCAAGCGCATTTGCTCCATCCAAACAATTACTGAGAAATCCACCCATCGAGGGTCTGCCTGGACGATTAGCAGCAGTTAAAATAGATCCCGATACTTCCAGCCAGATATTTCCAGCAGGAACTGGTTTGGCACCTTCATCCAGAGCGTACCGCTCACCATCTAGTGGCAGTAAAGTGAAATGCGAGGATGGGATTTACATTCCGGACTGAAGCCTTGCCTCTGCACCTGGAGGGGTGATTCAAATGAGATGGAAGCATTACATCCCAGCGAATGCTCGGTCCGCTGTCCTGGCCGACGGGAAGCTGTGGAGCTCCTCCACGAGGAGGCCCATCGTTAACACGTTCTCTGCGGTGACAGCGTCACTCGGCTCCTCTGCCATGTTCTCCACAACCACCAATGAATCACAGGGAGCCGGTGACACATGATCTTCCAGGAGTCGCTGACAGTCTTATTTCCAGCTGTCGAGGAAGCGGGAGGAAAGTTATTTCCTGGAAACTGTGGACAGAAGAAGATTGGACACCCCGGATCCGTCAGGAGCTCGGCTTCTGGCCCGAGCGAATCCTTCATTTTTATTGCCTTCTCTTCGGGGCCACGAGGAGACGGAGCATCGAGACTCGTCTCCCGCCGCCGTTTCCTGGAAGGTGATGAAGCCTGATCAATAACCCACAGAGGCCTGACCCTTCCAGAGCCGAGGCACGAGCATGAGGATGCTTCAAAAATTAAGACTTCAACTTCTGATCGGTTCTGATACCATCTGGCTGAACGTTAATTGAACACCTGTTTTCCCAAAGAGTCCTTCCAAATCATGCCTGAGCATCAACTTTAATAAACACATAGATAAATAAACTCTGCATTCGGACGCCCTTCGTTTGGAAATGGGAAAAAGTCATGAAGGGTAATTATTGGCACATAATTGGTAACCGCATCCCAAGAGGCCACCAAATAACGAGCGTGTGTGTGTGTGTGTGTGTGTGTGTGTGTGTGTGTGTGTGTGTGTGTGTCAGGGCACGTGCATCGGTGCGGAGATCCAGCGCCTGAGGTGCCGTGACGTCAGCTGGGGGAGGCTGATGGGAATTCAATAGGCAGCATCCGCCCCAGCGAATCCCGCCTGCGGTAAAAGTGGCTCCCCTGCGTTTGAGGTTCACGATGGATTTCCTTGAAAAAGTGCCAAAAACTGGAGAATGTCACAGAAACAACACGCCCAGCTTGCCGATCGGCCCGATATTCCAATAATCTACACCCTGTAAACATCTGTTCCCGCCGACACCAGAGGACAGAGGACCGTTTTCCCTCCTTTCGGAACGTGTCCCATTTCCAGAGGAAACTGGTGGACTTAATGTCTCGTAATGCAGCACATTTGCTGCCGTCCACCCCGGAGCCCCCGTCTGCCATCACCCCGCCTTTGCCGAAGTCATTTCCATCCATCAGTAAATACGACGCTCCGGATTTTCCGCGTCGGCCGCCGTGGTTGTCCACATTCATCACCGCCCGCTCCGGCTTTATTTACTCAAAACCGTAAATGTGCTGTGACACAATTTACAGGAGAAATAAGGGGGCCTATTTTCCCGCCTACCCAATCATCCCCCTCCAAAATGAAAACCCGGAGATGTGCTCCAACGGGAATGGGTGGAAATACGACTTCTGAGGGGAGCCGCCCAGTCAGAGGTCCCGGCCTCCCCAGGCGAGGCCTTCCAGAACTTCCTGACTGATCGATGCACAACCACAAAACTGGAAAAAAAATCTGATCTCATTCTTTAGCTTTTTATAGGGGAGCAGTCAGGAAAATAAATATCATCTGAGAAATTAGATTTGAAATCGATAGGCCCTCAAGAGCAGCGGCCGTCCTGATCGAATACAAAGCAGAAGAATGGCGTCCTTATTTCACACGAATTAAAGGAGTGGGCAGGTAGTAAACCGCAACCGTCAGGGTGGGGGGGGGTTCTCATTTCAGAGACTGCTGTTGGGGCAAACGAGGCCAACAAGAGCGATGCGTCGCCGTGGTTCGGGTGGACTGAGAGTAAGCCAGATGTCGCAGTAGCGGGAGCGACCACCAGAGGTGGTGTGAAGCCAACAGCTCCAACAGGAGGAGCAGGCCTGGAACTTCGTACGGACATGGGGGGGTGGGGGTGGGTATGTCAGAACCCTCGACGCGAGCCTGTCAGGGCGGGAACGAGACGTCTGTGGGAGGAAGGACAGGACCGTCCTCATCCTGAGGTCGTCCCTAATGCTGTCGACTCCAGCAGAGACGGAGGCCATCCGTGGTCGGATGGAATGTGAACCGGGGTGAGGAATGAGAATGGGGGGGTGGGGAGGTAATAATGAGGCGTCCCCCCTATGCTGGTTGTTTGTTTGGACGGACCGGCTGTCTCCCAGCAGGAGCTGCGGATGGAATACTAATGTATATGACTAATGTTTCTCCCTCTCCACTCTGCCTCCCTCCCAATTCCTTCCAGATCGACTCCCCCCTCCCTCCCCCTGTGAGAGCTCAGAGATGCAGGGATCCAACAACTACAGTAACAGCTCCCATCCATGGCGCTGAAACAGCGTTTCTGGCGTTTTACATTCCGGGGGCTCGGCACGTGTCGGCCGTGCCTGACTCCCGATCGCTCCTCGGTGGGTAGATGCGGCGTAACCCCCCCCGGCGTTACCTACCACCGCGTGGGCCCGGCTAATCCGCATCACATCAATCTGAAATGTCTCTAAATGATCCTACCCACACAAGTGGGGTCTTAAAGAACAAAAAAAGGGGACTTAGAAATAGAAATTCCCAGCCAGATTCCATGGAGGATCCGACGCCCCCTTTTGGCAGCAGAAGATTCGGTAAGCATGAAATCATTTCGAGTGTGAAGTATTGATGATCCGAGCTCGGTCGACACTCTTTGGCCTAATAAAGCAAAACGCATCCCAAGGACATCATTTCAAGCCATTCTCACAAAGCCATCCTGGAGGAATCGGATAATCGGATCAATGGGCTTAAAGTACGGATGAATTTGGCGAGGTGCTGCGGAGGGGCATCCAATCGGAGCCCGTCCCCTCAGAGGAACATTACCATTAGCAATCCAATTAACACTGGGATTGGAATCGAGACACTTGGGGGAAGATGGTGTTCCACAGTGCATCTCACGATCAATTTGACTTTCCATTCGGGAACGGCGACCCTCCGTGCCCCCCCAGGCCACGCCTCCTCCTCACATGATCGTAATAATGATAAGGACTCGGGTCGAAACCCCTCGCTGTTACATCTGCGTCCACCCCCTCTCCCACAGGGTTTACCTGCATGGGGGCGACTTTTCCAAGTCGATAACAACTTCCTTTCAGAAAAGGAGAGAGAGAGAGGCGACCAGAGCTAATTAGAACGTTTCTGCGGATGGCGCTCGCTTGATCCAACGCCGCTCGCCTGGGTCTTCAGGTCGGCTTTCTAATTTCCTCCGATGGCGGTACGAGACCGGCTTATTTATTACAGGGATCCGAACCCGAGCGGCTCCCCCCAGCACGCTTGAGCCTCTGCACACAAGCGGGGAGGCAGAGGAGCCCACGCCAGGGCCTCGCTTCGCTCTCTATTATTATTATTATTATTACGCACACAAAAGTAGACCCTGTCGACTCCGCTTCAGTCCCTCCTGCCTCATTGTTTGGGGTTCACAGCCCACAGGACAGATATTCCATGTTCATCTGCTAGATGGCCTTCGGTTTAAGTTTGCTCCTGAAGTGCGAGAAACCTCCCGTCGCCCGGAACGCCGCAGAGTCCGGAACGCCTGGAACCTCGCCATCGTGTTTGCGTCTCAGCGGGCCCACCTCCTGTTTTTCCGGCCCGTGACCTTTGTTCCGCCTTCTCTCGCCACCGGCGCCCAGGGGGAAAGTTTGTGTGCGCGTCTGCGAGCGCGAGTGGGCGGGCTGTTGACCGAACGCCACGATAATGATGGCGCTGATTACAGCCCGGAGCCCACGGCCATCATTAGCTCTCCCAGGATCAAACAGCGGATCCAGCCAGCAGCGGGGCGGCGGCGGCGGCAGGGGGCGCGCAGACATTCGGGGAGGATGAAACGTAACACCAGCGAGGATTTAAGGACTGAAAACGAGCACCTCTTCATCTTCACCCGGATGCAGAGGGCGGGTCCACGCGGGGGGGGCCTCTCCTCGATGTTGCAGACGGCTTCGTCCGTCTTTAATGAGATGTCCGTTCTCTCGATGTCTGTGAGAACCCCCCCCCCAGAGCTCTTCTCCATCACAGCTGTATTAATAGAGGTTCTGGGGGGGGTGCTTTGGTGATGCAGGACGTCAAAGCGAGGGTGTAAAGATGTCTCGAATCTGTCTCTCTACTTTCACTGTGGCTCTGCTCCTGCAGTGTTTCTATTGTCCCCTGTGAAGTGGACCTCCTGGGGGGGCCACACAAGAGTCCCCTGTGCTGGGAGCCCAGGCTTTTCCAGCAATAGTCAAGACGTAGGGCCCCTGACGGATGGCTCCTCGGCAGGCCCCTCGCCTGGCATCCCTCCCCTCTTCCTTTCTTCTATGTCTCTCTTTATCCTGTCCTCCCTTTTCTTTGGGGGACCCCACCGAGGCTCCTTCTGTTCGTCCCACATGCGAGGGGTCAGCCCGTACCCCACCAGTATAAACCAGCCTGTCCGTGTGAGGATCTTTGTGCCCGCTCCCCCCTCTCCGTCTCGCTCCCTCGCTCACTTGGGCCCTATAGCTGGAAAATTGGCTCCATTCAGCGAGCTTCCCTCCCCCCCGGAGCGGACTTCTCAGGGCCTTAACGGGGCAATTCTATGCCTTATTGCTCCAGCTCCTCCATGAGAAGCTCCGGATGGGGGAGCCACAATAGTCCTGACGTATTGGCCCGGATCACGCGGTGGAATCTTGGGGGCGGAACGTGTGAAGCGCGTCCTCGACCTCTCGGAGGAGGAATACCATCCTTGTAGCAACGGAGCGCTGTTTATGAGCTTGGACTCTTCTCCATGTTTAATCAGCCCTCCGGCTTTATCACAGGGGCCGCCTGTTGGTTTTAAAGAAATGAACCGGACACCTCATTTTCCGACTAGAATGAGGAGCTCGGGGCTTTTGTCCACGGCAGGAATGCCGGTGAAGAGAGGACCACTGTTCGCTCCGACTCCGACCGCTCCGCCACGGCTCGGCAGAGCCATGGCAACAGAGTGGGAAGTTCGGCCCGGACCACATAGCGCGGATTTAACGCAGTTTGTCATTCCAGTCAGGCCTGACCCAAATTACGACATCCCGTTAAAAAAAAAAAATGGCCCAGTTTAACCGGCACACGCAGACGCCTAATTGGGCCGCTGCGAAAATGTTGGCGAGCGCCCGTGAAGACGGGAAAACATCCGCAGATGTTTGAAGAGCTGTTAGTTTAGCGCCCGTCCGTGGCCCCGGGACCGCGTTCCCTCATCCGCAGCTGCAGCCTCAACCCGATAACCTTCCGTTTTTGCGCGTTTATCTTCCATCAACAACCTCGGGCTGAGGACCGGAGCGGCGGGGGCGGGAGAGAGCGTGCATTCGCGCGCCTCTCCCTGCTCCGATACCACTCAGATCTGGGAACCGAACTTCCCCCGATCCATCAGGAATAACTCGCAAGAGCGACGCCGGCGGATCCACTTACTTTGTTCTGGAGGTCCGGAGGTTGTTTCAGAGTTTGGGGAAGTTTCCTCCGACTCTTCTCATCGGCACCTCTGCCCTGCTGTCCTGCCTCTCAGCACTATTTCCCTCAGTGGGCTGTGCATCAGAGCTCCGTGTGTGTGTGTGTTTGTGTGTGTGTGTGTGTGTTGGGGGGTAAGGGGAGGGTAAGGGGTGGGTGCTGAACGCCGGGTCTTCCTGACTCGTGATCAGCAGCTCATTACCCCGCGAGGTCACTCCAGGGACGGCCTGCGAGGCACCGGGGAGGAGGCAGTCGGCGGGCAGGCGGGAGAGACCTCGGGGGGGGGCAAGGGGGAGGTGAGGTGGGTTGAGGGGGGGATCCTCAGCAACAGGAACCCAACCGCGCTTTGAAGCAGCAGCTTCAGCCGGTCTGTGCGGTTACATAAAATATGGTGTTGATCCATGGAAAAGTGGGCCTGACCGCGTCGATCGATGGGATATTGACAAACACCAGCCGGTGCGTTGTGGGGGGGGCTGTTCAGCTTTTCATTACACATGGTGGTTTCTGTCAGGGTGCCGCCGCCGTGTTTGGACCAACTGTGGCGAAACCATTTGGTGCAAACTGGTGTTAATTAACCTACTAAAAAGAAAAATGAATTAGCGATCAATCGGATTGATTGCACGATGGAACGAGCACAACCGGGTTCAACTCGTTGATTTGCAGAGAAACGGAATTCGGCTGGGCTGAAAATTCCCTCCAAAACTGAAATTAGGCAAATGGTGGAGGTGAACCCGGAGCTCGTGAAGGTGGAAAAGAGGCCAAACAGTCGATTGGGCGATCGTGGATCGACAGATTACATCACACACGATCGATGGTGCGTAGCGTTCTCTACGACTCGCTCTCCACAATGAAAGAGGATCTTATTGGCTGTTTGAGTTACAATAAACCAGACTGTCCCAGTGGGAAATCAACGTTGAGTTTTACCTTGAATCAAAGAGAAACTTGAATCGTACTTAATGATTACATCAAAGAGAAACCTGTGACATAATCATCAAAGAGAAATCTGAATCCTGGTTAATGATGACATTAAAGAGAAACATGTAACACAATCAAAGAGAAATCTGAATCCTGGTTGATGATTACATCAAAGACAAACCATATAATCATCAAAGAGAAACTTTTGATGCAATCAATTACATCAAAGACAAACCTTTGATGTTCCTGTATATATCATGTAAAAGTATCAAACCAGTTGCATCACGTGAGGCCGGAGCGTTTAATTCCTTCGTCCGGCTGAGGTCACCCACCCCGACTCGCCCCCACGAGAGCCGCAGAGATGAACCCAGGCGATGCGGTTTGAGCGGCCTCAAAGGTCACCCCGGTTTCCGCACGTGCGGTGCGCTAAATGCTAGAAAATGTCAAATACCCGCAAAGACCAGCGCCGATGTTTACACCGGCCGGAGACGCTCTGGAAGCTCCGGCCGTTGAGCACATTGAGCGCGTTGAGCGTTGCACTGTCACGAAATTTCAGCTCCGACGCCCAGCAATTAGTCTGACCCCCCCCGACTGAGCGCGACACGGCTTCAGCGCCATCTCATATTCACACCTTTAATAATACATGTCGTCCGTCCGCAGCCCCCCGTCCGTCACCCCGGGGCGACGCCGTCCCTTTGGGGGCCCCAGAAGGGGAACCTGCCTTTCTTCCATTCCCTTCACTCAGGCGAAGGAGCCGTCTAATGGAGTTTTTAAAAATGCGAATCCTCTGGGGATGATTTAACGCCCCTCCTCCGGGATGGAGGCCCAAACCAGCGGCACCGGGAGTGAGTTCGGAGTCCGTTCCTCACCTGTTTTATCGAGCGGCGGCGGATTAACATGGCTGGCCCGGAGTCGAGGCTCATTCCCGCCAACTCCGCCTGAGCAGAGCGGGAGTCTGATGAAACTGAAGGAAATCAGCTCTCTGGCGTTCCCCTTCCAGCCGGAGCCGTTCCGCCTCACCTCGTTGGTACCTGACAAAAAGAGGAGCGCCGGGAATCCTCCTTTTCCCACATCTTCTGAGACGAGCCGACGCCTGCGGGAGCGAAGGAGAACTTAGGATCAAGATGTAAGACAGTCGCTCGGAGCCGAGGGAAGCAGAGGATGAAGAAAGAGGGAATGTGGTGCTGACGTGTATGCAGGATTTCGGTATTCCGCTTTGTTTACCCGTTGCTGCGGAAACAAACACCTTCCGTGAACCTGCGACAACGCGAAATTGAGCTGATTAGAGGGAAAATGAAAAGAGAACGGGAGATCACTCTTTTTCCTGGGAAAAGAATAAATAATGGCGCGGAATGGCTCCTTTGATTCGAACGGCAACACAAAAGCCGGCGCCAAGAAGCGAGTTTTCATCACGAACTTTTATGAATCGGGCGCCTCTTTATATTCCGATGAAGTTTTTAGCCGGCGAGCAGCATCGTTTAATTTCGCAGGAAGCTCAGCCTCATCAATAAAGCATGAGCTCCTGCCGGGATTAATATTTATACATCTTCACGTTCCCCGAATAAAAGCAATTTTTGCCTACCGAAGAACGTCTCCGTTCGGAATTGACGGCCTTTCTCATCGGAGCGGTACTTCGGGCGGGCGAGGCGAGCTTAGCTGCTGCAGGTGCGATTTTAACGCCACGTTTAATCTCCATTTAAGTCCGACCGACGATAATTAGTCACCGCGGAGGTCCGGCGCCAGCGGCCCGGCGGTGGGGACGTATCGATCGGCAGGATAATCGGACGGAAAATGAACGAGCGTTGATTTATAGGGGCCAAACTTTGGGGGCGATAGCGTTTCCATGGCGACCCCCGAGGGAGCCGGGAGTCGCCCGGATGCTCTCTCCCTCTTATTTTTAAGCAAGCGTCTGGAGTGGCGGCGCTCACTGCCAAAGGTCAAAGGTCCCCGGATGCCCGGAACGTCCCAGAGGCTGCTTTACGAGGGAACGCCGCCGCCGCCGCCGCCCTCCTCTGATCCGTTTCCCACTGACAGCCGGGCCCCCGACGACTCGCGGTTATCTCCCGCTTCAAAAAAAAAAAACCTCATTAATCTCTAATGGCTTAATTCAGTGTTTCCACGGCAGCCTGTGTGTTTTCCCATTAATGGCTTTTTCAATCTTAGAGGCGAGATTACACCCCCCCCACCTTCAAAAAAAAAGAGGATTAGATTGGAAATAGAAAACGTACGTGATCCTTCTTGTAGTCATTTGATGGCGGCGGCAGCAGATAATCGAGTGCGAGATCTGGAAGCAGGAGCGATGACAGGAAATGAAAGAGTGGAAACGCTTCCAGACAGAAACATCGTCGGATGAGAGGCTCCGTTTTGCGGAGGACGAGGGGCCTCGTTTTCGGAATTAATGGGGGGGGGGGCACGCGGAAGGGGCGGGGCCTGGTAGCTCGACACGGACGAGGCCGGCCTGGAGTCAAACCGACAACCTTCTCGTGCTCTGCTGGAAGGTCCCGCTCGAGGTTTCCTCCTGTTCAATGGTTTGTGGGGGGGTTAAGAGCCAGGTTCTTGCGCTTCAGTGGTTTTTCCTCATTGAAAGACTGGGAAGAAGTGCTTTGGGGCTGAAACTCCGCCTCCCTTTTATGTGACTTCATATAGACGAGGAGCCGCACCCTCAGGTGGCGAAGGCCCAAGGGGGGGGTCTGAGGAGGTCCAAGTCATGGTTCTAGAACGCCCCCCTGGATGAACAGAGTCCTCATCCTGGTCCACAAGGTTCTCTTCATCCGTTCTTGTGATCTTCCAGAAGGCCTCGCCAACTCCCACGACCTGGATCGGGGGCGGGCCCCCGCAGCCTCCTCAGAACCTCTTCCGGGGGGGCGTTCCGATTCTCTCCCCTCGGCCCTGAGGCTTCGCCGTCGATCCGGGAGGTGGGAAAATAAACCGAAGCCCATCCGAGACCATCTGTAACCCGACTCCCGTTATCGAGCCCTTCATCAAGGCGGAGGATCTGCCGGCGTTCCTCGGAGCTGCGCGTCCCCGCCGGGCAGCAAATTTTAATAAAGCGTGATTAGGAGCGGCTCCCGCGTCGGCGAGAGGGATCAGGAAGCCACGGACGCGTCTCCGGTTACGCGCGGCTCGGGAGGACGGGCGCTTCTGATTAACGGCGGCGTTTTAATGAAGACTCTCTGGTTCCATAAACCTTCACGCTCGTCCGCTTTACGGTGGCTGGATCAAAGTAAACGACTACCTGCATCCGCAAGTTCCTCGATCATCATCGTCATCCCTCGAGCGCCTGGGCACAAGCCCCGCCCCCTCAGATGCCGTCGGGGTGTTTTCAGTCCGACCGCCGCGTGAACCCGTCCGACCTTGCTCCCCCTTCGTCGCCGGCCGAAACCCTTCGGCCCAACGAAGGCCTCCGCCGACATTCAGCGCCTCAGCGTTGTCCTTGAGACCAAAGCAGAGGACGACAAAGACTTCCAAGACGGTCCCAGACGTCCTCTTCCTGGGCGGGGCCACAAAAGAGCGCCTCGTCTTTCATCTGTTTTTTTTAATCTCCCACTGAAACACATAAAACTACTTAACGCTTGTACTCTGACATTTAGACGGAGCAAGTTTTATGGTTCTTCCGGGCACGCGGCCCCCCCGCCCCCCCCCAGCTTGTTGAAATGTCAGACTAATAAGGGACAAACAGCCATAATCCAATTCTGCGTTTGTCTTTAAGCATAAGATGCAATCAATGTTTTCAGCCCGCCGGTATCCCGGCAACGCACCTCCCCGAGCACCGACGCCTTTTCTCCTACGTGAGCGCGAGTCGCGGATGTTTCGACCACGCGCGCACTCCCCCGGTGACGCCGAGATGAAAGGCCTTTGATGTGAGGTCAGCTGTTGAGCGACTTCTTAACAAAAAAGTTCTTAATCCGGCCAGATTATCGCCAGCTCGTCTGATTATTTTGCGGAAAAAGGTCCGACGTCGCTTTGCCCCCCGGTGGCGTCGGGACTTGCTTTCGTTGTCAGGACCTCGACGGCGCCGCTGACCCCCCCCGGCTTAGGGGATTACTGCCGCCGCGGACAGTTCGACACCTTTAAATCAACCCAAAGCCTCAATCCCTTCACCGCTGATGGGATTTATGACATTCAAATCCTCCCTGCAGCTCAGGAGCTGGGGGGTGGGAGTGGGGGGGGGGGGGGGTCACAGGTGGAAAACCTGGAGAGCCGCGAGCAGGCGTCGCCGAGGGGGCGTTCGTTTAAAGGCGCCCAAAACCACGGAGCGCCGTGGGCGGGGGGGGCTCCGGGGGGCGCCAGGGGACCCACACAGAGGCGCTCAATCCAGAAAATCCATAGTTTTCGGATGAAAGCGGCGTTTAAAAATACAGTTTTTCCTCCCTGGAAGTGATGGGAAAAAGATAAATAGATCCGCTCGTCCTTCCGGGGCGACTGTGGGCGGGACCACGCGGGTTTATATAAACATCAGACGTGTACGGGAACGCCGATATGATTACGGTTGGCTCGTTGCGTGACGGCGTACATTAATCCACCTTCTCCACGAGCCCTTCATGTCGGTTTGATTAGAAACCGTCATCAGCGCGCTCAGTTTGAAGCACGGGGGGGGGAGGAAGGGGGAGGAAGGGGGAGGATACCGAAGAGCCAAAACTGTCGGTTTGAGCGAAGCAGAGGATCACCGTGACCTCCCTGGGAGCCTCGGGGACCCGGTGCTCCACCAGATTCGGGGGCCGCTTTGATGCTACCCTTCTTTACAGTTTCCCGGCTCCGAACGTGGGCGCCGAGCGCGGCGGCGCCGGCGGACGAGGGGGGCGGAGCCACAGGACTTTTCTGGAGCCCCCGATCCGAGCAGCAGCAGCTCCCAGATTTCTGCGGAAGCCGTCGGCGTGGCCGGCCTCACATGTGTCGGCGTGCGTGAGCAACGGCCTCCCACGCGCCTTCAGATGCTCGCCGAAATAGCAGGCGGGGAAGAGACGGCGCCCGGGCCTCGCAGGACCGGCGTGACGTGGCTCGGCCCAGAAGGAATCGATGCGGGCTGGAAAAAAGACGCCTCTGCTCCGCCGGAGTCCAGCAGTTAATCCAATTTACGAGCAGCCCTTAAATCACGAGGCGGGGATTAAACAAGCAGCCCCCTTTTAAGCCCCGCCCCCTCCGCCGGTGCGAAGGCCTCTTCCACGCCGCCGCGGGGGGGGAGGGGGAAGCGAGGTTCGGTTCCGTTGCCCTTGTCGGCATCGGAGCAGCTTTCCGGTTTTGCATAAACGGGGTGATTAATCGCGTGAAGTCTGATCCCAATCTCGCTTTTCATTTTCTGCAGACGCGGTTCCCCTCCCAGACGCGGCCCGGGCGCGGCTCGGAAGTAAAAGAGCAAACTCGCGCAGGAATTTTAGGTCTTCCCAAATTGGATACGCGAGGCGGGGCCCAGATAAGGAGCTTCGCGAGGGCAGAGACGGAGAATCTGGAGCCAATTCCGGCGGTATCGCGCAATAGCGGGTAAAAGATATGATGCAAATGGCTGCAAATTCATTCGCGGCGGCGGCGGCGACGAGGACCTGCAGGAAATCAGAGGCGCAGACAAAAGGAGGGAGATCTGAGGACAAAACCGTTGACGCAAGCCGGGAAAAAGAAAAAAAAAACAGGCGTTCGGACGGCCCAAGATGGCCGGGCCGCGTTGGGCCCTCCACTCGAGATCATCGAAGCGAAGCCGGGCCTCTCCGCGGTCGCGGCATTGCCCCCCCGTTTCTCAAACGGATCCTTCGGCAAAAGCGATAATTGTATTTTTTTAATTTTTTTTTATTGCGCTGAAGATTCGCTGCGATCGGTTTACGACCGGCTCTCCGTTAATCGCCGTCGGGGCCGTTGCCGTTAAGAAGTCGAAACTTTGGCTGTTAACAGTTGTTAAAACAAGAAGTTTAAAGCAAATATTAAACAGAAGTCTGATTAAATCCAACATGAATTTATTCATCAAGCATATTAATCTCGTTACCTCTGCTGCCCCCAAGTGGCCGAAGGTAATTTAATCCCATTTTTCCTTAATCCATTCACAACTCGGGCGCCAGAGGCCTCGCTAAATTAAAGTTTTTCCATTTTTACCCCCCCACATCAGGTCGAACAGGTGTTGAAATGAGGACGGGGGTCACCGGGGAAGCCTCCCTCCTGCACCATCAATCCATAAAATCGCTTTTCCTCTCATCCTTAATTCACCACCGCTCCTGATAATTGACCGGCTTTAGCTCACTTTTACTCCCAAACTTTACTGCTCAGCACAGAGGGCTAATAGTCTATTGACTTTTATTACCTCTTTAAAAATGGGCCTCTTACATGGGTGAAATAAATATGAGAAGGTCCCGCGCACTGATTATATTTTTAATGCACATTTTCCTGTGGTTACTTCCAGAAAGGCACTTCTATTTAAGAATCCGGCCTGTTCTTACCTGGTCAGCCTCTGGGTGATTGGCAAAGCCCCCCTCACCTGTCAAGGTGTGAGCAATAATGAATCACCATTAGCCTGGGTCACACCAGCCGACAGCCAATTTACAGGCCGGGGGGGGGCTGGGGGGCCCCCCGGGGAGCCGGGCACGATTGATTAGGTTTAAATCGTCCGAGAATGCTCTTTTATTTGCGAGTCATGTTGAATAAATACAGTAAAAACAGCGTTTGCGCGAACGCTGCGGTCATAAATGGGCGAAGCCTGACCCCTAGTGGCCACCGGCGGTAACGACAGCTTCCGTTTCAGCTCCTCGTCGCTAAAATATGTGTTTTTTTACCTCAGCGTGTCCGCACAGTGACCCCGGGGGTGCCTTTCTTTACTTAAACGCGTTTTAAAACAAAGGAAAACACTTTCTTTTTGCTTCGCTCGTGACGTCTGACCACGCCCCCTCCCGCTTCGATGACGCGTAAAAACAGGAAGCGCTTTCATTTCCGTCGTCGGGGTTGTTTACAGGTATGTTCGGGCTCGGTTCTTCCCACCCTTCGCCCCGGAAACGCGCGTCGGGCGCGCTCTCTGTCGCCCGTGTGCGGTGCCGTGCGGGTGTCTGAGGCTGGTTTGCGTGCAGGACGCGGGCCGTCGGGATGGCGGGGCGGCTGTCCGAGGCCGACCTGTCGTGCTCCATCTGCTGCGACGTGTTCACGGAGCCGGTGGTGCTCAAGTGCAGCCACAGCTTCTGCGCGCCCTGCCTGCAGCAGTACTGGAGCGTGGGCCCGGGCCGGGCCTGCCCCCTGTGCCGAAGCGTGTGCGCGGACGAGCCGGTGCCCAGCCTGACCCTGAGGAACCTGTGCGCGTCCTACCTGGGGGAGCAGGACGGCGGGGGCCCCGCGGAGCCCCAGGGGGGCCCCTGCGAGGGCGAGGAGGTGTGCGCCGCCCACGGGGAGAGGCTCAAGCTCTTCTGCACCAAGGACCAGGAGCCCATCTGCGTGGTGTGCCACACCTCCAGGAGGCACAAGCAGCACGACTGCTGCCCCATCGGCGAGGCGGTGGCGGACGTCAGGGTACGGCACCAACCCCGGTCCGGCCCTGGTCCGGGTCCACGACCCTTGGTCCACGACCCTTGGTCCGGGACCTTTGGTCCACGACCCTTGGTCCACGACCTTTGGTCCACGACCCCTGGTCCACGACCCTTGGTCCACGACCTTTGGTCCACGACCCCTGGTCCACGACCCTTGGTCCGGGACCCCTGGTCCACGACCCCTGGTCCGGGACCCCTGGTCCATGACCCTTGGTCCACGACCCTTGGTCCGGGACCCCTGGTCCACGACCCCTGGTCCACGACCCTTGGTCCGGGACCCCTGGTCCACGACCCCCGGTCCGGGGCCCTTGGTCCGGGACCCCTGGTCCACGACCCTTGGTCCGGGACCCCTGGTCCACGACCCTTGGTCCACGACCCCTGGTCCACGACCCTTGGTCCAGGACCTTTGGTCCACGACCCTTGGTCCACGACCCTTGGTCGGGACCCCTGGTCCACGACCCCTGGTCCGGGACCCCTGGTCCATGACCCTTGGTCCACGACCCTTGGTCCGGGACCCCTGGTCCACGACCCCGGTCCACGACCCTTGGTCCGGGACCCTGGTCCAGACCCCGGTCCGGGGCCCGGTCGGGACCCGGTCCAGACCCTTGGTCCGGGACCCCTGGTCCCGACCCGGTCCGGGACCCTGGTCCATGACCCTGGTCCACACCCTGGTCCATGACCCTTGGTCCACGACCCTTGGTCCGGGACCCCTGGTCCGACCCCGGTCCACGCCCTTGGTCCGGGACCCCTGGTCCATGACCCTTGGTCCACGACCCTTGGTCCGGGACCCCTGGTCCACGACCCCTGGTCCGGGACCCCTGGTCCATGACCCTTGGTCCGGGACCCCTGGTCCACGACCCCCGGTCCGGGGCCCTTGGTCCGGGACCCCTGGTCCACGACCCCTGGTCCACGACCCCTGGTCCACGACCCTTGGTCCGGGACCCCTGGTCCACGACCCTTGGTCCACGACCCCTGGTCCACGACCCCTGGTCCACTTTACGTGATCCATTGTGTTTGTCGTAGATCAGGGGGGCAGATCCAGTCCTCCAGGGCCATGAACCATCCGGGTCTTCTGTCCTACCAGGTAGACTCCACCCAGGAAAGTGGGATCCCAGGTGAACTGGTAGGACAGGAGACCCGGCTGGATCGTGGCCCCTGGAGGACTGAAGCTGCCCCCCCCTCCTTGTAGATCAGGGGTCTCCAACCTCCTCCCCAAAGGTCCGTGAGGCTGCAGGTTCTGGTTCCAC
This sequence comes from Lagocephalus sceleratus, assembly GCA_911728415.1. Classification (NCBI taxonomy): domain Eukaryota; kingdom Metazoa; phylum Chordata; class Actinopteri; order Tetraodontiformes; family Tetraodontidae; genus Lagocephalus; species Lagocephalus sceleratus. The sequence goes on along the minus strand of CAJVRN010000210.1, from coordinate 2,450,801 downwards.
CAGTCCAGCTCACCCAGTTTGACCAGTCAGCTGTTGAAGACTCAGATGAGCTGATGAAGTGAGTCCAGTCTGGTGCTGCTGCTGCTGGGTTGGACCAGAACCTGCAGCCTCACGGACCTCTGGGGGGGACCTGGAGACCCTTGGGGGGGACCTGGAGACCCCTGGTTTAGGGTCACAGCTCCAGGGGCCACGATCCAGCCGGGTCTCCTGTCCTACCAGTTCACCTGTGATCCCACTTTCCTGGGTGGAGTCTACCTGGTAGGACAGAAGACCCGGCTGGATTGCGGCCCCTGAGGACTGGATCTGCCCCCCTGTTGTAGATGGGGGGGGGGTGACCGGAGCCCCTTCGTCCAGGACGACGTTGATGGTTTCTGTTTTCCGCTCAGGAGAAGATGAAGTCGGCCCTCGACTCGCTGCAGCACAAGAAGGAGGCCTTTGAGACCTCGAGGAAGAACTACGAGGACGCCGCCGCGTACATCCAGGTGGGCCGCGGCGCTCAGGACCCCCCCCCCCCCTCTCTCGGGGGAGGAGGGCCGTCTCAGCCGCCGCGCTTCTCCTCAGGTCCAGGCTCGGTTCGTGGAGACGCAGACCCGGGCGGAGTTCGAGAAGCTCCGGGCGTTCCTGCGCGACGAGGAGGAGACGCGCGTGCAGGCCCTGAAGAGGGAGGAGGAGCAGAGGGGCCGGGACATGGCCCAGAAGATCGAGGAGATCGACGAGGACATCACCTCCGTGTCCGAGCAGATCCGGGCCTTGGAGGAGGAGCTGGCTTTGGACGGAATTCCCATGCTCCAGGTAAGTCTGGAACACCCGGATCGCTGCAACGGCACCCGCGTCGGCTCTTAAAATCAACGTTTGTTTTTCTTTTTTTTTTCTTTTTTTTCCAGAAAAGCAAGAAGGCGCTGGCCAGGTCCTCGCTCCCGTCACGCGCACGTCCGGGGGGTTTTTTGATTCCGGGCGCGTAACCGGTCTGTTTCCGATCCTCCCAGAGCCGACGTTCCGACCCGGGATTCCGTCATGCATCCCAAAGCGCTGATCGACGTGGCCAAGTACGTGGGCTCCCTCGGCTTCCACGTGTGGGAGAAGATGCACCAGATCGTCAAATACAGTGAGAACGCGCCTCCCCCTCTCGGGCGCCGCTCGCCTCCCCCTGACCCTCCCTCTCTCCCCCCCACAGCGCCCGTGACCCTCGACCCCAACACGGCGGCCCCCTGGCTCGTCCTGTCCGACGACCTCACCACCGTCTGCGACAGCAAGGAGAAGCAGAGGCTGCCCGACAACCCCGAGAGGTACGACCCCGACACCGGGGTCCTGGGCCGCGAGGGCTTCGCCACCGGCAGGCACTCGTGGGAGGTGAGCGTGGGGGACAACACCGCCTGGGTGGTGGGCGTGGCCAAAGCCTCCGTCACCCGCAAGAAGAAGGTGTCCTCGGTGCTGAAGAACGGCTACCTGTGCGTGTACTTCTACCACAAAATGTACTTCGCGGGGACGTCCCCGCTGACCAGGCTCAACCTGCGCAGGAACCCCGAGAAGGTGCGCGTGCAGCTGGACTGCGACCGCAGCCGGGTGTCGTTCTACGACCCCCACGACAACGCGCACATCTACACCTTCAAGCAGGCCGTCACCGAGAGGGTCTTCCCCTACTTCTGGGTGGGCTGCCAGCGCTGCCCTCTGACCGTCCAGCCGCTCGACGTGTCCGTCGTGGCCAGCGAGAATTTCTGAAGCGGGGGGGGCGTACGGTCCCCTACGCGCCTGTCGTGATCGCCGCACTTTTTAATCTCGATCCTTCGCACTTCTGCTTTTTCCCCGTTGTTGTTTTTCTCCGTGACGGACGCACCAGCGGTGGAATCGCACCACTAATTGTATCAGAGTTAACGGGCACTAATAAACGTTGAACACCACTGAGGCGAAAGTCGACCCCCCCCCCACCCCCCCCACAAACGTTGAATTTCTGTGTTTGATCGTTCGCACGCGTTTGATGTTTGATTTGTTCCGGCCTGGTCGGGCGATGACGCGGCGCCGGGAGGATAAAAAAATGTCTCTCGCGGCCGTTTGTGATTGTAAATCAATAAAGGTGAACCGAAGCGCCCGGGCGAGTGCGGGTTTGTTTCGCGACGGTTCTGACCTTTGTTTAACTCCGTTCGGGTCGGTTTTTTTTCCCCCGCCTGAAGGATTTCGCTCCGATTCAGAGTTTTTTCCCGATTTTGACCGTTAATCATCGTATAAATGTCTCTGATTACGTGACGGCACCAGTTTTATTGACGCTTCTGCTCGTTTTTTTTCACGTAATTAGGTTTAGCGCTAATTAGTGTTGGAGCTAAAAGGCCACGTAGATAAGTTTAATTAAGGGAAAATAAGGTTAATTTGGATTAATAGTTCTGATAAAACGTACTTAGTTAAATCAGCCAACAGCTTCCCCGTTTCGAGAAAATATATCGACTTGAACCCGAACACGGTTCAACGGGGTTGATGCACGGTGTCTTGATTTAAGGCCAAGAGGAAACTTTTTACCAAATAAAGATTTTAATTCTCTTAAATTGGACTGATTGCTGAACTCGTGAAGGAAAACAGTACATTATTTTTTACTTCCCGAGGTCTGAGATATGTAACGCAGTTAAAAGATCAAAGAGGAAGATGAAGGCCGGCTCCGTTGTGATTGGCCGGCCTTCATCTTCCTCTCCAGACCCGGAACAGCAGCTTCCAGGTGTGGGGGGGCTGTCAGATCCCAGCAGCTCCACATCTGGCTCCCACAGCGTCACCGTCCTCCTGAGACCCTCGACCTTCCCCTTAGACCCGCGGGTTCTGATGGAGCGAAGGGACGGGGAGGAGGCGTGTTCCCACATCCTTCCCTCTGAGGCGACTCACCTGGAGATGCTTCGACGACTGTCAACAAAAGGAAAGTTCGATCTACATCGAGGTAAGAGGTAACCAGTGGCCTCAAAACTCGAGGATCCGCCTGAGGCGGGGGGAGGGGTCAAGGTCACACATCCTGGGAGGAGGGTCATAACAAAATCAAAGGCAGTCTGGGCCTTTGAAGTCCGTACCAGGAGGTCTTTATCTTTTTGTTTCCTGTGGAAGGTGTGAAGCTCAGTTACAGCCGTTGGGTACTTGGTCGCCATAGCGACCACCTCGCTCTGCGCTCAATAAAGGAACCTGGTAAACTGGGTCGCCAGCGTTTGTCCGTTTTCACAGGAGACGTAAAAAATAGCGCGTTCATCTTCCGGGGATGCTAATCCTCCACGATGTAATCGAATCTGAACGCGCTTCTCCACCGACTCAGACACTCCAGGCGTCCACCCGCCCTTTTATTACTAAGAAATAAACCGCGACGTTATAAAACACAAGTTCACAAATGAAGATCGTAAAACGGCGCGATAAAAAGTGACGTTAAAATCAGGTGAACTCGTGCAGGGTGCGAGCGACCAGAGAGGAGAAGCGTTGAGATGGAGGCGAAGCCGCGTTGCTTCACCCGTCGGCCTGTAGGGGGCGCCAGAGAAGAGGTCGTCATGCAGGGAAAAGGCGGCGGGCCGATGATTTAGATCGATATCTGACATCTTGACGAAAACGTTCCAGCACAGACAGTTTTGTGGCTGTTTCCCTTTTTTTTTTTTTTTTTTTTTTTTTTTTCCACACTGTACAAAAACGCCCACAGGAGCCTCGTGGTCGCCCGCGATGACGTCAGAGGCCCAGAGGGCGGTGGGGGGGTCAGGGGTCACTCGCAGGCCAGTTTGCTGTCGAAGCTGGAGAGGCCGATGGCGAAGGCCTGCAGGGCGCAGATGGGGTAGTTGTAGTCCAGGGTGAAGATGTCCTCCGCCACCCGGCCGAACTGCATCACGATGTAATCGGCTACGGACGGACAGACGGACGTCACCTCGGGGGGTGGGGGGGTGCAGGGGGGGGGTACTCACGGTCGTTGTCGTGGACGATCTGGAAGTTCTTGACGGAGGCCTGGGTGACGCGGCCGTGGAAGTTGAGCACGTAGGACTGCGTGTCCTCGTTCCACACGGGCGCCTTGTTGTGCAGCTCGATCAGGTTGTCCAGCGCGTGGCCGTGCCACCGGCTCAGGATGCTCTCCTGCTCCTGCAGCACACAGCACATCTGCCTCAGCCCCGCTCACGCACAGCTGGAGGGGGGGCGGGCGCTCACGTTCTGAGGCCTGACGGGGACCCGCTCGAAGTTCATGTTCATGCCCGGGATCACCACGGTCATCTTCCGCGGACCGTTGAAGCCCAGCACGTTGGTTTCCTGAAGAGGAGCGAGTCTTTGACCACCGTGTGTGTGTGTGTGTGTGTGTGTGTGTGCGTGTGTGTGTATGCGTGTGTGTGTGTATGCGTGTGTGTCTCTGTGCATGTGTCTCCCTCTGTGTGTGTGTGTGTGCGTGTGAGCGCGTGTGTGGTGGGGGGCAGGTGTGGGTGTGTGGTTGCGTGTAGTGGGGTGTGTGTGTGTCTGTGTCTCTGTGTGTGCATGTGTACGTTTGTCTGTGCATGTTTCTGTGTGTGTGTGTGTGTGTGTGTGTGGTGTGGTGTGTCTCTATCTCTGTGTGTGCATGCATGCATGTCTTTGTGTATGTCTCCCTCTCGTTCTCACTGTGTGTGTATGTGTGTGTGCGTGTGTCTGTGTGCTGTGTGTGTCTGTGTGCTGTGTGTGTGTCTGTGTGCTGTGTGTGTGTGTGTGAGTGTGTGTCTGTGTGCTGTGTGTGTGTGTCTGTGTGCTCTGTGTGTGTGTCTGTGTGCTGTGTGTGTGTGTGTGCTGTGTGTTTGTGTGTTTGTGTGTGTGTGTGTGTGTGTGTGTGGGCCTCACTCACATAACAAATGGCAGCCAGCTCCTGCCTCTTGTTGCTCTCCTCCAGCAGCGCTCCGGGGTTCTTGCTGGGGTTGCTGCCGTTGTCGAAGACGGTGAACTTGGTGCCCATGAGGTTGGACCTGAGGACAGGAGGGTGGGGTGAGGTGGGGGGTGAGGTGGGGGGTGGGAGGGGGTGGGAGAACTGGGACCTCCCGACTGGTTCCCACCTCAGTTTGCCTACGAAGCTCTCTCCCTCTCGCGACAGGTCGGTGGCGTCCACAGAGATCAGGTAGTTGGACGTCTTGCTCTTCTTCCGCTTCCTCCCCGCCAGCAGAAACACCTGGAAGGACGGCAATGAGAACCTTGAAAACCTTGAGAACCTTGAGAACCCGTTCATGAGGCCAGGCCTCAGCCAGAGGTCAGAGGTGAAGGTCAAGAGGTCCTGGATCCGCTCACTCTCTTCCCGTCCTCCCTCTCCATGTGCATGAAGTAGGTGGGGTACAGCCCGCGGTCCATGCCCTTCTTGTTGCGGCTGATTCGACATTTGATGGTGACGCCTCGCGGCGCCGGGCGAAACACGAACTCCTCCAGGTTGCCGGTGTCGACCGACGCGGCGTCAGCGGTCGGCGAGGCCCTCGTGGTCGTCTCCTGAGGGAGGGGTGGGGGTGGGTGAGAGGTGTGACAGGGGAGGCGGGGGGGGTGAACGGGGGGGACTCACGGGCGTGTCTTTGCCGCTGGAGGCGGAGTCGGGTCTGGCGATGTCCCTGCTGGGGGACAGGGACGGCGTCCGCTCCTCGTCTGTGTCGTCCTCCTGGTCGCTGGCTTCGTCGAAGTTCATGCTGCCACACAGACCTGCGGGGCGGGGAGGGGCGGGGGGGGTGGATTTAAGAGCGAGCGGGGTCGCGTCCAATCCAAGCACCTCAAAGACATTTAAGCCCTTTGATGTTAAAACTCCTTCATTTATATTTCAGACGTTCCTGATGAAACGTCGCAGCAACGCTGGGAGCTGCAACTGAGCAACAGGAAGTGAAAACGCTCCTTTGAAGGGAAAAGCCTTGAGAATCTGAAGCTTCCCACACCGCTTTCTAACAAATCAATAAGAAATGAACCTCGTCGTGCTCACACACGCACACACACACACACGCACACACACACACGCACACACAGACACACACACACACACGCACACACACACGCGCACACACGCACGTTTGAGCAGAACCAAACCTTTACGTCTTCCTCACACTAACGGATGGGCTCACCCTGCCTCTGCAGGAGCTCCTGGATGTCCACCTTCGGCTCCAGCAGCATCTCCGTGTCCCCGTTCCTCTCGTGAACCTCGGCGGAGGCCGGCTGAGGTTTGGGTTGGGGTTGGGGCGGGGGCGGGGGCTGGCTCGCTGAGGCGATTTGGATTTTCGTTCCCAGATTGGGCGCTTCCGAGGCCAGGAACGCTGCCGGGCCGTCGATGCCTGAAGCAGGAGGAGCCGGAGGTTTAGGGGGGCCTTTTCGGGAACGTCCTTCGGAACCCCGTTGCCGGGGTAACGCCCTCACCCTCCATGATGACGTCGTTGGCCGCGCTGAGCTGAGACTCGACCAGCGGGGCCTGCTCCTCCCCCCTCCGCGTCCTGGCGCGTCTGGGCCGGACCTCCGTGTTGGGCTGGACCATGAGGGGCTCCTGACGCTTCCTCCTCTGCTTCTGCTCCAGCAGCGCCCTCTGTGGGAGAACGGCCTCAAGGTCAGGTTGGGGTCAGCCAGGCGGTTGCGCAAGCACATTAATGATGTGCCCCACACACACAATCGCCAGCCCTGTTCACTGGTGTGGTGAACTGGAAGGAGCCGCGGGGTCGCGGCTCAGATCAAAGCCGAGATTCCTTCGTCGCTCATCTTTCACGGAGCCCGCCCGCTGAGAGGACGTCGGGGAACCGACAAGAAAGCAACAAAGTCGACTTCTGAAAACCTGCCGGGAGACGCTCGACAACCAGACGGGTCCGCAGGGTCCTCACCTGCACGTTGGTGAGGCGAATGATGGAGACAGCGAGGGTCTGCTGCTGAATGAGGGACACGCGTGACGGTCACTTAATGACGTCCCCGCGGTTATTTTCGCCAAAATAAAAACTCTGAGCGGACTCAGACTTCCCGTCCAGCTGTTATTTTAAGCCCCTCCATTGTTCCCTCCGTTCGTTTGTGGAGATCCTGTCCTGGCCATTGAGCCCAGGACCGAACTTCCTTCCAGCTTATCTGCACCAACCAGAATCTGAGAAGAAATAAATCTGACGCGGGGCACGCGCGCCGTGAAGTCCCTCCAGCCTGTCCCCTCTCAGAGAAGCGCGGCGCAACCAACGCAAGACGAGAACGCGGGAGGAAAAGAAGAATGAGAAGTTACTAACCCGCTCCATTGACACCAACAAGGAGAGAGAGTTCACAGAAGTTAGCGGGTCTGGTGGTCACATGAACCTAAGCTCGGTTCCCCTGATGCCCTCCACCTTTTTCCTCGTGTCTCATTCTGTCTCCTGAAACCGAATGTGACAAAAACAACAGCCTCCCCTGCGCTTCGCCGTCCTCTGGCGGGAGAAAATGTCCGTCTCTCGAGCCACAATGTGTTTGTGTGTGTGTGTGTGTGTGTGTGTGTCACCGTTGCTAACTGAATCAGCGGTCGTTAGCACTTGTGAGGGAAAGGGAGGAGGGGGAGAGGCAGTGGGAGAGAGAGAGAGAGAGGGAGGGAGGGAAGGAGAGAGAGAGACTCTCATCCAAGGTGCTCCAGAGTTTTTCTGACAGTAACACAAAGAGTGTTTCCATAGGCTGATGTCAGCATCAATAAACACAAGTCTTTATGTTTCATGTTATGTAAGAACAGAAGAGAGTCAGAATCTGTCTGTCTGTCTCTCGGTCTGTGTCTCTGTCTCTCTCTCTTTCTCTGTCTGTCTGTCTCTCCCTCTCTCTGTTTGTGTCTCTGTTTTTCTGTCTCTCTCTCAGTCTGTGTCTCTGTCTCTCTCTGTCCCTCTGCATCTCTCTCTCTTTCTCTGTCCAACTGTCTCTCCCTCTGTCTGTCTCTCTCTCTGTTTTTCTCTCTCTCTCAGTCTGTGTCTCTCTCTGTCTCTCCATCTCTCTCTCTTTCTCTGTCTAACTGTCTCTCCCTCTCTGTCTCTCTCTCTCTGTTTTTCTGTCTCTCTCTCAGTCTGTGTCTCTGTCTCTCTCTGTCTCTCCATCTGTCTCTCTCTCTCTGTCTGTGTCTCCATCTGTCTCTCTGTCAGTCTCTCTCCCTCTCTCTCCGTCTGTCTGTCTCTCTCTGAGTGTCTGTCTCCTCTCTGTCTCTCTCTCTCTCTGTCTCTCCATCTCTCTCTCTTTCTCTGTCTGTCTGTCTCTCCCTCTTTGTCTGTCTCTCCCTCTCTTGTCTGTCTCTCTCTCTTTTTCTGTCTCTCTCTCAGTCTGTGTCTGTCTCTCTCTGTCTCTCCATCTGTCTCTCTCTCTGTCTGTCTCCCTCTCTCTCTTTCTGTCAGTCTGTCTCCTCTCTCTCTCTGTCTGTCTGTCTCTCTCTGAGTGTCTGTCTCCTCTCTGTCTCTCTCTCTCTGTCTCTCCATCTCTCTCTCTTTCTGTCTGTCTCTCCCTCTTTGTCTGTCTCTCCCTCTCTTGTCTGTCTCTCTCTGTTTTTCTGTCTCTCTCTCAGTCTGTGTCTGTCTCTCTCTGTCTCTCTCTCTCTGTCTGTCTCCCTCTCTCTCTTTCTGTCAGTCTATCTCCTCTCTCTCTCCGTCTGTCTGTCTCTCTCTGAGTGTCTGTCTCCTCTCTCTCCATCTCGCTCTCTCCATCTCGCTCTCTCTCTCCATCTCGCTCTCTCTCCATCTCGCTCTCTCTCTCCATCTCGCTCTCTCTCCATCTCGCTCTCTCTCCATCTTGCTCTCTCTCTCCATCTCTCTCTCTCTCTCTGTCTGTCTCTCTCTGTCTCTCATGTGAAGTTGAAGTTCAGAGATGTTGAACCTATCCAGAAAGAGTCCCTGCAGGAGTTTCACGGCGTCCCTTTGGTGCAGAGATCAGAAGGTGTTGCGCCTCACCTGCCGGTCCAGCTTCTGCTGCATGAGGCTGGAGCCGTCTCCGTCGATGGCCCTACGGGGACAAAAGACAAACCCTGACAAGGCGTCTCAGGCAGCAGTTCCCCGCTGAAGCTCGGCTTCGCGGCCGCAGTTAATTAAAACCGTAATTGCGCGGGTCATTTGCCGGGGAACGTTTTCGTTTTCCCGTCAGGTTCGTGAAGGAGGGAGCGAGATTAATCAGACGCGGCTCCAGCTGAGAGGATCCCTTATGGACCAGAACACCTTTGTGAAGGGACCGGGCCCACGTTGCTTAGCTACTGGGAGGAGAGCAGGGGCCACAGCGGGGGTCCGTTCAGCCGGGGCTGCAGTCGGAGGTTTTGTTCAGACTGTCACATCTTTGTGGGCTGTTTCAGTATTTACTGGCTGGCTCGAACCCTCCGGCCTTTATGGTTTCTTTGTTTTAGCATGGGTCAAATGTTGAGAGTGTGTGTGTGTGTGTGTGTGTGTGTGTGTGTGTGTGTGTGTGTTTTTTGTTGTCTTCGCCTGAACGACTTCATCGCTGTCATTTATGAGGATTATTTCGGCCTGCCTTTATGATTGAGCTCCTCCACACTGTTGTCAGGGAGACGATAAAAGGTGACGGCGTTAAGAATCCTCCTCTGCTGATAAACCCTGATGTCACAATTAGCGCCGCCACTGGGAGCTGCCGCGGCGGCGGCTCCTCGCTCCTGACTCAGGGCTGAAAATGAGTCATGTTGCACTTGTGCGTCACGCCGTCACCCATCAGTCTCTCAAAATACACCTCCTCTCTGACATTTGACGGGGACGGGGCCACCTGAGAACAGGTGCTGCAGACAGCGCATGTGCTGGGGGGGGTGAAAGCCTGGAATCCTTTCATCGCTTTAAGTTGATATAAATCATATAAATGTGCTAATTATACCACAGGACAGAGTGTGTGTCCAACACGGCGCTCCGATGAAGCCGTCGCGGTAAAAGTCGTTCAGTGTTCCGCTGCCTACCTCGCTGGTGAGCTGGAGAAGCTGGTGGAGCTGGAAGGTCTTCAGGGGGCAGCGGACATGGGGAAGATCAGAGAGCGGCTTTAAAACGAGATTTAAAACACCAACAAGACCGGGCGGTGTGTGTTTCACTGGCTCTGGATGAAAGTACAGCAAATATCTGTGTCTCTCTCACACACACACACACACACACACACACACACACACACACACACACACACACACACACACACACACACACACACACACACACACACACACACACACACACACACACACACCTCAAGCGTCTCTTCACAGCTGTGACTGATCAATCTTTCATTAGTCCACAGCTTGGGTGACAACAAGAGGAGGACACGCCATTGTTGTCCCATCCATGTGTGTCAGGTCTGAGGTAACCATGGAGACGCACCTTCACCAGCATTGATTAAAAATCGGATTCTTTGGCTCGGCCGTAATTAAAAGACTGAAGACCCACGGGCTGGCAGGGGGAGCGTGTGCAGGGGCCGCACGACAAACAGGTCCGGGTCTGCTAAACCTCTCTGGTTCTGATGGATCTGCTCCATCTTGCTGAGACCGGGAAGGGGAACCACACTAACTTCTGGAGTCGTCTCACCTCTGGTCTAATCCCAAACCAGGCTTGGTAGCCATGGAGATGGCCCGGCTTTTGGGGAGCCTGTTTGGGGGCTGTTGCTTTCATCAGCGAATCAGGCGAGCGTTCGGTGTTGGACGCCAAAAACTTGCGAAGTAAAGTCAGCTCTAAACCGTCGTGAATAATCTGAATTTTAGGCGATTAATGGTTTGTTGGTAGAATTACGGATGCAGTAGAAACACGCAGATGCTTTGGATGAATAAAGATCATAGCAGAAATTAAAAAGAGCCTGGAAGAAACACAATCCCGCCCCTGACCTCTGTCCCGGGAGGGGTCACCCCACAATTCCCAATCCTGAAAAGTCGTCGACGTCTGACCACGAAGGCAGAGGAGAGCGACTGAGACAAACATGGAGAACAGGAGGAAGGCTGATTTCAAAGACTACCTGTACGACCAGCGGCTGTAGACGGGCTGAGATCCGCTATCTTTGACCGTGTCCATGAACGCAGCTGCAGGAATGCTCTCCGATCCGCACAACGCTCGCTCGCACTGCGGGGAGCTCGGGGTGGCTACGCGGCTCTATCTGCCATCAATTCCCTGTCGGAAGCTCCGTCCCACCCAGGGGAGTGACAGCTCCCAGCGCCGAGGCAGACCAGGAGGTTTGGGGCCGTTACCACGAGCAACGGGCAGGGATTCAGCGAGGGATGGCTTCGGAAATATACCGACAAACTTTAAATACCTAATGTCTGCAGTGTGGAAAATGCAAACTAATGAAGTGTAAACAGAAGAAGTCTGTTTCATCCCTTCTGTCAGTGCAGGATCAAGCCGCATAAAACTAAAATTTCATTCCGTTTGAATCAAGCTATTGTGTTAATTAATTCACTCCTGCAGTCATGAAACTTCTCTCCAACAGCTAAACAACCCTATCTTTGAGTAACAAAGTGTGCAGGACTTCATCCAGTTGCTAAGAAACCACAGCCGCCCATCTTTTTTTTTTTTTTTTTTCCAAGGCTGTTTGCGAAGGCGAGCTGAAGAAAGCGTGGGGAAAATGAAGAGTATAGATTGTGCAGGCAGCTCCTGGGAGACAGCAGTAAAACGGCAGAGTGGTGATAAGCCAGGGAATCATTCACCAGGGGAGTCATTATTGAGCTGAAAACAAATGATGGAATTGGAATACAGAAGTGGGTAATCTGCAGTTTTCCTCTGGGATATACGGGGACACACTTACCTGGTGCCTACGTGAATTAGACAGTTTTTCACAGGTGTCAGGTGGGTGACAAGCGGGTGGCGAACGCGAGTTACGCATCATTACGCATCGACGCGGAATTAAAAGAAAAGCAGAGAAAGAGAAAGCAGAGAGGAGCGGCTGGACGAGGGGAGGGAAGGCGATCATTACAAATGCCGGGTCGGCCATCTGTGAACTTTGACTGGCCTGATTACTTGAGCCCTGAGAGCAGCGCGCGTCGCACCAGGTTAACTCACCCGCTGTGACGCACGCTGCTCTCGGGCCAGTCAGCTGCTCTCACGTTACCGAACCGACACGGACGCAAAAACAGGGGGTGCTTTTCTTGCGTTTGCGCGGGGAAGAGTAATTATGATTAAATATGTTTTCTCTAGGTTAGCAGGGCAGACGCTGCGCGCAAAGATTGACTCTGTCTTCCCAAAAGAGATGAAAAGCTGGTACAGACGGACGTCTTTTCAAAGAGACTGATGTGATGTTCTGGCATGTTCCTTAATTTAGTAAGTGTCTAACATGGCCCCACGGGAAAACCAACAGGGCCAGAGCCAAGTCAGCTCACTCGGGAGCCCAAGGTTTGCTCACAATTATCAAATACCATCCCAGACTAAATGCGGCGTTTCTATCCCCATCATCTCCGACGGTAATAAACTCTGCACATTGGCTGGTCCTTGTCTCTGCATCAAATCATCGGGCTGCTGCAAACACAGGAAAAGGTGGGTGCAGCCTTTCCGTAAACACAAGCAAACCTCTTGTTCGGGAGATATAAAGGGAGGTAAAGCAGCCTCCATCAGGCGAACGCGCAAGCCTCCCAACCAGCAACACACCTACACGACAGTCAGAATGAAGCAGAGAGGTGCATGACCCCGATGTCGAGCTTGTGATCAATCATCTGGCTTCCCATCATCCCGAGGGTGGTGAGGAGTTCACGCACCGCCTCTTGCAGTTTCTTCATCGCGCAGGAAGTGTGGCCTCTGGTCCTGATTTAGATGGTGGTGAAAGAGAACTAAAAAGAGAAGCAAAAGCACCCTCACTCCCCCCCCACCTCCCCAACGCTTCACCCTCTCATCAGCCCCACTGACCGGCCCCAGGAGGCTGTCCCAGAGGCTTCTCCAGCCGTGGGAATCCGTGTGACCCCCACATCCCAAAATCCCACGTCAATGTGCACATCGAAATGGGATGGAGTGACGTCATCACCCGAGGAAACGCAACCGACGGAGCGTGGGTCGCTTTAACTCCACATCAACCGACTTAAATGACCTGCTACACGTCTCCATTCAACTTTTCCGTTTGGCCCCTTGTTTTAGCGTTTCTGTAGCGGAGTTTGGTGTTGGAGTTTTTTTATTCACCTCCTCTTTCTCGCTCGATCGGAACGTCCCGGTCCCCGGCGACCGTGACCCTCCGTCTCCTTTGAGCAGCTTTAATCGCGACGAAACGACCCTAACCACCGAACCGACACTAAAGCGCGGTTTGACGGGTCAAAGCCTGACTTTTCTGGGCTGCTGTGGAATGCAAACGAGCCCGGTGGGAGCTAGCGTTAGCCGCCTCGACCCACCTCCCACTGTCACGCTGATAAAACTTGGGCGATACTTGAGTTTTTCTGGTGTTTAAAAGGCGCCGAACGCCGGTCACCTCCCACACAGCTTCGCCTCTCGAGCAGAAACACGCACGCACACACGTCCTCGATGCGGTATTTTACCTGATACTGTAGAAACTCATGTTTATCCGCGGTTGCTAGGGACGGTCTTCCAGCCTGATGGAAGAAATTCTGAGACTGGGTCCTTAGTTACCGCACACTCCAACAACAAGCGCTCCTATTGGCTGCCGGGCCGAGAATGGGGAATCTGATTGGCTGCTGTTATTTCACTTCAATTTCTCCCTGAAATCGACACTAAAGTTTATTTTACCACAGAAACGTTTGTATTTGTAAAAGTAATGAGTTGTACACACTTTGTACATATATTAGATGTGGAATTCTTTGTCATAAAAAACACATCTTTTATGCATATTAAGGTAGGAAGGTAGGATAGGCTCCAGCTCCCATATATACATACTGTGTATATATATATATATATATATATATATATGTGTGTGTGTGTGCGTGTATGAGTGTGAATGTATATACACATATATGTATATAAGAAGGGCACATGTGTCCCATATATATACATATTGTATATGTATATAGACGTGCATACATATACAGTATATGTAGATATATATGTATACACATGCATACATACATATATATATATATATATATATATATATATATACTGCATATTATGCAAGATATTGAATGACATGTGGGCATACACACTGGTCACAATGTGTGATTTTACAACACCAGTCCCAAAAGAATCCATAAAGTTGACAAATGACATTGTTTTATCTCTAAATCGGTGTTTTAAAAGTCACAGGACAGTAAAAATGTAAAGCTGTTTAATGAGTCCGACACTTGATTTTGTAGCTCTGGCGGGTTAGCCTGATTGGATTCTCTTTCAACGACAACCGAGTCATTTCATTTCATCTCATCATGACTGAGCCACAGAAGAAATAAAAAGGTTACTGAGCCGCCGTGATCACGCGGCGGCTTCACTTCTGCTTCGAGCCGAGGAGACACACGACCGGATTAAATGTCATTCACGTTGCCACATCTCCACTCGAGCCGCGAATTAGCACGTCTGAGTCACAGAGATGACCTCGCTCCTTCATCGCAGTCATCAGGCCCTTCCTCCTCCTCCATGTCACCTTCAGCCCGTAATCTCCTTCCGGGGTGTCGGCGACCAAAATGTCAGGAGGCCGATGACGTGGCGAGCCCGAGCGATGGAACATTTGGAGGGCGGCGGGGGAGGGAGGCGCGCGCCCTTCTTGGGTTACATCTGGAGTGTCCACGTCGGGCGGTGGTCCGAAGCTGCTGGAGGCCGGTGCTGCTGGACCCCGGGGTTGTTCGGGGGGGACGGGAGGGGCCTCGGGTTGGCTCGAACGTGCGCCGGAGGAGGCGGCGCCATCAGAACCCCCCGCTGCGCGACCCTCCCCGACCGAGGTCACGCGTCTCTTCGGCGCGCCCGGGCCCCCTGCGCCGGCTTCCCTCGACCCCCTCCCGCTCTGCTGCTGCTGCGGCTGGCTCCTCGACCCCAACCTGAAGGTCAGCGGCGGGAACTTGCACGCGCCGCGCCTCCCCTCCGGCTGGCTGCGGCCGCCGAGGACGCTGGCGGCGGCCTGGCGTCCCCTCCCTCGCCTCGGCGGGGCCGCGGCCGAGGCCTGGAACTGGGGGCTGACCTGAGGCGAGACAACCTGTCAAAACACGTGCAGCACGGAGGAGCGCCGGGGCTCCAGGTGCACGGCCACGGCGGCATCCAAAGCCTACCCAAGACCTGAGGGATGCGCTGTCCTGGTCTGGGCCCTCGGGGAAGAAGTCCTTGGGCCTGAGGGCTGCTCTGACCTCGGGCTCCCGACGCCCTCTGGCTCCACACAGGGACCGCTCCAGGAACTTCAGGGGAGGCTTCTCCGTCCTGGCCTTACGGGGCATGAATAGCAGTCATGGTCGGGGACCTGGTGGGCGGGAGACGTCGACACACGTTCGGTTTCGACGCAAACCGAACCCGGCCCGGTTAGTTTGGGTCAGTTCGCGACTGAACCGAGAACGTGAACGTACCTTTTGGTGACATTACGCAAAAGGCAGCTTTAAAAACCATTCATTCGTGGGCCAGTAGTTAGATCCGGCCTCGTTTTGACACCCATAAACTTTGTTTTCGTCCTTTTCCGTGCGCCCACTTTGACCGTGGAGGGGAGGCCCCCCACGTGACCGCTCGCCCCGCCGCTATTGGCGGACCTGGTGTCACGTGTCGGGGTGACGTCACCGGCCCGCACGGCGCCAAAATTCAAAAAAAAGGGTCCCGGGGTGTAAATAAGATGGATCCGGACGAGACCCCGGCCTCCGGCGCTCGCTAGGCTCCGCACAGACCCGCCAGAAGTGCGCCTCGGCCGCTGGATCAGCGCGTGAAACGTCGTTATGAAGGTCCGTCTCCCGTCTGGGGCCGCGGCGGTTAGCCCGGGCTAACCGCCTAGCCGCCGCCGCCGTCCCAAGTCCGTCCCGATCCTTTCCCTTTCCCTCTTCTCTTGCCTTCGTGTTTACGCGTGTCGAAACCCCGTTTTCGTGCGAAAAGGGCGTGCGGGTTGAGCAGCCTTTGCGTGGTGAGATTACGCGTGCCGCGTCTCGCCGCGCCGGCATTTGCGTGTGCGCGCACGTTTGTGCACCCCAAACGTCTCCTGAGTTCACGTTTCTTTGTCTATCCCCTTTCTTTGTCTGTCACATGGAGCTGTCACGATGAGCCTTAACCCTGGTCTTTGGGTGTCCCGGTGTTGGGTGTAGGGAGGGGGTGACCATCAGGGAGCATCTGCAGGGATCTGAGCACCATGAGACGCAGCCCCAGGAGACCTCTGATCCTCAGGAGGAGGAAGCTGCCCTTTCAGCAGAACGACCCGCCGGGAGCTCAGTCGCAGACCCAGCAGGCCGCCGACCCCAGGCGGCCCCCCGGCTGGTGCTTCCCCGACGGCATCCGCGTCCTGGACCACCCCTTCATGTCCGACACCAAGGTGGTCGTCATTCCCAAAACGGCCGACGTCCAGAACGTGATCCAGGCGCTCACCGCGAAAGGCAAAGAGGCCGGCGCCAAGGGCCCGAGCAAGTTCATCCTCCTTAGCGGGAATACCGCCGGGGAGGATGGGGGCTCCTCGAGGACTCCAGCCTGTCCGTCGACAGACACGATGCACCTTCCCTCCAATAAGCCCCTTCCTGCTCTCAAACCAGGTCCGTCTCCCCAACTACCACTGACTATTTCAAGCCTTTCGCTCCTGGTGTCATTGCTGACTCTTCTTTGCTTCTCTTTAGTGAGCAAGGACCTTGAGTGTCGCCCCTTAGACGACGGCCTCGCCAGCATCCAGCATCTGAAAGGAGCGGGCGCCTTCTCCGCTCAACCAGAGCCTCCCGAGCAGACGCCCAACAGCGAAAAAGAGAATCTCCGTTCGGAGGTGAGCTGCGGCTCCCGGTCAGCCGCTTCCAGATGTGGTCTCCAGGTCGGCGGGCGCTGACCTTTCTCGCTCGTTTGACCCACGAAGGCAAAAAGCGCGGGAGATGCCAAAGAGCCACCGGCGGAGAGGCCGCCGTACTCCTACATGGCGCTGATCCAGTTCGCTATCAACAGCCACAGGAACAAGAGGATGACGCTCAAGGAGATTTACACGTGGATCGAGGACCGCTTCCCTTACTTCCGGCAGGTGGCCAAACCCGGATGGAAGGTGCCTCTTGAGACTCGTACGCGCCTCAATTAAACGACCCAGAAAATAACCGAGTTCGTTTATCGTTGCAGAATTCCATCCGTCACAACCTCTCGCTCCACGATATGTTTATCCGCGAGACGTCTTTGGACGGGAAAAATTCCTATTGGACCATCCGGCCCGAATCCAATCGCTGCATCACTCTCGATCAGGTTTGCAAGGTGAGCGGCACATTCACGTTTTATCAGGAAAAAGTGACACAATCACAACCGACGCCTCAGTTTTGTCATCCGTTCATTCAAAGAGTGTCTTTAATCTTCTTTTTTAATCTAACGGGCCTCCTCTGTCCTCCACGTTTTCTGCAGCCTGAAGCCGACCCGGCCACCGTTCCTGTCTCGGTGCAGATGCTTCTGTTGTCCCAGCAGGTAAGACGCGTCTTCCTTCCTGTCCCTGGCCGTGGGTCGGTCTTCTCCTGTGCGCTCAGGCAGAGCGAAACAGGACCGCGGGGGGGAAACAGAGTGGGTTTTATTTGTCATTAGGCTCATCGAAACAATTGGCTCAGCAGCTGCTGGAGGACCGCGGCGCGAGAAAATATTTTTCTGGCGGGAGGACATGACATGAGCAGCAGGGACACCTAAGACAAATAGCTTTGGGACCTTTTCTCAGTGTCTGCAATGTGCGTTCTGCTGTGTGCAGACATTAGCATTGATTCTTCAGCGACAGGGCCCAACAATACCAGCCAGGCTTTATAAAGTGATGTCCTTTTCTTCACACAGCAACAAAAGGGGGTGAATCATGACCAGAGGAAAACACCCAGCGGCTCCGGTGAGTTAACCGTCATGTTGAAGGAGCTGGTAGAAGTCTGGAAAGTTCACAGCGGCTTCAGCAATTGTGTCTGTAAGTTAAATGCGCTGCTCTGGACTGCCTTGTCTCCGATCAGGGAAAAGGATGAAGCCCCTTCTCCCCCGAGCCGACTGCTACTTGGTTCCCGTCCAGCTCCCAGTCGCCTCCCCTGTGTTCGTCCCAGCCTCTGGGGCCCAGTTTACCCCCTCTTCATCACAGCACAAAACTCCAAGGGGAGCTAAGAGAGTGCGGATAGCTCCAAAGGTGAAGGCTCCACAGTTCAGAATGTACCAAAGACTCAGCGGTATGAAGTTGACTCGAATGAACCACAGATGTGATCTAAAGCGGGGGCTGAATGTCTTCGACAGGTGACGCAGGGCGAGGTCCCTGCTGTGCTGGTGGAACCCCAGGAGAGCAAAGCTCTGAAAGTGCAGGTGAAGGAGGAGCCGGTGTGCGTTCCAGTTCAACAAGAGACCCCCAAATCCCTTCCGAAGAGACAGGCCAGGAGCTCGCGGCGTAAACAGCATCTGGTCCACTCCAGGCAAGAGGAGCCCGTCCTCCTCTGCCCCGAAAGCACGCTGTTTGACTCTGGCGTGGCCTCGGACGCTTCCACCTCCCAGGAGATGCGAGACACCGAGCTGCACGAGAACCACAGCCCGGACAAGGAGTTCTCCTTCAAGACGCCCATAAAAAACAGCAGCAGCAGCCACCTGATCTCCTCCACGCCCAGCAGGCCCCCATCCAACGACTCAGCCGAGCCCTGGAAGGTGACCCCCCTGGGCAAAGGGGGCCAGAACATCCTGGACTTCAGTCCCATCCGCACCCCCGGAGGCCCAGCCGTGACGCCTCAGCACGATTACACTACCTTCAGCTTTAACAGCACGCCCTTCAAAGACCTGCCGCTGTTCAACTCCCCCCGGGAGCTGCTCACCTTGGCCCCCGCAAAGGCAACTGGCGCGGACTACAAGGACACCGGGGGGGCCACGCCGCCCCCCAACCAGTCTCTGACGGAAGGCCTCATGTTGGACTTGATGAACGACAGCCTGAGCAAGATCCTGGTGGACATCAGCTTCTCCGGGCTGGAGGACGAGGACATGGGCATGGCCAACATCAGCTGGTCCGAGCTCATCCCCCAGTTCAAGTAGCCCGCGGGGGGGGGGGGGGGGCCGTTTTTAAAACACTACGCGGCGCTCTGTCAAAGCCTCGAATCACCGTCGTCCTCCACCGTCGCACCTGTTCCTGTTCGCTCATCGCCCGCCTCTTCAGGCACCCCGCAGCGTTACATCTGTTGCCTCGGTTACTCGTCACCCCCTTTCATCTTATTTGTGTTGATTTGCACATCTTAATATATGACTTAGCTTTTACAAATGAGAG
Organism: Lagocephalus sceleratus; assembly: GCA_911728415.1. Lineage (NCBI taxonomy): Eukaryota > Metazoa > Chordata > Actinopteri > Tetraodontiformes > Tetraodontidae > Lagocephalus > Lagocephalus sceleratus. The sequence goes on along the minus strand of CAJVRN010000210.1, from coordinate 2,431,655 downwards.
ATTTTATGTGTCCCGGTCCCGCCAGTGGGGTTTGTTGTGACTGGAGCTAACGTAGACTTGTAGATAGGTCCCGTGTCGTTGACATGTCAGATAGCACTAACAGTCGTAGATCTGTGTACCGTAGTTGTCAGGGTTGAATTCACCAGCACAGCTTTTTCCACGACGTCTCTCGCGCGTCCTCGGCCTTGTTTGTTTCCACCCCGTCACGAGGGTCGCTTTCCGATAATGCCGCGAAGCCATCAGATTTGGGAAGTACGTGCCTTCTCCTGGTGTGGGTTCCTGATGCAGTATGAAGGACTTTGATCCAGCCATGTTTGAGCTCCCGCCGCACTTTTGAAAGTCCTGTATGGTTAGACACATCACGATCCCGGATGCTCTGTTTTATTTATGTTTGAATAAACGTTTCAGACATTTCTAGATGGTTTCTGTTCAACAGCTTTATTGCTTCCCTTTTGACTCCGGAGAGAAATGGGAACAGAGGCGAGAGGAAAACATCCATATGTACAGTAAAAAAAAGATGTAAACTAGCATTTATGTGGATTTAAATGAAGAGTTGCTGGGTAGGAAACGGTCCGGAGTCTTCAGAAAGTCTGGATTTCTTGTTGAGCCACCTCCATGAGGATCTGCAGCTGCTTGCTGCAGTAGTCTGGGAATGTTAAAGAGTCGGAATTATCAGGGTTCACAAAGCTAAACTGGGATCAGGCGCTCGGAGTGAGGCTATAATCTGGCCCAGAGCTGATTTTGTTGTTTAAAAACATGTTTAATTTGTAAAGCCCTCATCCCCGAATCACTGTGACTCACTGAAGACGCGTCTCCACTTGTGAGGCAGGCGGAAGCGGTGCACGGTGGCGTAGTAGACGGGAACGCCGGTCAGCGTCAGGATGCAGCTCTGGCCCGTGTTCCAGGGGTCAGAGTACAAGGACAGGCTCACGATGAAGAAGCACACCACCGTGAAGGTGACTGCGATGACCAGCGGCACCTTGGGGCCGATCACAGGTGGGAAAACCTGAGCAGGTGCTCGGGATGAAGGTGGGAACCGGAAGGGAAGCCCCCCCAACCTCACCTTGAAGGGCCTCGGGTGGAGCGGGAAGCGGTATCGGTGGACGAGCATCCCCAGGGTCGCCAGGGCAATGAAGAACCAGCGAGAGAAGGAGGCGAAGTTGATGAGCTGGTAGAGCTCCCCGGTGACCATCATGAACACCACCAGAGGGTACTGGTGAAGAAACACAGCTGGGACCAGTGGGATGGCTGGCTTATCACTGGTCTGACTGGTGTGTGTGCCCCAGTGTTACCAGCAGCAGCACAGCGGGCAGCGGCGTCTGTCTGCGGATGTGGATCATGGAGAAAATCGGGGGCCAGTGGCCCTCCCTGGCCCCCACGAACAGCATCCTGCAACACACACACACACACACGTTCAGCATCGGCGAACGGGCGCGGCGCCCCCGAGGCGGGAGGCTCACGTACCTGGGGGACCCGAAGAAGCCCCCGTTCAGCGCTCCCAGGCAGGACAGGGCCACCAGGAAGGGCACCAGGGACGCCAGGCCCTGCAGGGCCCGGTTGGCAAACGTCTGCACACACACACCCATGCACACACACACACGCACACACACACACACACACAAACACAGTTAAACCCGGAAAAACCCGGATCTTTGAGCGTCACTGACCACGGCCACGGCCTCGGACTGCAGCAGCTCCGCCGGGCTCATCACGGTGTAGTAGGCCACGTTGACGAGCACGTAAAACACCGTCACCGTCACCATGGAGCACACGATGGCCACCGGGATGGTTCTGGGGGCGAGAAGACGTCGGGAAGCGGTGGGGGGTTAAAGACGACAAAGGGAGTCGGAGCGGGCGGCAGATACCTCTTGGGGTTGATGACCTCTTCCGTGACGAAGTTCAGGTAAAACCTAGAGAAGGGAACGACCTCAGAGACACCGACGGAAGGGGTCTTCGTGCGGTCGAGGGTCCCTACCAGCCACCGTAGGCGTATAAACCGTTGTAGAAGGCCAGAGGGAGCCGGTCCAGTGTCAGCAGGTCCACTTCAAACCCGTTGTGGAAGTTTTCCGTCTGTCCTGAACGGAAAGGAACGCAAGAAGGAGTTCGGACGGAGCGACAAGTGGCTGGAAACAAGGGGGCTACCTTTAGCCAGGGCGATGACCCCGGGGACGATGATGAGGACCAGGGCAAACATCTTGATGAAGGTCAAGGTCACCTGCGTGCGGGACGCCAGGGTCACGCTCCAGCAGTTGACCGCCACCACGAACGCTGCGGACATCCAGAGGAGGGGGGGAGGGGTCAAGGAGGCGCTTCCCAGTCCAGCGTGGGAGAGGAGAAGGGAAGGGGGGGGGGGTACTCACTCACTCCGAGGATGCTCACGAGTTTGATGAGCACCACGGGCGCCGGGCATGGGGCGAAGAACGGCTCCACCACATAGCGTCCAAAAGCCAGGGACACGTAGGACGCCACGGCGGGCCTGGAAGTCCAACCAAGGGGGGAGGGGAGGTGGGGGGGTCAACGAGGGGTCAGAATGAACAGAACAGGCCGAAGCCCACCAACCTGATGAACAAGAATTCAACCCAGAGGCGCAGAAAGGCGGGCAGGGGCCCCAGAGTCTCCAGCAGGTAGGTGTAGTGGCCCCCCGACTTTGAGAAGGTGGTGCCCAGTTCGGCGTAGCACAGGGCCCCTGAGGGAGCAGAGTTCGGACTCATCGGCGAGGCCTGTTACGCGAAACCAGGCGCTCTCGGGTTGAGCCTCCGCCGGGTCGTCGGTCATTCGGCCTTACCGAACAAGGAGAGGATCCCGCAAAGCCCCCACACCAGCAGAGAGAGCCCCACGCTGCCGCTGTTCATCAACACCCCCTTGGGCGCGATGAAGATGCCGCTGCCCACCACCGTCCCGATGATGAGGGACACTGCGGGCAGCAGGCCGATCTCCCTCCGAAGGTGCACCGCGCCCTCGCCCTTCTTCTCCCCGTTCCTGCCCTTCTCCTCCTCCTTTGGGTCCATCGTGTGTTTTCTTGACCTCTCTTGACCTCCCTGGTCTGGGAGCTCCTCTAAGTTGTTGACGCCTCCGCTGGTTTTCAGCTACCCGTTTTTCCTCCCCGTCGAAAACATACTGGCGGTCCCTCGACCAACGACTTGTGGAATAACAGTGGCACAAACTTTCGAGCCCCCCCTCCCTCTCCTCCCGCCTGATTTGTCCCGCTCTCATTGGCTCGGCCCCCCCCCCACCAGTTTACACGGGGGACAAAGCCCGTACTCTTTGAGGCCCCAGCAGCTGATTGTCGCAGTTAGACGCAGATCATGTGCTCTCGTGTATGTACAGCTTGGCTGAGCCCTCCCTCAGACTCTTGAGGGAAGGGGGTCAACTTGTTGTTGAGGCAGCTGCACAAAAACAGGGGGGCACCTCAAAAAAAAAAAAAAAGACAGGGTTGCTGCATGTTCTCAGACTGCGAGAGAAAACCGGAGTAACTGAAACATCCGAAATGCTCTGAGGCCGTCCCCCACGAATAAATGCGCCATGAGGCTTTTAGTGGATATACGGTACTATGGTGACCTTCCTTCCTTCCACCACTTTATTTTCTCTTTACTATGTTCATTGTAATGTAGTATGTCTTGGATTACTCAGATAGTTTCCTTTCATCACAAAGAGTTTCAACACTAAACTGTTTAAAACTGTTCTCATGTGTAAAACGTGTAAATGAAAATGTAGATGGTGGTCATGTGAGGTTAAAATCCAGGCAAGTAAGGGTTAAATGCATCCACCCGCACAGGAAAAGGGGTCAACAACACAGATCAAAGGTGAAAAAAAATCTAAATGAAAATCAAAGGAAGAAAGAAAATCAATAGGATAAATGTGATGAAAGTCCTTTTTTCCTCTGAGGTGTTGAAACCAATCAGCTGCAGTGACTTTGTTGTTTTTGTTGGTGCAGACTGAAGGGAGATCTGAGCTGTCTTCTTTGAATGGAGGTGGTTCAACCTAAAAAGAATATTGCATGTTTATATAATACCAAATGTAATACATTTCTATAACATAATAAATACAACCGTATGTGTTTGTATGTTTGTATACAGTGGTAATACAAGGTTACGTAACAGGATATTGCTGGTGATTAAATTCAATTGGATTAAGTTCCCTTTGGAATCTGGAGCGTCACCAAATGGAATTGTCTCTTCCTTGACCCGACAGTTCCTGAAGATTTCATTAAAATCCGTTCGTGACTTTTCGACTGATTTCGCCGGCTGTCAGGCGACCTCCCACCATAACAGCGGGTCGTGGCCTGTGTTACGAGGAGGGGAAGAGCCCGTGGTGAGCCCACGATGAAAACTCCTCGTCCCTCTGGAAGTCCGACTCTCCGACAGGAAATAGCGGCGACTTGTCCTCGAAGCCCCGCGGCGCTCCCACGAACGCCGCCCGCTTCGGAGACTCCTGGGGCTGGAGCTGTGCCTTTGTTCCTGAAGGGGGGGCCTTGGGGGTTTGGCCCATGCGGCGTCTTGAAGGACGGGGGCCGGCTTCCTCGCCGACGCCCCCCCCGTGCTGGACCGTCCCGCCAGCGCCTCCTTCACCTCTGGTCTGTGGGGCGGCGTGCTCTTGTCCCCGTGCTTCTGCCCCCTCCTCTCTGACGGGGGGGGCACCTTGGTTGGGGTCGTGTCCTTGAGGCCGGGCCTCGAATCAGCGCCTCTGGCCTTCGGGGGGGCCGCCGCCTTCTTTTTTATCATCGTTTTGTGGCTCTTGCCTTTGGACGCCGGGACCCCAGGTTTGCGGACGCTGTCGTCAGCAGCCGCCCCTTTGACCTCCGACTTCTCTTTCAAGTTCTTCTTCCTCGCCGGCTCCTCGGCCCCCCCCCTCCCCGCTTGGTCGCGGCCGCTTGTCTTCTTGACCTGCTTCTTTTGGAGGTCCGCTATGAGCGCCCGCTGCCCCTTCAGCTCTTCCCTCATCGCCGTGATCTGGTGGCACATCCCCTGGCACACCTCCTCCAGCTTCTTCCTCCTCCCGTACAGCTGTTTGCTCACTTGGCGGATCATGAGGTTCTCGTTGCGGAGCTCCGCAAGCTGCGCGTTCACGTCCTCGTTGTGCTGCTGGAGTTGCTTCAGGACGATCTTCTGATGGTCGACCCTCTCGCTCAGTTTCGCCACCGCGGCCTTTTGCTGCAGGAGCTCTTCGGTCTGGACGCAGAGCGGGGGAAGAGCTTGCTCCCCCCCCTCTAACTTCTCCGCATGCATGTGGAGCATCACGTGCAGCATGGAGATGATGTTGTGGGCGTTCTCATTGACCTTGATCTTGTTAAACAGGTCATTGAAAGTTTGAGTGGGCATCGTTGTGTTAATTTTTTGGCACTCGTTGGTGAGGAGCTGGATGATGGATGGCCCAATATCAATTCAGCAGGCTTTAATTGTTATTGTTATCATTATTATATAATATCCTTTTATCTCTGCACAACAGATGAAAGCGGCTTAATTACGATCTGAACTTTAATGTAACAGGAGCCCAGACAATGCTGCTGTTATTTCAAAGGACATTTTTAAAGTCTGGATGAATTTTCCCCAGATGAGGGTTTTTTTGTTGCTTTTTATAAATATGTGGAGTCCCCAAAGGATCCATCTTAGGACAGGTCTATACATCCTGAGGCATTAATAAGTCTTTAGGGAACAGTCCATATATATTTATTAATTTATTTCGACAAACTGTCACAAATGTCCATTGTGTTGAAGGATGTGTATTTACATACAATACAAACATTCACTCACATTTGTAGCTACTAATCAATAAATAACATGTATATCTGGATGAATAAGTGATTTCCCTGGTAATCTCTGTGCGTCCCCCACGTGTGCTAGAATGTTGCTCAACAATGTTGGATGGATGAGCGGACTCTATCCAGCGTCACAGAGTCCCACAGAGCACAATCACAGATTTTTGTTTTCTTGGCCAAAGTCTCCTCAGTTCTTTTCCAATAAATTACAATTACAACAACACAACTCCACCAGAAGCACCCATAACAGTGAACAGCCCAAGGTAGACGTAGCAAATTGAAACTGAAACTAACCTGACGGGTTTGTTCCCAGTAAGGCTGTGGTGTGAAGGTTCAAGGTCAAAGGTCAGGTTGCCACACAATAAACGGAGCTCTCGTCCATATTTAAACAAATAAATAAACACAGCAACACCCACAGTGGTGCCAGATGTTGACCTTGATTGTGATGTTTCACATTTAAACGCAAACCCCCCCCGCACGCCAGCGGAGGAAGAAACTAGTCGCGAGGGTCGTGGTCGGGCCCCAGGGGCACCTGGTGGTTGCTGGGGCCCCTCTGACGGTGTGGCTGCACGACCTGCCGACAGGATTCGACACAAAGGGGGTTTAGAACTTCTCGTTAAACCGTCCGCAGTCGTAAAAAGTGAGTAAAAGCGTCTCGCCTCTCTGGGTCGATGGGCGCCGGGCTGGAAGCGACAGCGGATGACGTCGAAGCAGAAGCCGACGAGCCCGTGCAGCATCCCTGTCGCGACAGAAGACGAGGTCTCCTTTTGTTGTTTGTCCTCTTTGCTGCCCGCGGCGTTCGCCTGCGCCCAGACTCACCGGTCGTGGAGAAGATGCCCCCGACGATCCCGCACAGCCGCACCAGGAACTGCCAGAGCGGCATGTGCTGCTCGGTGACCGTCACCGTCAGGGAGCTGGTGTCGTACTTCACGAAGATGCCCGAAACGCCGTGACTGCCCGCGGCGTGGTTGATCACCCGCTCCTGGACAACACCCCCCCCCACCAGGAAGACACCTTGAACTGAGCTGTCTGCAAGGGAAGGCTGAGGCCTCGGGGGGCTTCACTCACCCGCTCGGTGACGGAAAACTGGTGCGTGTCCGCTGAAATCTTGTGCGTGACCAACCTGGTGGGAACCACGGTGATGAAGTACTGGTACATCTGGTTATCTGCGGGAAAACACGGAAAGCGCAGCGGGAAATTTAGGACGGAGATTCAGACGATTGTGTGAAATACATCAGGTGTTTTCCGTCTCTTATCTCAAAAAGGCAGCGGCTCACTTTTGGAGGTAATTTTCTCAGTGCCGTCGAGGGGGTTGATGATGCCCGGTATCTCCTCCCCGAATGACAAATGGTCTATCCGATGGGAAAAATTGTATGCTGCAACAACGAGACCAGAGAAGTTCAAATTCAGCCGGGATACGATCAGGCAGGTGTTCGGCAGCGGACCCCAACCGGTTACTTACTCTCGTGGCTCACGAAAGCCGCGATGTGGGCGTGGCCCTGAGGGTGGTGAATCGGCCTGAAAGAGAGAACGAGAATTAGAGTCTCCAGCTTGAGCAGGCTGACCTCTGGAAACATCTGCCGCTGCATTCTTTCCTGTTAAATATTTGCAAAACATTTCCAAAAGGTTTTAAACCAAATATTTGCTGCCCCGCAAGTCTCAGGATCGCTTCGCCGCCTTGTCCGTCCTGCTCCTTCTTACTTTCCCACGGTGATGTGAAGGTTTCCCGCCACCTTGTTGATGTAAATGTGCCCGTGTATCCTGCACGCATCAAGTGGATCCGTGGCAGCATCCTCTCTAAACACACACACACACACACACACACACACACACACACGAGTGCAGCTTTTAACTCCATTCCACTGAGAATATCCTGAATATTTTGTGTGAAACTGACCGTGGCGGCAGAGCAGTGGGACCTCCTTTGAGGAGGGTTTTGTAAAGGACCTCCTGGAGGGCATGTTCTTCTCTTATTCTGCTCTGGAGGAGAAGAAGCGTCCTGAAAAACAAACCGGGGTCTTTGAGGTCTTATATTTATCATTCAAGGAATTCTTCCTGAGAGAGGGACCGTGTGAGCTGACCTCTGCCAAAGCCTCTGCTGGGGACTCAGGTCGAAGATGGTCTGGACCAAAGGGGCGGAAAGCATTTTGGAAAAAGAAGACAGAGGGACAAAACAAAGACAGATGGTTTGGTTACGGAAGCGGGTCGCTCACAGGCTCGTACTGGAGGCCGTTGGAAGTGACCATGGTCTCCGCCAGGTCCAGAATGTCAGCTCCCACGTCTGCGAGCGTGGAAAAACAATCTGGGTCAACTTCATGTTTGACCCGGACGGGCCCGATTGTCAAACGTGAAATAGTCTCTGCACTCACGCTGGCATTTCATGGCGACGGTAATGTCAACGTTTATTCTCATTTTACTGTCAACAACACAACAGAAGGTCAGGGCAGTTTTGTGTAATAACTGTGTAACACCTCTGGAGGCTGGAAAACCCACCTAGAAAAATCCTTATCGACTTCATACTCGTACTTCATCCAAGTGTCCCGATAAACAAAGAACTCCAGAACAGCCAGAAGTGCCATGGAGCTGAAGGCGATCAGGGACACTGCGGAGGAGACGGACAGGGCATGACTGTTCTGTCCTGGTTCTGATAACGAACAGGGTGATCAGGGCCGACCTGTCCCTCCCGAGGCCGATGTCTCCACGTAGCTGTCTGACACTTTGGGGAAGGCGTCCAGCTCCTTCAGCGAGCTCAAGGCTCTCCTGCGCATCTGCCGCCTCATCCTTGGGTCTGTGACAGTCCACCTAACGCTGGCACGATCTGGCTTCAGAATAATGGCTTCAAAGAGACGGACAGGGAAGATTAATTCAAAGTAAAGAAGAAAAGATTAAATCAAGGAAATGGAGATGGTCTGAACACAAGCATAAAGAAACTAATAATGCATGTGCCATACATTCTAAATACATTCTTTATATCAGATCTGGTTTCCTAGAACTCTTTCTGCTGCAGTATATAAAAATTAAATATATTTTTAATTACATTTTAAAAAAAAAATTAAATAAAACAGAAAACATATTTTTAGTGGATCAGTGCATCAGTGACTATTTTATTTCTTTAAATTACTGCGGTTGGGGGGGAAGGTCATCATAGAAGGCCATGAATTATGTATTATTTAATTTTTTTAATCAAATTTATTTTGACATCAACATAGAAAAATAAAATAAAACAGATTAAATTTAACATTCAAATATACAAATCTGCCTTTGTTGTACTTCTTACCTTTTTAAATTCCAGGCATTTCAGCGATGATATATAATCGAAACACATGATTTAAAGATGATAACTGTTCTTTATTTCCGATTTTTTTTGCAGTTTTTAACGTTTTCATGATGCTAACGTTGAGCACCCCGTGATTTTCGTCGCCCGACTTCCTCGTTCACGTCCCGTCGTGACGTCACGACGTGCGTGCCCGGCGTGACGACGCCGCCGTCCGAACAGCAGGGGGCGCTTCAGGACTAAAATATTCAGGAAAGTTGACGTTTAATCTCGGATAGTTCACAATCTGAGTCTTTTTTTTGTTTGTTTAATTAGTTTCTGATCTTAATTAGAGTTATTCCCGTCATTGCCACATACTTTATAAACGCCAGAGTGATTAAATAATACACGCCGCAGTCACAACACAAGTCCATATTTTTCAAATTGAACACTAATGTGGTCCAGTCCACGATCATGTTAGTTTTCTGTGAGTGGTCCTTGATTAAACACAGCGTGTCTTTCCTCTTTGAAACTGCGCTGCTGCTGCAGGTGAGCCAAACTTGCTGGTTTCGGTTCTTCCAGTCGTTCTTGTTCATAAATCAACCGCGGCCCTCGCCCGAGAACCACGTGACCTCCACTTTCACAGGATAATTCACCTCCGGGAGGCCTGTGCTCGGTCCCGCGGACCAGACTGGACCCAGACCAGCAAAACAAACAAATGCAAGGGCACGATAATCATCTCCTGCAGCCCAGAGACGCAGGCGGCTATCATCCTGAGCGCAATGATGATGTTTGCGTCCTGCAGGCTGAGGGCGCACCAAGAGGGGGGGGGGGACTCAGATGTGCGCACACGCACGCACGCACACGCACTGGACGGATCTCTCGCGTCTCCTGTGCAGCGGTTGCTTCGGTCCCCCCTCATGCACCAAGTCTGCTTGCCTATGCAGAGCATCGCAGATGGGTGTGTGGGGGGATGGGTGCTGCCAGCTTAGCGACCGAGCTCTGGGTCGGTGGTCCCATTGCTATTCAGCGCGCAAGCACGTAGAGCATGTCAGGCATGCCCCGTGAACACACACCAGGGGCACATAGTGTGCTTTTTTATGCAATTAAAGCCTTAATAGCTACCTGAGAACATAAGGAACACTTATGAGAGTTGCACCTTTTTATTGGTCTCTTTATCTGTTGAGAAGTTGCAGACGAAGACAGCTCTGGTGCTTATTTTTAGATAGTCAGCACACGTTTCAGGCAGCCGAAACGCGAACGTACGAAAGTATAAACTGCAAGCTGCTGCACGCAGCTTTGTCGTTACATAAGCCAAGACCTGCACTGCGAGTTTGCACCGGTTTGTGTGATGCATAGAATATAAAACACGTTTTATGAAGAGCTGTGAGGAACTTCTGACAAAGTCCAACCGCTTTTTTCAGGATTAAATGCATGCATTATATTTATGAATATGGATATAATAAAATAGAGGGGGTTGGCCTTGTGTCGTGTGAAGTTAACAGCTAAAAAGTTGGCGTCTCTTCTGGAAACGAACGATTTGGAATGTGACGTCAGAGGCAGGGCAACCTCGGAGGGGCGCTTCGGGTCGCCTCGGGTCGGGCTCGGGCGGGCTCGGGTGAACTCGGGTCCGCTCGGGCGTTTCCGGACGCGGAGTTAAATCCCCGCCCGCCTCATTCCTGCGTTGTTTGGGGACAGTAGGAAGATGGCGGCGGTCCCGCTGTACTGTGTCTGCCGGCAGCCCTACGATGTGAACCGGTTCATGATCGAGTGCGACATCTGCAAAGACTGGTTCCACGGCAGGTAGGTCGGCGTCGGCGCCCCCCCGCGGCGGGGCCCGCCGGGGGCCGGGAACGCCGGTTGTTTTGCGAGGAAAAGGCGACGGACGTTCGGCGTTAGCCGAGTTAGCTCGCTAGCGCTAGCGGCGGGCGACGGGGGATTTAAACCCCGGCTCTTGACGCCGCTTCGCCGGATAAAGTGCTCCTTTCTCCCCGCGGACGCCCATTGGTGGACCCCCGCCGGCTGCCCGAGTTAGTTAAGCCCCCGAAACCCGCGTCGTTTCTCCGACGGGGGTGAATTTAAACACAATCGACGCCAGCGTGATCAATAAAATAGTTTCTCGCCTCCGATATCGGGATCGATCGATATTGTCAGTCGGCTCGGCGGGGGTCAAAGGCTCGGGGCCGGGGTGGTGACACCCGAACGAACGCGTTTGGACCCCCGGTAGACACTTTTGGGGTAGTTTTATTGTTTATTGAGGGGTTTAAAGGAGCGAGGCGCTTTTATCGGGTTATTGATTCGTGATCGATAAATGTGAGGGAAGTATCGACGTATCGGCCAGCCGCCTCGACCTCGAGACAAGTTCAACCTGATGGGTCGTTTTTTTTTTTTTTTTTTTTTTTAATGTTTGTTGCTGTGCCTTGGTATGTGTGTGAAGGCAGGAACAGAAGGTGTGTGTGTGTGTGTGTGTGTGTGTGTGTGTGTGTGTGTGTGTGTTGTGATCAGAGAGCTGAGAATCGGGACGCTTGTTTTGGTCCCGGTTGATTGACAGCTGGAGGCATTTAAATCTCCCTTTGAAGCCGCGGAGCCACATGGTCGGGGCCCCCAGCGGCGGGCGGGGGAACCGCCGCAGAGCTGCAGGATCCCCCGGAGCCCTCCGGAGCCCTCCGGTCTGCTCCCCCGATGGTCCCTGCGTTGTCCTCCACCCTGTCCAACGCTGAGGTTTTTAAATAAAAAACATCGGGGATGCAGCGAGGGGGACCAGATCCCCGTTTGCCAGATGCGGGACAAAGACGACATCTGTGCGGGACACCGATGTACCGAGGTTGTCTTCAATGACTTTTAAAAAAAGCGTTTCTATTCTGCCCCCGAGCTTACGATATGACTGATTTACCATCTGGGAGATTCAGGAGCACACAACAGAAATACAAACTTGGCAAATGTAGTTTATCTTATTTAAGTGCACCTTTCTCAAGTTCTCTCACGTAGGAGACATAATAAGCACGAACGCTTTTGTTTCACGTTCTAGTTCGATTGACTCTGGTTTGATTGGCTCTCATCAAGTGCTTCTCCACATAAATGTCGGGTTATGCGGTAAAAAATCGCATTTAAACCCGGAGTCTTGCTGTCAATAACAATGCGGGACGGCGTCTCAATTTGCCAGACGTGTCAAAAGTAATGGAAATGCGTGTCTGTCCCGCACAAAGCGGGACGTCATCGGCCGGTTTGAAGATCTCTGGAGGTACAAATGCCCTAGATTATGTTCCAGACTGTACTTGGGCCTGTTCTAATTGGATAATCAGATTAACCCCCTGATATCAGCTGTCTGTGTGAGATAAACGTCTCGCTATTGACCTCTGATCCAGAGGAACGGGCGATAACTGGATTTTTTTTTTTTTTCTTTTTTAACCGTGTTTCAGTTCTGTAATTGGGTCCGTCGCGTTCGCGCGGCGCGAGAGCGTCCAGTAAAACCCGATGTCAAAGTGCAGCAGTCCCTCTTTAATCCACGTGACTCCACACGCCAACAAAGAATCCGCGCACGCTCCTTCTTTTAATCGCCGTGTGTGGGCGCATCTCCACAGCAACTGTTTATGAATACAATAATCTGTTTATGCCTGTGTTGAAATGACGGAGCCCGTTGCGTAACCACATTAAACCGGCTGCCAAAGGCTCGGCGGCCAGTATTTGTGGCGCGTGTGAGAGCCAAGGCAGCCTGGCGGTGTGTCATGTGGCAGCGAGAGGAGGAACAAATGCTGGAGCTTCCCCCTATTGATGACTAATATCAGACGCTCACGCTGAGAACTCGGAGCTCCCAGAACGGCCACATTTCCTGCCTCTTTCCCACGAGGCCGGCCAGACGGAAAGGGATATTCTCTCGTTGTGGATGATGGCGCGCTGACGGAGCGGAAAGGTTCAGAACCCCCGACCTCCCGGCGCTCGCGGCTGTCGGCGCGTGAGCTGAGCCGTTAAACACCAGCCCAAAGAGTTAATCTCGCGGCTAATGCGGGTTTTTGCCGGGAGGCGCGGGGGCGGGGGTGGGGGGGGTCCTCGGTGGCTCAGGTGAGATCCCGGGGTCGGCCGCAGCGCTGGTGTCAGGTGCGGCGGGTCGCTGTGGGCGGCGGCGACGGGGTCGAGGGCAGAGGGAGTGATGGATGGGCGCTCCGGATGGCCAAGTTCAACGCGTGATCTGTCACTGTCACACAGGGTGTGACTGCGCCAAAGAGAGATGGAGAACCTCTTCAGTGTTGTTTAGTGTTTATGCTAAGTGGATGGGGGGCGTTTAGTGTTCTCGTCCTGTGTTGTCGACAGAAGAGGCATTTCGGGTCTTTTATAAGCTGTTTATTTTCATTGGCAGGGCTGTCTGGAGGGTGGTTGGTGTTGTTCGGGGGGGTCACAAACACATAAACACAAACATGCAGTGATGAGGAGCCAGCTTCAGTGTTGTTAAATGCCCCCCCCCCCCTTCAGGTTGAGCCTCACACACACACAAACCCAAGTCTCCGGGAGTTCAGTTGTGCGTCAGCAACAAGTTTGACGACGCAGGGGGACGCTCGTGCTGAAGATCGGCGAAACCCCGCAGCCCGCTCGGCCCGCAGCGCGGACGATTAAGCCATAAAGACCAACGGAGCGTCTGCGACGCCCTGTAGACCGCAGCGCGATCGTCTCGAGCCAACGATATTGTCAGAGCGGGGTGTGTGAGGTCACTCTTTGGGCTCCAGCCAGCGAAGCGAAGCGGCCGATGTGTCCATCTGTCAGGGCTCTCTGGCTTCCGCCGCCCGGGTCCTGCAGCGTTTATGTCGGCTTTGTTTGAGCATTGGAGTGCATGAGCAAACAGGGCCTGCAGAGCCGTTGTGTGTGTGTGTGTGTGTGTGCGTGCGTGTGTGTGTGTGTGTTAGATGGATGCCCAGGTGTGTGTTTAACTGGTCTCATCGCCAGCGTCCCAGCCTCTCCCGTCCCACCCATCCATTAGATCGCTGCCAGTTCCTTAATGCAGGCGTGTCACTGCCCCATGCGGAGCAGTCATTTAGAGCTTAAAATAATGGCCGTGCCCGCCTCCAGCCTTTGTGTTTCTGCGCCGATCGCGCGGGACAATGAGGGCCTCACAGCGAACAGACTAATGAATGAGCCCTCTCAGTCACACAGGAAGGAGGCCTGTGATTAGAGGAAGTGAAGGGAGAGGGGCCGTCGGGGGGGGCGTTTGCGCTGCTTAATCTGCAGCGCCGGGGTCCGACGGCGGCGGCACGAGATCCCGCCTCCCCTCCCGGGTCGGCAGCCTCGGCTGTTTACTTTCCCTGCTCCCTTTTACTGTTCGGCAAACAAGCGAGCTTGTCGGATATTAATCAGTCGAGGTGACGTGTTCGGCGAGTCAGGCCAGTGCGGCACAGTGCCCTGGATTTCCCGTTGTGCTGTTATATAAAAGGAGTCAGATAAGGACACTCACCCGGGCTGATGCGAAAGCCGCCCTCACACGTCTCCCAGAACTTGGCAAGGCGGGCTGCGTGACTCACGCTCTCCCCCACTGAACCCAGCGAACAGCCACATGTTTGGACCGAGATTCCTGACACATGAGCTCGGCCTCGCGCTCCGGCCAAACACTGCATCACGCTGTTGTTTCTCATCTGCTCGCTCACGTGCAGAAGCAGCAGAATTTCTGGAAGGGTTTTTTTTTTTTTTTTTTTTTCTTCCTCCCTCAGATGGATCCAGCAGCCATGGGAGCTGCAACCCACACAATCCACTGTCTGACAAATAAGACGTATAAATACGTACATTTAAGCTTATATCGGTTTCCTTCCTTCATAAACTGACTAATTTCAATGGCGGTGAAAGATGGACGCAGCGACCAAGCTGATTGCAGCAAGCGTTCACATGAGCTCACCGCTTCCTGGTGACCTCAGGGCCCCCAGCATTATTTCCTTTACGGTTTCCTGCAGGTTCTTAGAAGATCAAAGCGCCTTTGCGGGCCGTCTGCTTTGTGCGAGCGGGGCTGTAAGGGCTGTAAATCCACCGTTTACGCCCCGCATCACCGTCGCTGTCGGCTGTAAAGCCGGCTTAAGCCCAAGAAGGGTGGATGGTAGTTTGTTTTTTAATGGTAGGTGTCGTCAGTCCGGGCCGCGGCTGGAACGCTGTTCCAGTTCGTCTTGCGACGTGGCGCCTTTGACTCGGAGGCAACCAGATGTTGGGGTGTTTGTCGACGATGCGACGCTAACCAGCCCCAGAGCAGATCCAGGCGAAGGTCGTTTTCCCTTCGGCCAGGCCATAACATCCGGTGGCGTTCCGTCTTAACTGTTGTAAATCCCGGTGTGTGTGAATAACCCGACTCCTGTGTGTCCAGCTGTGTGCAGGTGGAGGAGCATCATGCGGTGGACATTGACGTTTACCACTGTCCCAACTGTGATGTCGTACAAGGACCCTCCCTGAGTGAGTATCTGTCCTCGGTGGCCCGTTTTCCTCCCATCTAACCCCTCGTCGTGTTTAGCTTCCCTCCTCCCTTTCCGGAGGGGGAGAGAGGGTCACTCAGCAGTCTGAGTTTTTCTTTTCTCTCGCGGGGGGATGGGTCGACCTCTGCCAGCCCGGAGGCCAAACATGAACTGGCTGTTAGAGCGCCGGTGCGAGCCCTTCACGCCATCTCTGTTCGTTGCAGTGAAAAAGCGCAACAACTGGCACAGGCACGACTACACCGAGCCCGATGACGGGTCCAGGCCGGTGCAGGCCGGCACCCCGGTCTTCATCAAGCAGCTCCAGAGCAGAACCTTTGCCAGGTATGAACGACCAAACGCCTTTCAGACGGCCCGACCTCGTTGGACGGCTCGCTCCTCATCGGTTGAACTCGCCGTGCCCTCGTTTCAGCGGCGAGGACCTCCTGAGGAAGATGGGGGGCGAGCAGGTGACGCCCAGATTCCTGGAGAGGCACGGTTTCAACTACCCCATCATGGTCACAGACATGGAAGGCCTGGGACTCAAACTACCACCCCCCACCTTCTCGGTGCTGGATGTGGAGCGTTACGTCGGTAAGGAGGGCGAGCGATAGACGGCCTCTCTTCTTGAGTACGCGGCGGTTCCGTCTCGGGCGCTTGGGAGAAGCTGAGGGAGCTCCTGAGCGGGCGCCATCTGGGCGTCGGTGTGAGCGGGTTACCGGGTTCACGGGGGTTTTAACCCACTTATCGGGCATCGTGCAACGGCTGAACGGGTGACGTCTAAGCTTTCGCTGCCCTCCCCGTGACCACCGCGCTTCCTTATTGAAACAGACCGCCACTTCCCAGCTCCTGTTACAAGCCCATTACCAAACCACCGCTGGTTTATCATCGAGTTCAGATTACAGACTCCCTCGCTCTCGTTTATCTCTCGCTCCCATGCCCTATTGAGCCTTAATCCGAGGCACAGGTGCTCGACCAGAGGCTGGTTCTGGGCTCCTGTTTCTTAGTTAGAAGACGACGATGATGGGAGCGGATGCGTGGGCCCGCCGTGGCCGGTCGCCGCGGCGCAGGCTTCCTTTCCGAACGGTGAGCACGCCAGAGCAGAGGAGGCTCGGAGACGGTTGCATTCCTGACGCGAATGTCGGCAGGATGTGTCAGACGGGGCCCGGCGAGTTTAAACATGCGAACATCAGAGCCTCCAAAAAGCGCGGCGTCTGCAGCGCTCGCAGGCGTCCGCCTGCCTTCGCTCCAGCTGTTCTCTGTCTTCAGATGCTGGCCAGCTGGGCCCTCAGAGGTGTGTGTGTGTGTGTGTGGGTGGGTGTGTGAGCTGCAGAACATGCAGAGGGGTAATAAAAAGGTGTGTGGGAGGGGTGTGGGGAGAACACAACAAGCAGCTGTCTTGCTACACACGCCCGGCCTGCCCTGACTTCCGGCCCCGACGTGTCCCCCAGTGTGATTTGTAGCGTCCCAACTGTTGGCCGCGTTGACTCATGTTCGCTTCTTCTTTTGTTTTTTTGGGTTTTTTTTTTTGCATCTGCTCTCTCTTACACTTAAACGCACCACATGAATCACTCGCTTGCCCTTTTTTCACATCTCTTGAATCTGTCTCCGCATCCGCTCTCCCACGCGTACAGGCTAGCGCCCGCTCTCACCTCCGCCCACTCCGCCTCCTCGGGGGGGGGAGAGGGGGGGACTGCCGGTCTGGACAGATTGACAGATTATCTTGCTCACCTCCCCTCTCCAGCCCCTCCTCAGGCTGCTGTAAGTGTGCCAGGTTCCCTCAAGGCTTGATGTCTGAAAGCACATGGAGGTGCCAGCGGGCCCCCGACCCCTCTGACCCCCCCCTCCTACACAGCAGCAGTTAAAAAGTTGCAGATATTTGTCACCGAGGACAGTCGGGGTTCCCAGTCCGATGTTATCTGAGCTGAACTCTTTATGCCCCCCCCCCACGTAGGTGGCGACAAAGTCATCGACGTGATAGATGTGGCGCGGCAGGCGGACAGTAAGATGAAACTCAGCCAGTTCATCAAGTATTTCATGGCTCCTCTTCGACCAAAGGTCCTCAACCTCATCAGCCTGGAGTTCTCCGACACCAAGTAAGCTCCCACGCTGTCCTCGGTCTTGTGACCAAAGGTGGACACGAGAATGTTCAGAGACATACAAACTGATATATTTTTTATTGTCCGTGGAGTTATATTACAGTTTAACGCCCTATAAAGATGACGCAATGTCTCTTTGTGCGCCTCTGTTCTGCTTCTCATGTGCTGCATCAGCAGATCAACTGGCTCTTGTGTCACTTTGGGTTACTCTGAGTTGCTCAAAGATGCTTTGTGAGAAATGTCATTGTGAAAGTGGAGCCCGTGTTGACCCCCCCCTCCCCCCTCTCCCCGTCGCTCCTCAAGGATGTCTGAGCTGGTGGAGGTGCCCGACGTGGCTCAGAAGATGTCCTGGGTGGAGAACTACTGGCCCGATGACTCCTTCTTCCCCAAACCTTTCGTCCAGAAGTACTGTCTGATGGGAGTCAAGGACAGCTACACAGATTTCCACATCGACTTTGGAGGCACCTCGGTGTGGTACCACGTTCTCTGGGTAAGGCTGACGCGGTGTTGCCCTTTCATGTGTGATTGTGGGTGTTTCTGAGGTATGTGGGGAAGACGGTCACAGCTGATTGGCCTCGGCGCTCTTAAAGGTCACCCTTCCTCCTCCGTCGAGCAGCTTCGGGGGAAGCACATACTTCTCAGGGTGTTCTCTTCTTCTGTTGACCTCTGACCTTCTGCTCTGCAGGGCGAGAAGATCTTCTACTTGATCAAGCCCACTCCCGCCAACCTTGCACTATACGAGGCATGGAGCTCCTCGCCCAATCAGAGCGAAGTGTTCTTCGGAGACAAAGTGGAGAAATGCTACAAGTGCGTCGTTCCCCAAGGAACCACGCTGCTCATCCCTACAGGTGCGTGCCGCTCTCGTCAACCGATGACCTCCGACCCGCCGGGCACCGCCGTAGCAGCCGAACGCGTCTCGGACCGGGCCGGTCCAGTTTGTGTTCTCACGTGCGCTCAGAAGCTGAAATCATCACACTTCCCATGGTTCCTGCCAGGAAAATACAGGCCTCTTCAAGTTCCTCTGCCGCTGCCAAAGGAAAATAACATAACAGGAATTTCTGCCTAACCAACCCAAACAGGTCTTAATGGTCACGGTTATGAAGCAGATGGAAGGGGAGCGGGATCGTTCCTCAACGGGGTCCACGTTTAAAGTCGAGCTTTAAACCCCCTGTGACGGACTGGATGTGACGGGCTCACGTCTTCGGTCATTCAGTCGCGACGTCCCCCCCCTCCCGTAGAAAGTTTTTAAAAGTTCCTCAACTCAGACGAAGGGGACAAAGGCCGGGTGAACAATCGATGCTCCTCCTCGCAGGCCGAGGGGGCTTTGTGAGGCGGTGGGGGGTGTGGAGAGGTGGGAATTAAGTGGGGGTCAGAGAACACAGCGGGTCAGTCACCCAGGGCTTTATCAGGCCAGCCCATCACCCCCCCCCCAGACTCTGCTCCGTCTCACTTTACCTCCAGAGTTCAGCAGACGCCCTCTTTACTCCACTTTATCTGTTAAACGTCCGTCTGTGGGAGGACAGGAAGTGTGTGTGTGTGTGTGTGTGTGTGTGTGTGTGTGTGTGTGTGTGTGTGTGTGTGTGTGTGTGTGTGTGTGTGTGTGTGTGTGTGTGTGTGTGTGTGTGTGTGTGTGTGTGTGTGTGTGTGTGTGTGTGTGTGTTCCTGCACACGTGACACACTGCTTATTTATCCAGAACCCCCCATTCACCTTAACGCCTGTGCAATTGCGCCCCCTGCAGGCTGGATCCATGCTGTTCTCACCTCTCAGGATTGCATGGCGTTCGGGGGAAACTTCCTCCACAACCTCAATATTGGCATGCAGCTCAGGTGAGGGGCTCAACGCGGGGCTCGGAGTTCGTTTTTCTCATCCCGCTGGTGCTCAAGCACTCTTCCCGTCCGCAGGTGTTATGAAATGGAGCGTCGTCTGAAAACCCCAGACCTCTTCAAGTTTCCGTACTTTGAGGCCATCTGTTGGTATGTGGCCAAGAACCTGTTGGAAACGCTAAAAGGTAAAAGTCAAACGCATCAAGAAATGAAACAACAGAAAACAATAGTACTTTAGGTTCAAGAGAAAGCTGCAGATTAAAATAAGTATGACTGTTAAAGACGAGTGACTAAAGTTTGTTTTTTTCACTCTCAGAGCTTCGTGAGGACAACTGTCCACCTCCCCCCTACCTGGTGGACGGGGTCAAGGCTTTAATCAGTGCACTGAGGACCTGGTTGAAACGAGAGGTGAGACCAGTGGAGTGCTCCTCTCTTCACCTGGATGTCCCCTCCCTCAGCTGTCCTTCAGCTGTCCCTCAGCTGTCCTTCACTGTCCCTGTCTCTCACCTGTCCCTCACCTATCCCTCAGAGGTCCCTCACCTGTCCCTCATCTGTCCCTCACTTGTCCCTAACCTATCCCTCAGAGGTCCCTCACCTGTCCCTCACTTGTCCCTCACCTGTCCCTCAGATGTCCCTCACCTGTCCCTCACTTGTCCCTAACCTATCCCTCAGAGGTCCCTCATCTGTCCCTCACCTGTCCCTCACGTGTCCCTCAGCTGTCCCTCAGCTGTCCCTCACCTATCCCTCAGAGGTCCCCCATCCTGTCCCTCATCTGTCCCTCAGTTGTCCCTCACCTATCCCTCAGAGGTCCCCCTCCTTTCCCTCCATCTGTCCCTCACCTGTCCCTCACCTGTCCCTCACCTGTCCCTCACTTGTCCCTCATCTCTCCCTCAGAGGTCCCTCACCTGTCCCTCACCTATCCCTCAGAGGTCCCTCACCTGTCCCTCACCTATCCCTCAGAGGTCCCTCACCTGTCCCTCACCTGTCCCTCACCTATCCCTCAGAGTTCCCTCACCTGTCCCTCACCTGTCCCTCAGAGGTCCCCCTCCTGTCCCCCAGCTGTCCCTCACCTATCCCTCACCTGTCCCTCACCTGTCCCTCACTTGTCCCTCATCTGTCCCTCAGAGGTCCCTCACCTGTCCCTCACCTGTCCCTCAGCTGTCCCTCAGCTATCCCTCAGAGGTCCCTCACCTGTCCCTCACCTGTCCCTCACCTGTCCCTCAGCTGTCCCTCAGCTGTCCCTCAGCTGTCCCTCACCTATCCCTCAGAGGTCCCTCACCTGTCCCTCACCTGTCCCTCACCTGTCCCCCAGCTGTCCCTCACCTGTCCCTCACTGTCTTCCCAGGTGTCTGAACCAACCAGTGAGGTTCCAGACCACATCAGGCCAAACCATCTCATCAAAGAACTCACCAAGGAAATCCGCTACCTGGAGGTGAGTGAGGAAGAGCGTTCTGAGGAGGGGGGGACGGCGCTGACTGTGCTGCGCTCCCGTCACCAGGAGGAGCCAGTGGGTGGTAACAAGCCAGTAAAATCTCAGGGAAGTGTGTGTGGAGGAGCCCCCAACGGCTTCCCCGCCCCCCGCTCTCCGCTGGAGCGCCTGTGCCAGGCGCGGCGGGCGCGGCGCGCTGCCCGGCGGCTGAGGGAGCAGCAGCGCCAGGCCCCCAAAGTGCCGTCCAACCTGGACATCTTGGAGCGGCACACCCGGGAGGTGCTGAGGAGGCTGGAGGTGGGACCCCTGGAGGAGGTGAGAGGCGCCGCCCCGGTTCAGGAGGCACCTTCTGCCCCCCCCACACGAAGGTTGACCCGAGCTGGGATGTCTCCCGCAGGACGCGGCGTTCTGTGCGAAGGTTCACGGGAAGCTCAACAAGGTGTCCACCGCCTCGGCCGCCGCCGCTGAGTCCTTGGACGACAACCGCCTGCAGCTCATGCTGGTGAACGGAAGGATCATCAGGTGAGGAGGGAAGGGAGGAGGAGGAGGAAAGGGGGGAGGAGGAGGAGGAAAGGGGGAGGAGGAGGAGGAGGAGGAAAGGGGGAGGAGGAAAAGGGAGGAGGAGGAAAGGGGGAGGAGGAGGAGGAAAGGGAGGAGGAGGAGGAGGAAAGGGGGGAGGAGGAGGAGGAAAGGGAGGAGGAGGAGGGAGGAAAGGGGGAGGAGGAGGAGGAAAGGGGGGAGGAGGAGGAGGAAAGGGGGGAGGAGGAAAGGGAGGAGGAGGAAAGGGGGGAGGAGGAGGAGGAAAGGGGGGAGGAGGAAAGGGAGGAGGAGGAAAGGGGGGAGGAGGAGGAGGAAAGGGGGAGGAGGAAAGGGAGGAGGAGGACAGGGGGAGGAGGAGGAGGAGGAAAAGGGGGAGGAGGAGGAGGAGGAAAGGGGGAGGAGGAAAGGAGGAGGAGGAAAGGGGGAGGAGGAGGAGGAGGGAGGAGGAGGAGGAGGAAGGGGGAGGAGGAGGAGGAGGAAAGGGAGGAGGAGGAGGAGGAAAGGGGGAGGAGGAGGAGGAAAGGGAGGAGGAGGAAAGGGAGGAGGAGGAAAGGGGGAGGAGGAGGAGGAGGAAAGGGGGGAGGAGGAGGAGGAGGAAAGGGGGGAGGAGGAAAGGGAGGAGGAGGAAAGGGGGGAGGAGGAGGAAAGGGTGGAGGAAAGGGAGGAGGAGGTGGAGGAGGAAAGGGAGGAGGAGGTGGAGGAAGAGGAGGAGGACTGACGTCGCCGTTGTCTGAGCAGAGACATGCGGCGGTCGGGCAGCAGCTCGGTGAAGACGGAGGGGGAGCGCCTCCTGGTCGGCCCACCAAAGAGCCTCCTGGACGTGAAGCTGGAGAGGACGCACCACGGCCAAGACCTGCACGCCGCCGAGGGGAAGCCCAAACTCTTACGTGAGTCGGCTGTTGACCTCACACACACACACACACACACACACACACACACACACACACACACACACACACACGGGTGTTGAGTCTCCCCGTCCTCTTCAGATGGTCTGGAGAGGATTAAGACTGAACTCAGGGAAGACGTCTCAGGACACTCCAGCGCGTCAGACGTGGAGTCAGACAGCGACTCTCCCACCGAGGTAAACGCCACGCAGACGTCCTCCGGGAGCTCTCGGGAGGCATCGTCTCTGACCCCCCCCCCCCCCCCCCCAGGGCAAAGCGTCGTCGTCTTCCTCTGACGAAGACTCGGACAGTTCCCAGGAGGAGGAGAGGGTCTCGTGTCAGCAGAAAGGCTCAGGGCACACCATCGAGCTGGACCAGTGCGGCCAGAAACTCAGGCACAAACACAAACCACTCAAACGGTGAGTCGCCCAGCGCCCGCTCGAACCACCGCCGGCGGTGTGCTGACGCTGCCCCCCCCCCCCCCGCAGAGAACGTCCTACCTCGCCCAGCACAGAGGAGGCCATTCAGGGGATGCTGTCCATGGCCGGCCTGCTGTGCCCCCCGCCCGAGCCGGAGAGGGTGGCCTCGTCCCAGGAGCCCTGGTGGCCCCGCTCCGGCCAGCACCCGCTGCTGGAGCAGAGGGAGGCGGCGCAGCACCAGCGCCACCTGCAGGGGGACGAGAGCCCCATGGACAGCCAGGGCAACAGCAGAGAGGCCTGGGACAATCAGGGGCTGCCCAGCCCGCTCAGCAGGGGCCCCGCCAGCAGCCCGGAGATGGACTTCCAGTACTGTGAGCCCTCCATGTCTCCGCCCCTGCACCCCTCCAAGAGGCACGCCCCCAACCCCCCGCCTGTCAGCAATCAGGCCACCAAAGGTACGCACGCCCTGCGCCCGTTCGCCACGCCGCCTTCTGGTTGATACGTGACTGACGCGACCTCTGACCCCAGGCAAGCGGCCCAAGAAAGGCATGGCCACCGCCAAGCAGAGGCTGGGGAAGATCCTGAAGCTCAACAGGCAGAGCCGCGTCTTCGTGTAGACCGGCGCCACGCGCGCGGAGCAGGCCGCCTGGACTCTCGACCCGCAACCGAACAAATCGCAACACACGGAAAAACAAAAAAAAAAACAACAAAAAAAACCCCCCCCGACCCCGACACGCGTTCACTGTGCATGCTGAGGAGACAGGGTATCGGGCTCGACCCGAGCAGACGCACGACTTCACCACAAGCACACCCGCGACGGACCGGAGGAGGAGACGGCCTCTCTGAAACCTCCTGCTGCAGGGAAGAGGCGGGGCCAAGCACCCGAGGGCATTTCTGAAGAGGGGGGGGGGGGCACGAGCGGCTTCGCCCGCCTCGTTTTCTCGCCTCCGCGCGAAACTTTTTCCACTTTTGGAGGATCACATGAGGTGCTAAAGAGGAGGAGGAGTGAAATTTCACAATGGTGCTTTTTTTTTTTTATTATTTTTTTTTTTGTATTTCTCTGTTCGTGCGTGTGTCCCCCCCCGGCCATCATCGCCGCCCCCTCCCTGTTTTTGAATCTCATTCACACCAGCAATAATAACTGAGGAGGAGGAGGAAGAGGCAGCGCTGCCTCCCTGAACACAGAAACAAGGTTCAGGATGGAGACGATGAAGATGAGACTTAGATGAATCCTGCTTAATTTATTCTGGTTTTACATAATGTTGAATTTTTTTAATGTTATTTTTATGGATTTTTGAATGATGTATTTATTAATTGAAAGAGAATGATTTTATTATATGAGCCGGAAGCCTCAGCTGTTTTCTTCAATTTTTTTTTTTTTTGTAAATGTGGATGTTTTTAGCGTATGTGACCCTCATCTGTCGAGTAGCATCTTCTGTTCCTGGATTTCCTCTCATTTCCCGGTGGGATAGATCCCGTTCCTGTCGTCCCTGGAGACGTGGCGGTCGGGCTTTATGCGAATAGAAACTAGGTTAGTTTGGGTCAACTTCCATATCGACACCTGAGCTTTTTTTTTGTTTCTTCCTCCAACCGGTGCCACTTTTTAATTAAGCAAAAAACAAACAAACAAGCAAAAGTATTGAGCCACTGTGGTGTAACGTTCACAGGACGTGACCGTCTGAGGAACTCCGACGGGACGAGCTTTGGAAAAAAAAACAAAACTAACCAGTGCTGTTGTGCGTTGATGCTCGGCTGTGCAGTTCTTCACTCTCAGGGAATGATGCCATGGACATGAACCTTTGATTTAACCACCAGCGCGGTTGAGATTCACCTCCCACTTAAAAAAAAAAACAAAAAAGAACCGACACAAACTCAGCTTTTCACGACTTCTGTTACACGGATGTGCTGGTGCTCCTCTCTGCTTTCCCCCGTCGCACCCCATGGTGTTGGGCTTCAGTATTGGTGTTTAGATTTTTTCCTCTTTTCCTACACTACAATTTCAACTTTGCATGCCATCACTGAAACACGAGCGGGCCCGCAGGCAGGGTTTTTTTTTTCCTTTGTAGTATTCTCAGTGCAGAATCTTCCCTCTTTTGGCTTTTGAGAGCAGTTCCTTTGGCATTTGTTGTGTGTAATTTCTTGCGATATTTTCCTGCAGAACTGCTTTTGTTTTTAAACCTTACAAACACTGGCTAACTGTGACACTGTTGATGCGTTGCAATTTTGTTTTCTGAATTAAAAAAAAAAAAAAAAAAATTGCTTGTAAATAAAACCGATGAAATAACGTTTTGGTCTGGTCCAAACTCCCATCACACGGTTTTGTTTTAAAGTTAAAGAACTTTATTTGTCTATGTACAACATGAACAGTTCCGCGCTTGTCCGACAGCTTCCCGACGTCCTCCCGGAGCTGCAAACGGGAATCAAACACTCAATTTATTCACGTCTCCAAAAGTTTCGGCCTGTTTTGAGCGTCGGAAAACTTAAAAAGATCAAATTAGCCGTGAGGCAAGAAGCCTGGTCTCAAGCAGATCAGCAGTCACAGGACACCCTTTGATTTATTAATCGATTTCCAGGCACAAATGTCCTCGTTTTAGTCATGGAAATAAATACAAGTGTGTTTCATGACAAACAGGGCAGCACTGTTTTCATGCTTTAATGGTAAAAATGACTGAACAGACCAGCCCTGTTCTTTCAATTTGGCGTCCCGCAGACAGAAAATACCTCATTCTTCATCATCTGGGGGGATTCCCAGCTCCTCGTCCGTCCACTGGGAGGCGTCAGGCCAGGGAAAGTGACCCTGCGAGTGGAGAAGCAGCTTTTTTTAAACGCCTCCGGCGCAGGAGAAGACGGGAAAGACGCTTCGAGCCGAGGCGATGACGCCAGAACCGCCTCCCGCCTTCAGCATCTCCGACCCCAGGGACAAGCTGGTGCCGAGGCGTGCGGACGGAGGCGGCCGCAGACTCACCAGAACCGCGTCCGGGTCGTGCCAGACGTGCCAGAGGATCCAGAACCACATGGCGCCGCTGATCAGCTCCGACTCCAGCTTCTGCCTGCGGGTCAGCTGCGGGTACTGCCGGTACTGGGGCTCGATGTGGGGCCCGCCACCGGCCCTGCAGCACAAAGACACGCCCGGGTCAGCGCCCAGACACACCCTCCCCGCCTCGAAGCACCAGAACCGGGCCTTTATTCGACTCCCGGAGCTTCGTTTGCGGGTGTTTACGCGAGCGTTAGCCCCGAGGCTAACGGGGTTCGCGACGCTCACTTTCTGGTCGGTATTCTCTGCGGGCCGCGGATGGCGAGCCGAGACCCGGCTCGGAGGACTCCCAGAGCCCTCCCGAAGGAAGACATCGCCGGTGTGTTCGGGAAGAGTCGCCCTGTCCGCGAAGTTCGGAGGTTTTTGTGGTCCGGTCCCCGCTAGCCGAGGAGTCACCTTCTCCCGTCAATAAACCACCTCGCAGCAACGCGGGCTGTGATTGGACGACCTCCACTTCCTCTGTGGTGTTTGACAGAGCGGCGGCCGACAGCGCCCCCTTGCGTTCACGTCCGGTTGATGACGACACCAGCCGTGACGTCACAGCTGGGTTTTCTTCAGACTTGTCCTTTTTTGATCTAAATTACTGAAATAATACGTTAATTTTAAAATATACGATACACATATATGTCTAACATAAACCTCAACACTCTTCAACATACATAACTACATTAGAAATCTCTAAAATATACGTACTTTCATATATTCAAGGAGACACGGTGAGAAATCTACATTATGTTGCATCTGACATAAATATATTTTACACCATTAAATAATGAAGTACTTGTTGAGCATTCTAGGGACAGACAAGTACTTGAAGTGTGGTATTTTTGGTTACTTTTATGTCTCTACTGGTTATATAATGTGTGTATTCTATCCGACATGACACCCGTTGGCGATATTAAAACAAACACAGACACAAATCAGACTGTCCAAAATATTTATTTCACTTTAAAACGAACATTTATTGAGGAGTAACACAAAATATGTAACAAATAAAGCGTAATAAATACATAATAAAGCGGGGGGGTGTTGCTCGTGTCGACCACTAGGCAGCGACAGACGACAACAAATCCTACAACGCACAACTTTCGCTCGGATAATTCTGATATAGTCGCATTTTTTGTTCATCCCGGGGCTGATTTAAATGTCTGAGCGACGTGCGGTGGTTGTGTAACGTCCGTGGGGGGTAAACATCGTCCGTGGGGGGGGTAAACAACGTCCGTGGGGGGGTAAATATCGTCGCGTCAGCCGGCTCGTTCCTGCTTTTCTCCCCTGGACCGACGCGGAGCTTCGGACCGGACCGACGCTCGGACCCGCCCGCCCGCCGCCGCCGCTCCCGCGGCCCCGCTCGACGCTCACCTCCTCTCCCGGGATCCGAACAAAACAGGAAACAACCGCGGGGCGAGAGCGCGCATTTCCTCCCGGTGCACGACCCGGAGCGAGCAGCCGTGGCGCCATCTTGTCCCCCCCAAGTTCCACCGCCTTCCACCGGGCCGAGGCTCCCCTCGGACCTCCCCGGGGGGACGCACCTCGTCCGGGGCCGCCTGCACCTCCACCCGGCTGCACCCCCCACCCCCACCTCCACCCCCCGGGCCGGGTGCGCGCTCATGGCGCACGCACGCACGGCGCTCCGGCTGCGCCCCTCGCCCCTCTCGGACCCGCCCACATGCCGACCGCATGATGTCACCGCAAACCTTTCTCCCAAAAAAAAAAAAAAAATCACCGATTTTCAACGCTCCCGTCGCCCCCCCCCCCAAGACCCCCCCCCACCTCAAGACCCCCCCCTCAAGACCGCCATTATCCGCACAACCGGGTCACACCCGCAGGACCGGTGGGGGGGGGTTCGCCTCTGCATCCCCCGCGTTCCACCTCCGTCAAGTTTATTGCGATCAGAGGGGGGGAGGAAGGGGTGAGGGAGGGGGGGGTGAGGAGGAGAGGGAAGGTGGGGGGGTGAGGCGTGCGTGCGTGCGTGCGCGCATGCGCCCGGGGATGCGGCTCCGGGTGGGGGAGGGTCGGGGAATGGAAAGGATGAGAACATCCTCCCCGCACGGATGATGTCAAAAGGGGGGGTGGGGGGTTCTACGCGCCCGTGTGGGAGACGGCGACCATGTCCCCCCCCCCCAGTGCTCCCAGTTGCGCTGGGGAGTCACGACTGGTGTCGCTTTTTTTAAAAAAAAAACAGGCGTTTGGCGTCCTTTACGCACGCTTTACGCGCCCTTTACGCACGCTTTACGCGTCCTTTACGCACGGAAGCGACGCGTTCCTGCGCCCGGGACGCAGAAACCCGCGGGGTTCGAGGCCGGTTCCGACCCGGCGTGCGCCCCGGACGCGGTGCCGCGCTCCCGTTCCGGCGCCCCGGTGTCGTCGTGGAGGTCCGCGGGCTCCCTCTCCCTCCTCACGCCGGCTCAACGCACAAAACGCCGCTCTTGTGTAAGGCGTTACGTAACAGCCCCGGCCGCCTCCTACTGTGTTGGATAGCGGATTTAGGTTCTCTTTTTTTTTTTTTTTCGGTGAAATTGAGGATTTGGCTCCGAATTAGTCGAATTTCAGTTCTGGTGGGCCCTCCCGGCCCTGCTCAGGGGAGGAGGGGGGGGGCAAAAAGACATCCAGAGCCACAAACGAGCCGTGGGGAATCTTGTTTTTATTTCAAAACGCGCGTCTCCAAAGCTGCAGTTTTGACCACATCCTTTTTTTTTCTCTCACTCCGAGAGGAAGCTGGAGAGGAGGGACGGGGGGGGGGACGGGAAACGTCAATTAGCTTTAAACAAAACCTCCTGATAAAAACACAGCTGACTTCACTTGAGATGATTGTCAGGATAACACGACACGTCAGGCGGGCCCCGCTCTTCGCGGATTTGGGCACAAACCTGACACTTTCCCGGGGTTCGCGGGCTGTCGCTGCTTAAAATTCACCGAGCAGATTACCCTGCCGCTGCTGCACCACGAGCCACCGCCTTGCTAATCTCGCACACGTAATCTTTTGTGCAGCCCGAGGTGAATCCAGACTGGGAATGACGGGAATAGTCTCTGGAATCACGGCCGCGGCGTGAGCGCGCCGCCCGTCGGGGCCGCGCCGGCGGCGGCGGCGGCCGCCCCTGCGTCCGCGGGCAGGCCGGCCCCGCAGTGGGCGGAGCCCCGGGGGCTTAGCGACGGGAGGGGAGGGCGGGGCTCCCGGAGGGGGGGCGGAGCCTCGGCGGTCCTGGCAGAGCCGCCATTTTTGCAAAGGGAAAAGAGACAGTTTGAGGGGGGATACAATCTCCAAAACTCTCCGCTCGCCACATCCCAGCTGCAGCGCCCCCCCCCGCTCCTACCTCCTCCGAAGGCCCCCGGACGCCCCCCCCGCACGGCCCTGGGTGGAGAGGAGCCGCCGCAGGTGATGGATTTGCCCCCGGGAGGGCCGGTTTAGAGGACGCGTCGGAGCCGTTTTCCAGCCGCGGAGAGGGGGACCCGAGCTTTGTTTTGGTTGAGCACAGCGGCCCGGGTCCTGCCCTGGTGCCCCCCCCCAGGTCTGCTGGTCTGACCCTCGGACGTGGGCATAAACGGTGAGTGGCTGGCTGGTGGTTTTCGGGGGGGGGCGGACGTGGAAGGTTGTTGTTGGGTTTAGCTTAGCAGGCTAGGCGCATCACGTTGAGGGGAGGGGGGGGGGGCCGACGGGGGTTTTGCGGGGGGGTGAGGGGGGCTGGGGTCGGGTTCTGTGTCCGGGGGGGTCCGGGGAGAAAGTTTGCAGGGTGGTGTGCGTGGGGGGGGGGGCGAGGGTGGCGACCCCACCGCCGGAGAGGCTAGCGCACGCTGCTAGCAGCGTTGAGGCAGGAGGGGGGGGGGGCAGGTTGTGGTCACCGGAGAGGCTTCACCGACCCGGGGGGTCCAAACAGCCCCCACGGTCTTGGGGGTGGTGGTGAAGAAGGTGGTGGTGGAACGGGGGGGGGCAACGGCGACGCTTCCGCGGCCGAGAGCGACGTGGAGCTGCGGTCGGGACGCCGAGCCTGCCCCCCCCCCTCTGGGTTGATCTTGTTTTAAAGTGGGGGGGGGGGTTGACGCCGCAATAAGTTAGTTTGTCCTTAGAAATATGTCACGGTGTTATGTGCGTTTGACTGGAGCGCGGGGGGGGGGTTGTTTGGTTTGGCACAGTGACACCTCGGACGGTGTTGCGCACGCTTTTCGCCTTTTTGGACGTCAATAATCGCCCCTAAGAGCCCCACGAACACGACTTACCCCCCCAGAACCGCGTAGAGACCCGTCTCTGTCCGTGGCTGCAGACCAGCCCCCCCCCCCCCACCTCCAGGTCCAGCCTGGATGCTCGGTCCGACACCGACAAGCGTCGGCGGGGCTTCACGGGTTACGCTTCGAACGCGGCTCTCTGGGACCGTTTCCGTTTTCATACAAAGAACAATGACGTTAGCAGCCCCCCCCCCCCCACGGTCCTGTAAGAGTGTTTTTAGTTCGCCCAAACGGCCCAAACCGGGATCCGGCGTGAAAGCCTGCGTTTCCAGCCATGTTGGCTCGGCTCGGGTCTGCGCGTAAAAGGCGCCAGACCCGAGCGAGGTTCGATCGGATCGAGCCGCAGAGAGGGTCCGGGGGTGGGGAGGTGGAGGTGGGGGTGGTGGGGGGGGGGTTGCTCTGTTGTGGTCCGGGTTTAAAGGACATTTTGGACGTGAATCGGGTGTATTGGGTTCGAATACCGCAGGTGTGGGGGGGGGGGGGGCGTCCTCTCTGGGCATCTCGCCCCGGCCGTCGTCGGTCGCCCTCGAACGGCCCTCACCCGCTGGTTGCGGTTGTTGTTTTTCTTTTGTTGTTGTTGTTGTTATTTTTTTTTTTTTTACCTGATCTGACACTTCTCCGTGTGTACGGGAGGGGGGGGGGTCGGCTCTGCCTCAAGCGGTTCTTTCGCTCTTTTCCTGTCTGCGGAGAGCCGGGAATTAATCCACTCCCGTCGCGTCGGCTCTAGCCTGGCTACCCGAGTCCATTACGCACGACGCGGCTGGCCGCCCCTGAGTGTACCCGGCCGCTTTACGCCGACACGTTCAAAACACTGCGGTGTCGGTTCTTTTTGGGGGGTGTGACTCAAAAAAAAAGGAGTTATTTCGGGTCTTTCGTCGGTCGTCTCCCCGGGAGGAAGCCTGAGCAGGCCGCGGCGGCGGCTATCCGACTAGCTCGCCGCCTCTGCTTTCGACGAATGCGCAAAAAAAAAACCCCAAAGTTGCAACGCAGAGACCGTGCCGATGGTGATACTTAAGTCGGGGTGTGTGAGAGAGGCGATTGAACGCTTTCTTGGGGGGGGTTTTCCTCCCGTGGCGAGGCTCTCCCGGCCACACGATTGTCTCGCCGTCCCGAGAAAAGCGCTCTGAAAATGGCGACAGCGCCTGGGTGTTGTGGTCACATAATAGCAGCGTTGTATCCTCCACACCCCTACCGGCAGGACTGACTGCAGCGCCGACACTCTCAGGCGCAGGCAACTGCACAACACATGATTTTTTTTTTTTTTTTTTTTTATCCCCACTTTAGCCTGCATTCGCCGGAAGGTCGGTGCCCAGGAATCTCCACGTCCCCCGTCCCCCCCCAAAAAAAAAAACCAAAAAAAAAAAACGCCGCAGTCGCCGAAACGGCGTTGACTTAATCCCGAATCCTCCATAGTAAATGTAACATGCGTCACGGCTCACACACTAGCTGCTGTAATGTCACCCACGTTGGATGTTGCGTTAATCCACCGATTTCGACCCCCCCCCAAAAAAAAAAGCGTGCGTAACGCAAGCCTGACCACGACCCGCACGCTGGCTGCTGTTGCACAACGCATTTGGTTTGATTTTAGTGATCTTGTGGCGGGTTCAAGGCGACCTTTTTCTGCCTCTCCCGCGGCTCCGGTGTCCCCAGCCAATGAATGCCGTGTTCCCGAGCATCTGTTTTTATCCGCTCGGCGCGAACGCTGGCGTTAAAGTGATTTATTTATCACACAGAGGTGCCTCTTTGTGTCACAGGCGCAGGCCTCCAGACCGAAGCCGGCGTGCGACATCGGGGTTTCTCTGCTCCGTCTGTCCGGGCGCCTCCGTGTCCTCTTAATGGAGTTCAGCTGCTTCGGAGCGGGGCTCGGTTTTCACCTCGTAATAAGTGGCGAAGGGTCTTTTCTTCTGCGGATGCTCTATTGTCACCGCTTCGATGTGCTTGATGCGCAACGCACGGCGTCCTCGGCCCCCTGGTTCCGAAGCCGTGGACCCCCCCCCCCCGCTCCTCGACGCGGGCGCCTTTCGCCGGCCGCGGCGCTCGATCACGGCGCGACGCGTGCCCGGTGGCTTTGTGCAGAACGCATGTTTGTTTGCCTCCCGTGTTGACAGAAACGGTGAAGTGAGGTGAGGCGCCGCCCCCCCCCCTCGGCTGCAGGGACGCGAGGGAGTCCGAGGCGACACACCTTCCCAGCCCCCTTCCGAGAGACCTCAAATCGCCGGGGAGCCGAGCAGCTTCGCCGCCGTCGGCAGAGGGGGGACAGCGGCGCCCGTCGCGCGCGCTCGGCGTCTCGACAGGCCGGCGGGGCCGCGGCCTTATCAGCTCTTTGCCTCTCGCGGGCCGACCTGGAGAGTCTTCCCCCGGCGCGCCGCTCTTATCTGTCTCCGCACAATAAACCGCCGCCTGTGGAACGGTAGCGGCGACGCGGGGGACGCTCGACCCGCCCCTCCTCGCCCTGCACTCTCGTCTCTGGCGGGTTGGTTTGCGCTGTGCCCATGGAGACGAGGGGGGGGGGCGCGCGGCTCCAGGACCAGGTATCCCGGGTCACACGCCATCCCAGGAGAGGCCGGGGCTCAGGTGACCTGCTTTTGTTGTGCGGGCCGGGCCGTAACAGATCCCTCTTAAAACTCGCCGCCTCCCCGACAGGTGGCTCCGGGATTACTGGGGCTGCTCGGCTGAGGCTCGGCTGCGCGTCCCCGAGCCCCGGCCCGTGTTTACAAAAGCGTTCCTGGGCGATGGCGGCATATGGTAGGATGATCCAAATAAAGAGCGTATGCGCCGTCGATGTCGGTGATGTAACCGCGCTGTGATTCAGCCGTGAAATCGATCCTCAAACAGCGCGGTAATGGGACCTGAGTGGCTTTTACCGTCCTTCGGGCCCCGCCGTTTGCGAAAACGCCGACCCCCGCCCCGACGTCCGCGCACGTGCGCGGTTTGTAAAGAAAGGGAAAAAAAAAAACCCGGCGGAGTCGGCGTCTCGCGTCAGAACCGCAACAGGTTTGTTTGACCTCGCGTCTCAGGTCTGAAAGCGAGAGCGCGACGCATGACCGCATCCCGGGCTGCACGGGGGGCGCCGGCAGCAGCGGGCGCGCTGATTTACGGGGGCCGGGCAGACGCCGTTCGTCCCACCGTGGGCCAGGCCTACATTCCATCTGGGTCACGCTTCCTGCGTGCACGACGAGCGTCGGTGCAGAAGTTTGTTTTTCTCCCTCCGTTTTACGAGCTGAGTCATGCGGCGGGCTACGAGGACGGTGTGAAGTCACATCAGCTCGGCAAAAGGAGGAGGAGGGGGGGGGCGGCGGCGGCTGCGGGAATCAGTCGGAATCTCGTTTTGTACCGCTCCTCCTCCTCGTCCAAGAAACATAATCTGGTGAGACTTGGCTGCGAAAAAAAAAAAAAAAAAGGATGAAAACGCGCTCGCACGGATCGGCCCGCGATAAGCCGAGGAGAGAGGGAAGCTGCCCGCCTGCCCGGGGTCGGGGCGGCGCGCGTGTTTTCCTTTGCTTCGGCGAGGCTCCATCTTTAAGGCACAGTCATTCCCCACACAATGACGTGACTGTGTCCCCTCGCTCGGGGAGGGAGGGGGGGAGGGAGGGGGTGGAAAGGAGAGGCTGGTTTACAGCATGCGCTCCACTCCGCCACCCAGAGTCCGTCCGGGTCCGGGCTGCATTGTGTCACTGTCAGACGGCCCCCGCGCACACCTCCCCCACCTCGCCGCCCTTTGAGGTGCTGGGGCTCGTTTCTAAAGCTCCCCGCCACGCCAGGAGATCCGCTCTGTAAGGTGAACCGTTTCACGGGAGGCAGCCGCAGTAAACCTCCTCTATTATTGTTCACATTGGGTTCTGGTCCCCCACCCCCTCCGTGTTCCCCCGTTTTCCCCACCCCTCGCTTCTCTCGTGTGTTTCCATAACAGCAGTCGATAACGGCCAACGGTGGCTTTAAATGGTCTCCGCCTGCCTCCTTGTAAATAGGAACTGCGTCTGCGACACTCCCCTTCCCCTCTAAGTTACAGTCTCCAGGTTTATTTAGGAAATGCTCGGAGGAGGGAGAGAAATCCGGCTGGGCGGGGTGGCCCTGGACGGGAAAGGGGGGGACTTTTCCCCCTTCTTTTTTTCCCCTTTCTTTGGCTGCGTTTCTCCGCCGTGATGGACAGCTTTTCTCGAGGAAGTAGGAGGGGCTACTCGCGGCACATCTCAGATTTAGTCAGGAATGTTACTGTGCCGAAAATGTGTTTTTTTTTTCCCGTTTTCCCACTCGCCTTTTGTCAGTCCCGAGAGCGTCTGGCTGCAGCGCGGCGCAGAAGCGTTCCAAGAGCCTCCTTGTGGCGAGGAATGTCAGGAAAGCCGGGGCGAGGGGTTATCTGTCTGCCTGCGTTGGGCGGGGGGTGGGTGCGTATGCGGGCAGGAGTGTGTGTGCGTGTGTGTGTGTGCGCATTCCTCAAGGGTGACAGCAGGATTCCCTGGGCAAAGAGGAGACAAAGCGGGGGAATGAGGGAGCAGCCGGGCTCCTTTTGAAGGGGCCGTGGCCGGAGCACGCCGGGCCTCTGATGAGGGAGCGGGGGGGACGCCGCGTTGGCAGACCGCGGCGTCCTTTGCGGGGGGCTCGGCCTTTACCGTGAACCACCGGTGCAGCACCAACACTCACGTAGGACGGCTTTGAAGGCGATCCCCATCAATCGTCTCGGCTGACTCGCGGGACGCGCGGGGCTCTCCTCGCTCCCGACGAAGGGCCCCCCCCCTGGGCTGACAGCTGAAGCTCTCATCATTCGAGCCGGTTCAGGGGCTGAAATCCATCCAATTGGAGCGCTAAACGACTGCGGCTTTGACAGCTAACCTGGGAATGAAATACGGTTTTCCTGGAGAGAGAGAGGACCTCCGGGGGACGTGCGTGAGCGGCGGCGGCGGCGGGCCGCGGTTCCTTGCAGACATGCTCAGACAGGTGTCGGCTGTGTTATTACCAGCGAGCGTGCGATTCCCTCGCGCGCACAATGCGCCGGCGAACCCGTCGGCGGAGCCCGGAGCTGCGAGCTGAGCTTTTGTTTGGCTCCGGTTTGCCTGAGCATGCAAAGGTGTGACCTCCAGCCTATTTGGTCTGGGCATCTGCGCCTCCCCGCTAATCCCGCTTATCACCAGGGCTGTGTGCATCAGCGGCGGCCACACCGACACATATGTTCCCTATTCACGTCGGCCTTTTGTATAATTTATCAGTCCCCCAGCCTCCTCCTGCTCTCACACCAAATTCCCCGCCTGACACCTACTGTAATAAATTATTACTTCCGCCAGGCAGGTGATGGGAAAGCCGCTGTTTATCTGTTGGTTCGCGAAATAGCCGGACAGCTGCGAACGGATTTCAGCGGAATTTTCAGGGAAGGTTGGTGTTTCGGTGGCGTTCCGGGTCACTGTGTGGATCCCGGTGCCTACGGGGTCCCGGGAAAATGAGATCAAAGAGCAAACACGACGATGGTCTTTGATCCTCGGTCGTCCGAGGATCAAGGCCGAGCGGATCCCGCCCCCCCCCCCGGTCTCGCTGCGACGGGTCAAAACGGCAACAACGTGCGGAGATATGAGCCGCGCGGCGGACGCGTGCGCTCCCCGAGCGCGTCTCCAGTTGGCGATGTGATCTTGGAGCTTAGCGTTATCAAGTTTTCTGTGAATGAGGATAAGGCGGCGGCGCTGCTCAGATCAGAGTCGTCCTCCTGGGTCGACGGGGGGGGCGGGGGGGGGTTAAAAATGGCCCCTGTGTGTTGTTGCCTTTCCCTCCTTTCATGGCGGCCAGCTGCCGTGTTCTCTTGCTCCCCTTTGTGGGAGTTTCCTCGCAGTGCAGCCGCGCGCAGCCCGGCCCGACAGCGAGCGCGGAGGTCGCCGTATGAGGCGGCTCAGAATTCACCCCTGTGGTATTCTAATCCCCCCCCCGGTGTTCATCAGTTAAAGCCCTCGCTCGGTCGCCTTCTCAGAAGGGAAATTACATTGTTCTTCCCTGAAAGTATGAATCATGTGCTGCCTTGGGTGGAAATACCCCGTTTTCACTGTGATTCTTCACCACAAGCATGCTCTGTTTTGGTTCAGTGACACGCTGGTGGGTCCACGTATGTGTTAACACCTTTTTTTCTCTGTTCTTGTCTCTGTCCCCCCCCGACCTCACCTGCATGTTCAAGGCCTTGTGGATGCACTTAGATGTCTGCAATGACTGCTGTGGCTGGCATGCCTCAGTGTTTTGGACTCCCATTCTCTGGACTCAGTAGGACAAGAACTGATCAGCAGAGAACGTCATGAGCATAGTCGTCCCAGTGGGGGTGGACACAGCAGACACCTCATACCTGGACATGGCTGCAGGCTCGGAGTGAGTAACCCACGTCCACACACCATCTGATTCATTTCCTTCTCTGACTCTGAGAACCATTTGCAAGAAGTACCTGACACCGTTTCCTCTCTTCCGTTCTCGTGTTTCGCTTTTCATGTAATCCACAACGCTTCTTAACGTGTCTTAATTCAAAATATTCCCCTGAGTTTGCCCCGACGTGCCTGGTACAGTGGCGCTGGCAGCCCTTTTTTAACGCCCCCCCCTCCCTCCCATTCCACACGGATGCGCCATGTTTACAAAGTTAAGGAATTCCCAGCTGTTACTTTATTTAATGGACACTTCCGCCTCTCCATTGATCGCGCCCGCTCGCTGCTCATCGCAGAGACGTCCTCGGTGTTTCGCTTTTTAACCGCGTCCTCGCGGTAGGAGACGGCGTCCTCGCGGCGCGGGACGAGATCTCCCGGTGGCGTTTTTATAAGGTGGACGCGGACGCTGCGCTCAGGCAGACGTGATGCACGGAGTCATGGCAGCACGCTCGCCCCCCCTCCTCTTCCCAAGGACACCGCCGCGTTTTCTTTTTTTTCCTCTCTCCCTTCCCCGTCAAATAAAATGAAGCGAGGGGTCGTTGTATGACTAAAGATAACGCGCGTCATCGCTTTAAGGAGGGGTTCCTGTTCCTTTAAAGAACGACGGCCCTCCCCGCCGGCTTGTGTTGCCATGGTTTCAGCCCCTCCATCCCCTCCCTCCCCCGTGCACTGCGCACAGCCTGTTGCCATGGTCACTGGCCAGAGTGACAGGTGGCTCTCACTTAGACATGGCGTCTTAAACGGTCCCGCTGCTCCCCCCCCTCCGCCGCCGCCGTCCCCCCCCTTGTTTTTTTTTTTTGCCCGTCTTGCTCCGCACACGTCATCTGCCGCAGGTCTGAATGCAGATAAAAGCGTGAGGCATGCTCCCACCTGTCGGCGAGCCGGGCGGCCGGGCCGTCCGGGCGCACGCTCGCCTCGCTGAAGCGCCGCGGTCCCGGAGCGGCGAAGGCCTGCCTCTGGCGGCGCGTCATCGTCCGCCCGCCCCCCCCTCCCCCTTCCGCATCCCCTCGGCGAGTTGTGCAGCGGCGCGACCAGCTGCTGGCTGATGCGGCGTGCGTGTCCATAGTGACACGGAGCCCGGCGTGCGCGCACACGCTGACACGTAGTGTTGCCATGGCAGCAAGAGGGAGCTCTTTAGGAGCGAAGGCGTTGCCTCCGGCGGCGCTGCTCTTTTCTGTCCTGCTGGTGATCCGTCCATTCTGCTGCCCCCCCCTCCTGGGTGGCGTTTTAAACACTCCGCTTCCATATCTGTGAAAAATCCTGCGTCCTTAAAGATGAATAAAAACCCTTTTCACGTGTCCGAACACACACATGTCCCATCTGCAAAGTCCATAAATAATAGAGCTGCTGCGGCTCCGCTCACATACGTCCAATGTGCTAATTTCCTTCCCCCTGACCCGATTGTTTATTTAACGTTATCTCTTAACGCGTCTACGACCAACTCGCAATTACCTTATCGGTCCACATGTTGCGTCTAAAAGCCAATCAGGTCCGTGAATCAGCGCGAGATTTTTTTTTTTCTTCTCCCTTTCTTCACACATGCGGACCGATTCATCCACGTGAAACTCAATCTGCAGCGCACACCCGCACAAAGCCGCAGCACACACCTTCGCCTGGTATCCACCTCCTGAACTCTCGCATGCACTTACGTTTTCACTTTGACAGTGAACTTGAGCGGCGGCGCGCACACACAGGAAGTGTTACACATTTCTCTCTCTGCATGCTGCAAGACTAAGGAGCCGAGAAGAGCTCTCAGGTACCGTACCGGCACTTTGAAGGCGTTCGTATTGAGAAGGGAAACGACTTGAAGGAGAAATCTGTTGTTAGAAGTTTGAAGGAACTTGAGGTTGTTTAGTCAGAACGACAGAAATGCCGCGTGGCGTGTTCAGGCTTCGTGCCCATAAACCAAAGACTGCGTCAGTTGCGAGGCTGTCTGAGGATTGCCTAATAGGCCCTGCGAAGTTTGAAGGAAGTGTTTTTGTTTGCGCGTCTTGTGTGCGTTTGTACGTCTTTGACCTTGAAGCCCTTTC
Organism: Lagocephalus sceleratus; assembly: GCA_911728415.1. Classification (NCBI taxonomy): domain Eukaryota; kingdom Metazoa; phylum Chordata; class Actinopteri; order Tetraodontiformes; family Tetraodontidae; genus Lagocephalus; species Lagocephalus sceleratus. The sequence continues at coordinate 2,393,371 of CAJVRN010000210.1, read as the reverse complement.
GAGCGGACTGGAGCAGAGCTAAAATTGAAAAGCTAACCGAAAAGCTAAATATTTCTCTCACATTTTGCGTAGCTCTCTTTAGATGGCCCTTCCTTCCCTTCCTTCCTTCTTCTTTTCCCCTTCTTCATTCTCAATTTTGCCAGTTTGCTCTTTGCTCCTTTAGAACCTCCCCCTGAGCAACCGAAGCTCGATCCATGTCATAATAGTCGGGGTGGGTAGGTCTCAGACAGCCCAACAGACTTTGTTCACATTGTTATCCTTGGGATAGTGGATATACTGGTTTGACGCTGCTTGTATGTTGTTTAGTATCAGTTAGGAGATGTGTCGGGTACGACTGGCTGCTCCGTAGACGTGGGTTTGCCTTTGCCTTTTAACCCCCGCGTTTCCAGCCACGTGTGTCGCGGTATTCACTCTCAGAGAATATCTTGCTGGATAGAATGTCCCACTTGTAGTCGCTCAGTTTGGTGAATTGCCGCTGAAGAGGAAGAATGATGTGCACGTGTCCTGAAATAGTTTTGTGCCCAGCACAAATGCAGGAAATGCTCGCGTCGTCTATCTGTGCTCGCTCTTTCTGCCTTTAAAGACGTTGCTTTGTGGACCAGGGTTAAATCTGATTGAGACGAAGTGTTCATTGAGGTCACTGTTTGCTCAGCAGACCAGAATCGGTGGAGGCCAGCCCTGTGGTGGTGGAGAAGTCCAGCTACCCGCACCAGATCTACAGCGGCAGTTCTCACCATTCCCACAGCTACATTGGCCTGCCTTATGCTGTGAGTACTCCGCTCCGCTTCCTCAAACTGTCAGGAAACACCGGGCTCACGTTGACACCTCCCTCTCTGTTAATCATTGCACGTACAGATTAACTTGCCCTTTCAGTTTGAGAGAACATTGACACCCAAACGAACCGCCTTCCTCTTTCTGTCCGTTTTAAAAGAGAGCTCGTGGCTCGGTGAGTTTGTCCTTAATGAGCACGCGTCCCTCTCCCCCCCGTGCTTTGATCAGGACCACAACTATGGCGCACGGCCCCCACCTACGCCGCCAGCCTCCCCTCCTCCCTCCATGTTGATCCGACAAGGAGAAGGGAGTCTGTTCGTGCCAGGGGGCCAGGATGAAGCGTCCCGCGGCACCACGCTCAGCACTTCAGAGGATGGCAGCTACGGCACCGACATCACCCGGTGCATCTGTGGGTTCACCCACGACGACGGCTACATGATCTGCTGTGACAAGTGCAGGTGAATTTCTGATCCGCGACTCGTTCGGCGCTCCCCAAATGTTGGGGTTTTTTTTGGGTTTTTTTTTTGTAACGCGTCCCGTCTTCGTCCCAAGTGCCTGGCAACACATAGACTGCATGGGCATCGACAGGCAGAACATTCCTGAGACCTACCTGTGTGAGCGCTGCCAGCCACGGCATCTGGACAGAGAGAGGGCCATCCTGCTGCAAACCAGGAAGCGGGAATGTTTATCCGGTAATAGCACAACATATGTCTTGTTTTAGTCACGGTTCCTTTCTTTTTTTTATATTTTGAGTTAACCCCCCCCCAAGAGAGGCGAGAGCTGATTTTTACTGCCTCTTTTGTTGTAGTTTGTTGCAAGCAGAGCAAGTTTGTAGGTTGGGTTCAGGGCGCAGCGTCGTAAATCTCCCCAGGCCTGATCAGGGGGCACACTGACACCTGCTGGACGAACGGAGGAAGGCTCTCATATTTATGATGACCTGCCTCACGCGTTTATTTCCAGCTGATAAGCTGGTTGGAACTGCAGCAACTTAAGCTCGTTAGACTTGCACTTCCTCCTTTATAATGCCTGCGCTTATTGATTTAGACGGAGACACCAGTGCTACAGAGAGTGGAGATGAGGTGCCGCTAGAGCTCTACTCCACATTCCAACACACGCCCACCACCATCCTGACGACTGGACGGCTCGGCAACAAGCAAGCCGATAAAAAACGCAAGAAGAGCGGCGATAAAGAACCACCCGCGTCCTCGGCCCGGGCAAAGAAGGTCAGGTTCAGTGCAGTCGCTAAAATAAAATCGGCGGGAGAGCGTCATGCATGTTTAATCGGTGGTTAACATGTTTTTCCTTCTGTGGCAGGCTTTCAGAGAGGGCTCCAGGAAGTCTTCCAGAGTAAAGGTACACCGCACACTCGCGCTGTCTGGTTTCTCTTACGGCAGGATTAGATTGTGGCAGCAACGTTTACAAACTTTTTTTCTTTTTTTTTTTAAATCTTAGGGTGCAGCTCCAGAGCAGGAGCCAATCGAGCACCCGTCCCTCTGGGAGAACAAGATCAAGACCTGGATGGAGCGGTATGAGGAGGCCAGCAGCAATCAGTACAGCGAGGATGTCCAGGTCCTCTTACGTGTTAAAGAGCAAGGCGACGGCAAGAGCCTCGCCTACAACACCCACCCTGCCTCTTTCAAGCCCCCGGTGGAGGTAAGAAACAGGCACCCGGACACACCCACCCTTAAAAGCGCACTCAGTCGAGGTATTGCAGTATCAATTCCATGTGTGCATCCTCAGAGTCAAGTCCAAAAGAACAAGAAGATCCTCAAGGCGGTGCGAGACTTGGTCCCAGACTCCCTGATCATTGAGTACAGGGGAAAGTTCATGCTTCGGCAGCAGTTTGAGGCAAATGGATACTTCTTCAAGAGGTCAGGATGCTGCCCTCCCGAGATCTGCGCTTCGTTCCTGCTCCTGACGTGAACCAGCAACGTGCCATTTGAAAGGCGCTTCCGTGCGCTCACCCTCTCCCCTTTTGTCCTCTTTTGCAGGCCGTACCCTTTTGTGTTGTTTTACTCTAAATTCGACGGGCTGGAGATGTGCGTAGATGCCCGCAGTTTTGGAAATGAGGCGCGGTTCATCCGCCGCTCCTGTACCCCCAACGCTGAAGTAGGAATGATAATGAATCCTAATTATCTGGGTTAATGTAGCCATATTGCCTGGTTTTAATAATAATTGCTTCCCTCAGGTACGGCACGTCATTGAGGACGGTATGCTTCATTTATACATCTACTCCTTGAGGCCTATCTCCAAGGGCACGGAGATCACCATCGGCTTTGATTTCGACTACGGCAGCTGGTGAGTGATCGGGAACAAATGTGGCGGTACAGAAAAGAGGCTTTGATGCTTATTGGGCTTCTAATCACGTTTTCTGCTCATCTCTGTGCGGTTAGTAAATACAAGGTGGACTGTGCCTGCCTGAAGGGGAACCACGAGTGCCCGGTGCTCAAGCACAACCTGGAGCCCACGGAGAACCTGGGGGCCGGCGGCAGGCGCAGGGGCAGCCGCAAGGACAAGGAGATGGTCCGGGACGACCAGGGCCAGAACCAGAACGCAGGCGTGGACGGAGAGGGGAAGGGGAAGAGCGTGGGGGACGGCAAGCAGAGGAAGCTCTCCCCCCTCCGCCTGTCCATCTCAAACAACCAGGCAAGACCTCACTTTCGCCGCCGACCCCCGCGCGCTCCTCACCGGCGTCCTGACGTACATACCTGCGACCTACGCATGCGGTTTCCTGTTCGATCTCTTTGAAATGAGATGCGCATGTTTTTTTTTCCCTGTTACTCTTTAGTTCTCCCTTACTCCCATCATCCCTTTATACATCCCACAATGTATTCCCGTAGTTTTGGTTCTCCTCTCGTGACACCTGTTCTGCATGTGTCCACCTGCATTTTCCTCAAATCCAATCAAACAACAGCCTCAAGCTCTGGATGCACTCGCTCCATCCGCCCGTACGGCTGTTTCTGACTCGCCTGTAGGGTTTTTTTGTTTTGTTTTTTTTTTGGAAAAAACAGTTTTTTTTCATGGCGGTGCAGGAAGGTTCTGGGTCTTTGTTCTGGGTGTTTGCGCCCGTTCCCTCACAGGCCCAAAGACGCAGGGGTGAATGAAGTCCCGAGGCTGTTTGTGGTGGTGAACGTAGGTGTTTGACAGCAGCGGCAGCAGCAAGGGAGGTGGACTTGATGCTGAATCAGAGAGTTCCCTGATTAAAGATACAGAACCCCGACAGTGTGTGTACATCATTAGAATGGCTGCGCTGTAGTGGCATATTTGATGGGGACGCCTGAGCTGCGTGACAGGCGTGAGGCAGGAAAAGGAAAGAAAAGACACACAAGCGCTTTAAGCTGTTTGAAGTCGCTGACGCGGCGTCTCGGACCTGAAAGGTAGCAGTGAGGAACACACACCCACGGGCACCTTGTTAGAGGTTCTAAGCAATAATTCTTTTGCTCACGACCACAACAGCGAGTTATCGCCTATGTATGTTTCGGGTTAGCCCCCCCCCCCCCCCCGCCCCTTCCCCTACCCCTTCTCACCTCCCTCGCCCCCCCACTCTGTCCCACGTCCCTCTAGTCTGTAGCCAGACTGATTGATAAGCCGTGATAAAGCGCCATACCCCGCTCCTCTCCTCTTACAGGATCCTGAGTTATATGAGGATCTAGAAGACAAAACCTCCGTTAGCAATGAAGTAGAGATGGAGTCAGAGGAGCAGATTGCTGAGAGGAGGAGGAAGATGGTAAGTGTGCCATGCTAGGGGCTACAGCTTTTTTTTTTTTTTTTTTTTTTTGTCATGCAGCCACCTAGCCAAAAGAGCAACATGAAAACTGTCCCCTGTTGCTCTCGTCGCAACTGTTTCTCGCACAAAGGGTGCAGTGGCTTTATTAGGAGCAGCGCTTCCCTCCCTCCTTTCCATTAAACTGCCCTCCTCTTCATCACTCATCCTCTGCTTTGAACCCCGCCACTGTTGCTGTTTGTTTTGTTTTTTCTTTTTCAGCTTTCGCTCCCGGTGATGTTGATGTTTTTCCCCCGTTGTTTGTTTCGCTTTCTTTCCCAGCGTATGAGTCAGTTCAGAGGCCGCCGCCGCTGCGTGCACGGTGGCAGCACGGTCCTGTCAGAGGACGTGAGTCGCGGGCCGTGGCCTCGCGCAACCTGCAGCGCTGCGGCCGGAGGCGGCCCTTTCCTCCAGCCGTTGCAGCGGGAGTTTAAAATGGGCAATTACTGCTTCAGCTGCTCATTTTTCCTATCTCTGAGAGATGGGATCAAACACACTGACACACACTCGCTGTGGAAATTACCCCGCAGTCAGCTTCATTTCACACAGCGGACCCAAGGTGCAAAGTGCTGACTCATCTTTGGCCAACATTCAGCTCTGCTAATCGACCAGAGATGGCTACAAAGATGAAGGGGGCACTGATGCGGGTGGAGGAGTGGCCTCAGAGCGTGGAGCTTGTTGCCAGGGCCGTATTGACTCGGGTTGATCCAATAGGATTCTTCCTATAGACGGATTCAGGAGAGAGAAAGAGCTTTGGCTTCTTGAACGTTGAACCCCCCCAAAAAAAAATGATCACAGCATGAAGTGGATGCGTGTGGGTGTTTCAAATCTGCCACAACAAGGTGCAGCGGAGTTAGCGCCAGTGTGTGTTGGCATGAAATGGCTGTCTCATTATTGCTTGATCAGACAGAGGGGCCCTGGCTGTGGGGACCCGTGCCTTTTAAGTCCGTTGAATAAAAAGAAAAGTGTAATTTGCAGGTATTAAGCTCCATTATTCTGAGAGTGGAATTGGCTGTCCAACCCAAAGAGGCCAGGCTTTTTTATACATTGAGTAATCAGCTGAAACCAGGAATCATTGGGGTTTTAATAAATGGCATACAATGCGGCTTTTTACTCCACTTTGTACACGCTACCTTCCTTCTATTTCGTTTTGTTGTTGCAGCGTTCAATTTCAAGTCTTTTTTTTTATTTGCCAGGGCTCTTAGGAGATGCGTGTTTTAACAACAAAGATAAAAGCAGGGCCTATAAATTCAGACGGAGCATTTCCTGAATTTCTTCTGCGGGAGACGTTTATTTAACTGGGATCTTTATTGATGTTTGGATAAGTTGTGGCATAAATATTGGTCCAGGAACAAGCGAGAAGCTGCTGAACCCTCTTTGTGTGGGAGCCTTGAAATAAGTGTTTTTTTCCTGGTGTGTGTGTAAGCACCGCCACTTTCATGCTCTGTTTTCTCTTGGCTGGTCTGCCCTTTTCCCTTTTTGTCCTGTATCATTGTGAAAGCTTGGGGGTCACTTCTGCACCTCGTCGTCTGCTCGCAGTCGCGTCGGCTTTTTTTAACGCGCCGCCGCCGCCGCCCTCCTCCTCGAGCCGCGCTCTCGCTGACCTGCGCGTCCTTCGTCTGTGGAACGCACCTTCTGTGTCCGTCTGCAGACTCGGGAGGAGAGAAAGATGGAGGCCATCCTGCAGGCCTTCGCGCGAATGGAGAAGAGGGAGAAGCGCAGGGAGCAGGCCCTGGAAAGAATCGGCAACATCAAGTCGGAGGTGGGCACCCGCGGCGACATCAAGGAGGAGCCCCCCGCCACGCCAGACGCCGCCGACTCTCCGGCTGTCATGCAGGTGAGAGAGGTGGCGACTTGTCTAACTCCTGCGCGCTCTCCTCTCCTGCCACCCTTCCCTTGAGAGTTCACTTCGCCACTCTTCTTTGTAGCCGATTCTGGAGGTCAAAGAGGAGCCGGGGTTAAAACCGGCCAAGGTCAAAGCCTCGAGAAACAGGAAGAGCTTCTCCAGGAACCGCACGCACATCGGTCAGCAGCGCCGGCGAGCTCGCACCATCAGCACTTGTTCAGACCTGACCCCGGGATCTCCGGTCGAGCCCGCGGAGCCTCCCAGCAACGACGCCCCCGAGGGGGAACCGCCCGCCGCCCCGGAGCCGGAGACCGTCTCCGCCCACCTCCCGGAAACCAGCCCCCCCCACAGCAGCTCGCCCGCCCCGGACAGAACCCGCGCTGGGAGCGGCAAGAACTTCAAAACTAAAAAGGTACGCGGGCGCTCCGGGTTCCTCCCACGGCGTTGACGCGCGTCGCTCGGCGGAGGCTGACGGACGTCTCTCTGCTCCAGCACTTTGTGAGCGAGTGGGTTGGAGAGAAGCAGCAGGACCGCGGGGCGGTCAGGACCCCCGAGCCGGCCCCCGAGAGGCCCCTCAGAATAAGCAGCGACCCCGAAGTCCTGGCCACGCAGCTCAACGCCCTGCCGGGCATGGCCTGCTCCCCGCAGGTCTACAGCACGCCCAAACACTACGTCCGCTTCTCCTCGCCGTTCCTGGCCAACCGCAGCCCCACCACCCCCGGAGTCCCCACCGGGAGGCGACGGTCGAGGGAGCTGGCAGAAACGCCGCCAACCACCGGGTCCTGCAAGAAGGTGTGAAACTGACACCCCCGCGTTTCTGTCCTGGAGTCGGAGGGTTGAACCTCCTCAGACCCCAGTTCTGATACACACTCTTAACACGTCTATTCAGGATTATTGGACCTGATAAGTGTAAAGACTGAGAATCATGTTTTAACTATATTTAGAAACAAGTGGTTTTTGGGGACAATGATGTCCACATACAGGGACAATCATGTCCACATACAGGGACAATGATGTCCACATACAGGGACAATGATGGTCCACATACAGGGACAATGATGTCCACATACAGGGACAATGATGTCCACATACAGGGACAATGATGGTCCACATACAGGGACAATGATGTCCACATGCAGGGACAATGATGGTCCACATACAGGGACAATGATGGTCCACATACAGGGACAATGATGTCCACATGCAGGGACAATGATGTCCACATGCAGGGACAATGATGTCCACATGCAGGGACAATGATGTCCACATACAGGGACAATGATGTCCACATACAGGGACAATGATGTCCACATGCAGGGACAATGATGTCCACATACAGGGACAATCAATCTAAATGTGTAATAATATAATGTTTATGGGTCCATGTATGTGGACATTTGGCCCCACACTAAGAAGAATGAGCTTTTATATGATAGGTGACCCAACATCTGATGTCCACGTGTGGACTCCAGGTCTGAGGAGGGTTTACTGATGCTGACTGAGTCTTTCTTCTCTCAGCGGTGGTTGAAGCAGGCGCTGGAGGAGGAGGGCTCCACCAGCCCCGTGAGACGATCGAGCCTCCTCATGCCCTGCGAGGGTCCCCTCAGCCCCTCCATCAACGGAGACTCCGACAGCCCTCTGCCCTACAACGGCACCTGCTCGCTACCAGGTGGGAGGGGGACCTTACACGCACACAAACACACACACACACACACACACACACCAGTTTAACACAGACATGCTGGGTGGTTGAGTGAGTCACGCCTCCCCTCCCACAGAGTTGCCCACACCTTTGAAAAAGCGCCGGTTGAGTCCGTTAGACGCCTGCATGTCCGAGAGCTCCACCCCCTACGGCTCGCCGTGCGCCACGCCCACCAGGGCGGACCAATCCGAGACGCCGGCGACCCCCGTCTTCATGGCCACCCCCCCGCGCCCCCGAGCGGAGGAGACGAACGCCGAAGCCCAGCCCAGCACCCCGACACAGACACTTAACACCCCCGTCGAGGTAAAAACAAAAGACCCCGCCCAGACGCGCCGGCGCACCGCCGACCGCTCTGACCGACGCTGTTCTGGTTCCAGAGCGAATCATCGGTGGAAAACTCCCCCGAGGTCACCCGGAAACCCAGCGTGCAAGAGGTGAGGGAAGCCGGAGGAGTGGCGGTCGCGTCCCCGCCCCGTTTCGACCCTTAACGCCGCTCCCCGTCTGCCCCCCGCAGGCCGACCGCCCGCCCACGTTGGCGCCCTCGCCCTGCGTCAGGGTGACCGGCTCAGACGGGCCCCCGGCGGACGCCAAGGCCTCGGTCCCCGGGAGCCCCCAGCCCCCGGCGCCCGAGCCTTCGGAGTGCGGCGAGGACAGGGCCGACGGAGGGGTTTTGGAAGCCAGCCTGGAGGTGTCGTCGTCCGCAGAGCCGTGCGCTTCCTCGTTCCCGGGCTGGATCAAGAGTCCGGACCGAGGCCCGACTGGACCAGCTGGCCTGAACTTTTCTCCAGTCAACTCCAACCTGCGCGACCTGACGCCCTCGCACACCCTCGAGCCCCTGGCGGCGCCCTTCAGGCCCGAGGCCGCCGCCGCCGGAGCCGCGGCGGGGTCTGCGGCGGCGGCGGCGGGGGCGGGGCCCATGGCGAACGCCCCGGCCCAGTTCGGCGAGGGCCAGGGGCCGCTCTTCTACCCGGGCTCCGAAGACGCCGGGCTCCTCGCCTTCTCGCGCTCCCTGAACGTGGAAGGAAGCGGCGACGGGGGAGGGTCGGCGCAGAATCCCCCTCAGAAGAAAAAGGTGACGAGGGTCGACGCCTTCGTTTGACGCGTCGTTGATACTCGATAAATCGATAAACCACCAGAATTAGAGCCTCAGTTCTCGCCCCTGCTGCCCCCTGCTGGTGCGTCTCGGTACTGCACCTCACGTCCCGCCTCCTCCTTTTCCAGGTTTCCTTATTGGAATACAGGAAGCGGCAGCGCGAGGCCCGACGGAGCGGCTCGAAGACCGAGTGCAGCTCCCCCGTTTCCACCGTCGCCCCTCTGACCGTGGACGCCTTCCCCGTCGGCCTGGAGAGCGGCGGCGGCGGCAGGCCCCCGCGCCCCCGGCCGCCTGCGGCGCCGCCGTCCCCAAGGAGCCCCAGCCGAACGAGGAGGCGGCGGACGCGTCCGGGGAGCGGGGGGAGAAGGAGGAGGGGCAATGGTAGGACCCCGGTCCGGATTTTTTTTTCCCGCCGCCCTCCCGCTTCACCCGAACTGAGCGACGGTTTTCTCGTTGTGCGCAGGACGTCGTCCACGTCGGTGGAGCAGGCTCGCGAGCGCGGCTACCACCGGGCGCTGCTGCTGAGCAAGGACAAGGACGCAGGTGAGGCCGGGCAGAGGCGGGGCCGCGGTTACCGCGGCAACAGTCTATGGTTAAAAAAAAAAAAAAAAGCGAAGTTCCTGATTTTTGCGCTCGCCCTCCAGACGCGGAGGCGGAAGGCGGAGACGCGTCGGCCCCGAGGGACTGCCCTTCGCCGGGGCTTCAGAAGACCCCGACCCCCACGGTAAGCCTGCGCGCCGGGCGCCGCCCGCCGCCCCGCCCCGCCGCATCGGCGAGTAACGCTGTCTCTGTCGCAGCCCTGCTCCCCCGGCCCCCCGGGCCCGCCCCCAAGCCGGACGACCAAGGACGAGGAGAGCGACGGACAGCCCCGGGCGGCGAACCCCGCCGCCAAGCCCAAGGCCACGCCCCTCACCCCCACCAAGCTGCACGCCACGCCCCTGCCCTCCTCCCCCGTCCACTACCCCGCCCCCCCCCACCTCCACTCGCCCAAGCCTCAGCCTCAGGGTTCTCCCTACCGCAGCCAGAGGGCGCTGTTCCCCGCTCAGACTCAGCCCCAGCCCCAGCAGCAGGCCCCCCCCGGCCCCGCCCCCTTCTCCCAGTACAGCACGCAGGGCGCCCCGCCGCCCCCCCCGCCCCCGCCCGCGCCGCCGGCCCCCGCCTCCTACTTCCCCAGCCCCAGCCCCTCGGCCGCGGGCCCGTTCCCCGGGTTCAAGCCCGCGGTCACGCCCCCCTACCCGCCCGGGTCCCAGCCCCTGATGCAGCCCCTCCCCCACAACGTGCACTACCAGACCTCCGCCGCCCCGCCGCCCCCCCCCCCCGCCCCCCACCCCATGTCGGGCCCCACCCTCCTGCACGTCAACATGCAGCCCCCCCCCATCCAGCAGCACCAGCTCATGCTGACCGCGGCCCCGCCCCCTCCCCCGCCGCCGCAGGGGCAGAACCCCCAGCAACAGCCCCCCCCCGGCGGCGGCGCCCTGTTGTCCCTCACCCCTCCGCCGCCGCCCCCCGCCCCCCCGCGCCCTCGACCGGCGCCCCCATGCAGCCCCACCACTTTCAGAACTTGGGGGGGTTCCAGCCCGCGTTGTTGCACCCAGGCGCCGCCGCCAACCCGTCGGTGCCCCCCTCCACCTACCCCCCGCCCCTCCAGCAGACCGGACTGCCTCCGCCCCCCCCCCCCCCAGCAGACTCAGCAAGGCCAGGTCCAAGCCGTCGCCTCCCAGATGCCCTCTGGGGCCCGCGGGGCCCCCGCCTCCTCGGCCCCCTTCCACAGCTCAGGGTACCTGAGCACGGGGTGGCACTGACGCCCCCCCAGCAGCCCCCCCCCCAGAACTCGTCCAGAGAGGGGCGTGTACATGACCTGTACATACGTTTTCTATGTTCCTGAACACACGGCCAGTGGAAAAACAGCGGGATTGGATACTTTGAAAAAAAAAAAAAAGAAAAAAAAAAAGGACGGAAACATTTTTAAAGAAACGGACGGTGACAGATCTTCAAAATAAAAACAAAAAACTGTTGGATGAAGATGGACGTTGCTCCCCTGGTGCTCACACCCCCCCGTGTCTCTGCCCCCCCCCCCTCTGTTTTTATATATCCACTCAGAGGAGAGGAGCGCGCTCTCCCGTGTCCCGTTGTAACACCCCTGCACTTTGTTTATCGATGGACATTCCAGCCTGTACTCCTCCTCTTCCTCCCCCTCTTCCTCTTCCTCCCCCCCCCCAGTCAGTTACTCCTTTTTGCTACTTCTTTCTCGTCTGTCGTCGGTTCTCTACACGCGTTTGTTTTAACCTAGAGGCTCATTATAGCAAAGCATTTTTTTGTATAGAGAAAAAAGACAATTATTTTTTTTATTCCTCTGTCTAACAATAAATATCTGTTCACCGCTGCAGATTAAGAAAAGACCCATTTGTAGGAGCCTGCCCCCCCCCACCCACTGGGTGGCCGCACTTGTGTGTACGCCCGAGTGTGTGTGTGCGCGTGTGTGAATGAGGAGTGTGTGTGTGTGTGTGTGTGTGAGGTTTGGTGGCAGGAGTGGTTGGAATCTCCTAAAGTAGGCAGAGTGGTCCTGGGACGTTAGCGGTTTATTTTTGAATATCAATGGTTATTTGTAGAAAGTGTAATTTAATGTATAGGTGGTTTCTCCAGCTTTCACCAGGAACAGTTTGTAAATATTTGCTTTTTTTTCTTTTCTATGCTTGTACAATTCGCTCCCATCCTTTTTTTTTCTTTTTTTTTTGAAATATGGTTGTACATACGAATACTCTTCTTGGCAAAGCTGAATGTTTCTGTGACTGTAGCATTACTTTTATTTCACCCCCCCCCTCTCTGTTTCTCTCTTTAACTTTTTTATTATTTGTGTGTGAGTGTATGTTTTCGTGGAGGGGAGAGACTCACAGACACTGCACTGGTGGCTATTTTCATGGTTCATTATAATAAATCACTGTTATGACAGTTTTATACAACCTGTGTCGTGTCCCTGCAGAAAACGCATCCACCCGCTTACCAGCGCTGACAAAAATCACCTGACAGAGGTGTTTTGATGCAGATATAGGTGCCAACCTACCTATACATGAAGTAAAAAGCGGTTAAATCACTTAAATTTATGGTTAAAACAAATGAATAAAGGCTGTAAAAGCAAAAAATACCCAATATGACCCACCAGGGGGCGCTAATACATATATTTAAAAATGTATATAAATATAAATTTGAGGAAAAAACACTTGAAATGTGCTTGCTCTACTATAGAAGTGTCTTAAATAATTATATATTATATATATTAAAAATTCGTTACTTTAAAAGGGCCTTTTTCCCTTTGCCTGTAATTCCCCGCTTTGGCCACCAGGGGTCGGTACATGAAAACTAAAGCACTCGCAGATATTTCTCAACAAATAACCTGTAAATGACCTTGTAAATGAGTTCACCTTGTAAATAACAACGAACATTATGTTAAAACATAATCAAGTAAACAATAACGCTGTTGGGCCGTCCGAAATGCGACGATTTCGTCTTTATTTTTCGCAGACAAACACACAAACTCCTTCCTATCGACAGTGATAATATCAAAGGAGGCACGTTCACAGGGGACATGTTGCTGCTTCACATTTAAAACTATTCTACACTTTAATTTTATAAAAGTATCCAAGAATAACAAAACTGGGAAATTTGCAAACAGCTTTCTGCCTGAGAGTTGTGGTTCGCTATAAGTAAACAAGCTTCACCCCCCAACAGTAAAAAAACAAACTTATTCAAGTCTTTTGTAGAATAATTTTAATTTAAACTGAGTTAAATTTAATGTTTTTATTATGGAATCATCAACTTTGCCAGTTTGATACGTGTTTAACAGTTTGGTTGCTATGGTAACGTTCACGATTTTCTTTAACGGCTGTCACAAACTAATGTATAAAAGCCTAAGTTAACCAAGAATGTTTCTATAAAGGCTGCGTTCGTTATTCAGTGGTTTCTATATGAGTGGCAGCTTAATTTAAGCTTACGTGGCATAAAGTTTCATATTGAACTCTTTACCAGAAAGCAAATTAGCAAATTTCCCTTTCCGTGTTTTTAGATTAATATTTTTAAAAGTGTTTCTCTTTTATATGGAAGCCCGTTTCCGCCACTTGAACAATACAAATAAGATACACTAAATCAAAATTATGAGGCTAAAATTATAAAACAGTATCCCAAATATCTCATAATTATGAGATACTATCTCAGAATGTTGACTTACTATCTCCTAATTTTGACTTCATTTCATAATATCTCAAATTTGGCTTAGTTTCTCATAATTATGAAATACTATATCATAATTTGAATTTAGTGTCTCAAGGTATCTAATCATTTTGATGTAGTATCTCATAATATCTCATCATTTTGACTGCATCTCATCATATTTCCTCACTTTGACTTAGTATATCTTCATTTTCTCATCAGGTGGTGAAATCGGGCTTCCACACTTTCGTACAGTCATATAGTCACGATAACAGTTTTCGACTCCATCCTCCCGTGAGGAGGCTCTTTTAGCGTAGCAACAGTGAACACGACAGGCCCGAAACAGAAACCACGTGGAAATTATCGAAATCTTCACGTCACGTCCAGCTCGTCTTTCCTGAAGCCCTTTTGAGTCCATTGACGACGTCGGGGGGACGACTATGGCACACGCTAATACTGCAGTGGTGAAACTTCAAAGAGACGTAAAATATCTGAACAAAACTTCACGTTAGTGTCTTCGATTCAGTCGCGGGTGTTTTTTTTATTACAAGAGAGCCGCCGTCTGTCCTTCGCCGATGCCGTTCAAACGGGGGTACTTCGTTGACAAGAGCGATGTGACGCCGCCGTGACCTCCGGCCTGTTTCGCTCCGATTTGTGTCAAATTCTGGATAATTCACTTTGATCTGATTCAGTTTGAGCGTTCCTGTAGCTCCGGGCCTGCAGCAGAGTTACCACAGGATCAGTGTTCGTCTCTCTCTCTCTCACACACACACACACACACACACACATACACAATTCAGTCTGAACAGCAAGACAACACGTGTAAACACCAAAAATGAGTTTTTAAGGAATCTGAGATGAGCGAGGAGGCTAATTTAAACGCATCGTCTCTGTTCCTCTTCCTCCTCCTCTTCCTCCTCTTCCTCCTCTCCCACATGCCAGAGCTGTAGGGTCCGTCCACGCCAGTTGACTCCCGAAGCTGATCATCGTATCCAGGTAGCACCACCTGCAGCATCAATGGAAGATAACATGAAAACCTCCCCCTTTTTCTGGGGCGTGTGTCGGATTTGGCGACACCCAGAGGCGAGGGTGCGAACTACAACTTACTTTTCTGTTGAGTCGGACTTTTCCGGGTGTTATATGGCGTTATTCCCGCTCTCTGTGGGGGGGAGGTAGACATGATTCAGCAACATTCCCACCGGCAGGTGGCAGTACATCAACTATCCGTAGGGGTCACCGCCCGCCCCCCCAACCTCCCACTTTTTATTCCCTCCCCTCTTTCCACCTGCCTCCTCCTCTTCCTCACTATCCCACTGTCTTCATTACACTGGGTTTTTCATCGTCCCGGCTGAAAGGACGTGATTCATCGGGACGCTCTGGCAGCGAGCGGCGTAAACAGCCATTAGTGATTCATGAGTCTGTCCAGCAACCCCCCCCGGCTTCCATTAACCCCTGATTCCCCTCGCTGCGTCCACCTTTACCTGCGTGTTCCTCTCCCTTCCAAGGGAGCAAGGGACAGCTTTCAGGGACCCCAGAGAGGCAGAAAAATACTCATGTTGATCCTAATTTAGCAACTTTTACACTTATTTTAGCCCTCAATGTCTTCAAAACCAGCAAATTCTAATTATTTTTTACATAAATGTGAACAAAGACGGGTTAGAAATGTTAAAAAAACGCTGTTAGCTAAACATATATTCATTTGGGGAGGCAGAAAATCAACCGTGTCACCCATAAAAGGGAAATATTTGTCACATTTGTGAGCAAAAGTGGGTTTCTTACTGTCGCCCAGCAGCTCCTCAGACATGAGACTGTCCTGGCGGTTGCCCAGGACGAAGGCCAGGAAGGACAGGATGAGCGCGTCCATGATGCCCATGATGGCGAGGATGTAGGCCCAGCGCATGGAGCACGCCCCCAGGGTGTACTTGTCCGTCTGCTCGCCGCACATGCGCTTCACCTCGTCGCTGTCCCAGCCGTCCGGGTAGATCATGCAGCCCAGGATCAGACAGGTACCTGGGCGAGGAGGCGGGCACACAGGTGACCAGGGCCATTAACAACGTTAGTGATACACACAAACGCCGTTAACCGGATTAACTAAGATTCCTAATGGATACTCAAACAACGTTTATTTAATCATCTCATCGTTGCTGCATGTTTGGAGAAAGGGGGCGGGGCTAAAGGGATCACACCTGAGCGAGCGGCGCAGCGAGGATGCTCAGATAAATCACGTTAAAAGGGGACGTTGACAAAAGCGGAGGGGAGCCGGAACGGAGGTGCCGAAGCGATCGGGAGGTGTGAGGCGAATGCGTCCGGCCTTGTTAGCCGGCGGCCGCAGAAGGCGGGAGAGCCGTCGTCTGAAAACGCGCCCGTGCACGCTCCCCCGCCGGGTTTCCATGGCGACACGCGGCTGCTGTGGAAATAGAAAGTTTGGTTGCCGAGCATCGGCGCCGAGAGGTGTCCGGGAGAACGAGCAGACGCCAATAAAAAAGCCCCACGCTCACAGCCGGATTCAGATTTAGCTCAGGAATCCGGAAAATCCTGATTCAAGAGCGTTCCTTGATCCAGATCCTGGAACTACATTTCCCAGAAGCCCCTCTATTTTCCTGGACTCCCATTAAATTCATTTCTTTCCATTATTGCACTCTCCTCTCCCCCAAACTTGTGAATTAATCATAATTTGTGCAGCGATGCCTCCTGGGAAACGTAGTCTTCTTCGGGCGTTCGAGCCTGGTTGAGATTATGACGCTCGCTCGTCTTTAATCTTCATCCGTTCAAAACGCGCTCGGAGCGCCGACTATGGCGAGAAAACCTCAAAGTGGTGCCCCGAAGTCATCCATCCCGGACGTCTCTACGCCGACCGCTGATGGGGGGGGGCTGGGTTTCTGGCTCCCCCAACGGCGGCGAAGGCGCGGTCACGGCCACGTGGCGCCTTTATTTAACCGCGTCTTCCGCGGCGCATCAGCCGCGGTTCCTCGGGCTCTGGTGCAGCGCTCGGGCCTCTCCCGTGGAACCAGCGCGCTCCTGCAGGCTTTCCCTTTTTCTTTTCTTTTTTTTCCCGCCTGTAATATTAATAGAAACGGTTGCGCGCCGCTTCGCCGCGAGTCTCGAATCTCCCACGGAGCTCGACTCGGAGATGAAGAGCGAGGGATCAAAGGGGCTCCGGGGCTCCTCTGAACGCCCGAAGATGCCCATCTCCGCTCCGCCGAATCGCCGGCCTGTCGTCACCTCCGCCTGGTCGTTGCAAGCTTTTGCATAGAGAATCGATTTTTTTTTTTTTTCCTCAACGCGGTCCTTCAAAGAACCGACCGAGTCCGACCCGAGCCCCGGGACGACAGGGGAAGTCTTTGATCTCGGTGGGAACGGGTTTGATCTTTCATCTTTGTTGCGACAAACAATCGCGCGAGTGGCGTCGACGCGCGCTCGGCCCCCTCGTCTCCGTCTGCGTCAGCCGCCGCCGCGGCGCTCGGGCCCTAAATAATGAAGCGGCGCTTTGAAACTCGCAGACACTCGCAGCCTTCAAACGCGCCCGTTTCATCTGCGCGGAGCAGATGAGCCGCTCAGGTTCGCCCGATTCAGGCCGAAGAGGAGGAAGATGGACGGCGATGAGGCGCAACTCGCCCCCCCCCCCCCTCGTCCCTGCTCCACGGACACCTCGATTCCGCCTTTTCTGTCCGGAGGCTTCAGCTCCGAGGTTCCGAAATGTCCACGAATTCCTCAAAAGCTGATTCGTGGCCTTGCGCCAATGCTTTGTCTTTGATGTGGCCACGCCCGGCTTTGATGTCACCGCCTGCTGGGGCGCGTGGGAGCGCAGTGAAGCAAGCCTCCGTCACTTTCCCTTTAATTGCTGCTGAATCATTAATGCTCGGAAAGGAAATTCATCTTTTATTGAGGCTACAAGAGAATTTGCTGTTTTAGAACTTTGTGGGAACACACACACACACACACACACACACACACACACGCACACACATTCACACTCAGCTGGCGACAATCAAAGGAGGAGGCGCACTAATCTGGATCTCTGTCCCGCCGTCACGCTGATGGCGGCGGCTCATTACGGCGCGCCTCACAGCTGGCGTGCTCCGGTCCAGGTGTTTGCGGCGAGCTCATCGCGTACGCGCCCCGCATCGACGCCGAGGTGCAGCGTGGCGGAGATTATTACGCCGGGTTAATTAGGGCAGAAACTGGCAGACACGAGCGAACCTTCTGCTGTGATCCGTGTGTGTGTGTGTGCTGGTTTTCCTACACGTGTGGGGTCCAGCATCAGCACGGGGCCCTTCATCCCGAACACCACGTTCACGAGTGAGCCGGAATATTCAAGCGATCGCGCGAATGGACGGAGGTGCCCTGTGCGCCTCCTCTGCCTCGTTCACGCGGCCATTTGACGCGACGCTCGCGTGGATTTCCCCGTTCCCACGTGTTGCGGCAAGGGTGGAAAACAACGCGGATAAATAGCCCTGAACAGGTTATACACGGCAAACCCATCACCTGTGGAGGAGCAGAAAGAGATTTACCATTAAGAGGATCAAATGAGTGAATAATAATGTCAAGGGAGCTTAAAATAAAGCGCAGGCCCCAGATTACCAGGTCTTAAAATGAGTCAAGTGGTCAAATTTCACATTTACTCCTGAAATTTTCCCTCTGTGGATTCGCTTTTTTGATTTTTTTTCCCCCCGAATCCGGCCTAATTCCTGCCCGGCGGGAGCCCGACACTCAACATCGTTTGCATTCATCACGCCACCGACACCTGCCGCAGACGTCGGAGGACGGCGGCGGGCCCTGAGGGGCGGAAGGAGAAGATACCTTCGTCTCGGTGGGCGAGTCGGGGGGGATTACGTCCTGAGACGCAATAAAATTGATTGAGGCCCGAATTTACAATCTAATCATCTGAGAGTGGAGGGGGAAGCTCGCAGCTGAGTGCCAGTGCGACGGGGATTTATGTCCTCGCCGCCTCCGTCGCGTCCCGGGGGAACGAGGCGCTCAAGGTCACGCGGGTCAAACAGAACCGAGGCACCGCCTCAGAAAAGACGGCCGAGGCCTCCACTTGGCGAGCAGGTCTTAAAAACCCCCCTCCCTGGGCGACGTTCGCCTACTTCTGTGGGCGATCAACTGGTTTAACTGGGCGTCAGGTGTTTCCAGTTCTCCAGGAAGAATCCTTGATGAGGGTCCGCGGTCGATCCACCCAAAAACGATCGTGTTTTTTGTTTGTTCCAGCACTCTCCGGGAGGTCGACTGTTCCTCGCGCAGCTCCTGTGGAAGGCGCGGCCCCCCCGCTGCCCCCCCAGGAGACCTTCCTCAGAAGCCGCATCCAAACAGAGACTTCTGGGCCCGCCTCCGTTTGAAGTTTGTTTTCCCGGGTTTAATCACCGACTCTGATTCCGGCACAAACCCGCGGTGAGGACGGGAGCCCCCCCCCGCTGCTCCGCTCTCGTGGGCGAAGCCCCTCGCCCCCCCCGCGCCCCTCCACCCCCCACATCTATTTTCCACCGGTCGTCACGCGTTAACCAAGCAGATGTTGCTCAACAGCTGCCCGCCATCCCGAGGAGCAGACCTGCCGTTCCGCGTTGCGTTCGGGGTCCAGCGGAAAAAGCGGGTTTTTCCCAGCGTGAGGGGCAGCTTCCGGTCCGCCGGCCGCTCGTTGCGTTTGATGGGCCGTTCCTTCGGCGCCCCGTCCGTCCCCTCAGACGTGGCGACGCCGCGCTCCGAGTGGCGGGCGACTCCGGCGCCTCTGAATCTTTAACGCTTGTCCTCGTTTTCGCTCCAAACGCGGCCGCCTTTGAAGTCGGGCTGATGGGAATTGCTCCGCTCCGTTTCAGTGACTTCTAATGTGTCTCTGATCTGCGCTGATGGTGGAGGAGAACATGTTCTCCCCCTTTTTTTTTTCTTTCTTACTTTAAAGTCTTCCATCCGCCGATGAAGAACGACGTGAGAGGAAAACATGGAACCCTGCTGGACCGCCGGAGGCTCATCTGATGGACGGACGCTGGAGGAACGTGAGGCAGCTTCAGCCGACCTGAAGCCCGCGGCGGATCCACAAAGTCACCTTGAAAGCATCGACCCAAAGAGCTGCCTCTACAGCACACGCGCTGGAGAGTGAAAGACTGAAATCTGGGGCAAGAGTTAAAACTTTAACCTGGAAAGAATCGATTGTGAAAGTCAACTTACATGGACGGGTGGAATGTCTTCTTGCTCTACTGTCACAGTATCGATGTTGATGTTTATCTCTGTCATCAAACGTGTGTATGCTGTCTTTACCTTTCCTTTTGAAGCTTTTAGTAAAAGTCCTGTCAGGGCCTGGCGCACCTCCTCCCCCATAGGGGGCGCCCACCCTGTCCTGGGACCAGCGGGAGGTCGCGCACCTGCGCTGGATCCCGGGATTACCCGCCTTCTTAAGGCCCGTCCGTTGTTGGTCGTTTTGGATTTCTCCCCCGTCTGTCTCCCGTCCTGCCGTCGACTCGCCCTGGACTCTCCCTCCAGCCTGTGTCCCGGTAACTCCCGTGTGTCCAGACTCCCCGCTTGTCCGTTCCCCGGACTTCCCGGTTTGTGGGGATTTAAATTTGTTCCTTTGACTTTTCCCATGCGGGTGACCTTTTGTGTTGGCCCGAGAGCCCTTGTCCCCTCCTTGTGTTTTTTAAACCCTCGTTCCCCCTCGTTACCCTGCGTCTGGGTCCACCCTCCGTCCCGTGGAACATGACAAGTACAAGGGAACGCCTTGAACTAAAAGTCCCACCTGCCTGTGGGCAGGTTGATTATTTAAAAAAGCCTAGATAGGTTGGTTTAACCACTGATAGAAATGGTAAAAGTTGAATAATGGAGGAAAACATGGTACAAAGGAACGAAATGAAAGGAGGAGCCCGGGGTGAAGTAACTCCAAGCTCCAAATCGTACAAAAGGTGGAGAGTTCTTGTAAGATCTCAGACTCAGCCCGGGCTACCTCTCATGCATGGTGAATTGTACATTTTGTCAAACAACCATCATCGCACCGTGACCCAGCTGAACTTGACTCATCATTCGACCCAGTTGTGGGTCCTCATTGCGCCTTTAGTGCTATAACTGACCCAGTGTTTTAAAGTAAAATACAAATTTATTGAAGTAATTCGACTTAAAGATAATCTACAACAGCGCGAGCTCGCCGAGCTGCCCGAGAACGTCGGTGATACGACACACGTTCGCCTTCGGAGCCCCTCGATCCGTGACCTTTGGAGATCAGAGGCTGTGAACAAACCCCAGAGCGGAAGGGAGCGCCTGAGAAAAACACGTCAGTCAGGGGTTCGAGAGCCTCCACCGAGGACGGCTCTCCACCCACGTCCTCCCAGCGGTCCTGAGAATATTCCACAGGGACTCAGACGCTTCCGTCTCGGAGGAGAGGAAGACCAAAGGGAGCGGGGACGGAGTCCAGCGGGTCAACAGCTGTCCTCACCAAACCCTCTCAGATGGGCGTTACTGTAAATGTCCCTCAAACGTCCCCCTGTCTCGAGGACAGGCTGGGATTTGGTCGCTGGGAGCACCGCACCAATCTGGATTAGAGATGATCAAAACAACATAAAAGCAGCCGTTCACTCATGGCTGCAAATCTTAAGGTGTCTTTGGAAAACCGAACTTCCTGTGGAGTTTGGAGTTCACCTGAAGTCCACCTGGGCAGATATAGATATATATATAGATATATATATCTATATATATCTATAGATATATAAATAAATATAAATATTTATCTATATATCTATATATAGATAAATATTTATATAACTCATCTTCCTCACAATAGCGCAGCATGGACTCAGTCCTGCGTCCTCCTGTCATCACAGATAAGCGTTCCTCCCTCTTTCTGCTGTTTTCCAGACTCCAGCCTTCGCCGAGGCGTCGCCTCCATAAATCAACGTGAGTCCTCTTCGCTCCGGGGCAGCGACAGCGAGGTGTCAAAACAGGCCGACGTATGATGGAGCGCCCGTCTCCGCGACACCAGCGGGCAGCGGCCATCGCTCATTAGCTCAGATGCTCGCGCGTCCGGGGGGGTATCAGTCAAGCGGGCCGGCGCCGCTGCGCGCGGGGGCTCGTCCGACGGCGTTTTCAGATGGGTCAGTGTCCTTGCACAGCTGCCTAAATCATCCGTCTGTCTCCGCCGTGCGGACATCTGTCCGGTCTGGAGGACGTTCAGTCCTGCACCGACTGGTAGCAAATGAGAGGAGGGTCTTTCAGGCGTTTCTGAGGCCAGGACTGGCCACCAGGGGGCGTTTTCTTATTAAAAACTCGCTTTGTTTTCATGAGAAACGCGTGAAAATAATCTGGATTAAGAGCGGGGAGGACTTTGAACTGCGTTCAGATGCGTGCTCATTTTAGCCTCCAGCTGGGAGGAACGGTGGGAACGCTTTCACGGCGCCCTTCACCCTCAGGTCCTAATTAAGAGGAGCTAAACTTGCTTCATCTCGTAATTAAGAAGACGGGAGGAGATGAGGTCGCTCTGGAGTAACCGTACAGTGGAAACAGCTGGAGGAGACGCAGATCCCGCTGGAGGGGTTCACCGTATTCTCATCGTCTTTGTGGTTCCAGTTAGTCGGGATTCACTTTAGAATGTACCTGTGGCCACCGATAAGACCCGACTGAAGTTGTTTTTCGTAATTAATGAGTCGTATCGGGGTCCAGAGGGAGGGATTCTCTGCTTTTCCCTACAAAATGTGCTAAATCCTGTGATTTTAGGCTGCGTCGATGGAATTTCTGATCAGGATCTGCGTTGTTTCAGGCTGCGGCGAGCCCAGTTTTCCAAGATTCACGAGAGTCTGATCCCGAAAAGCACCGGAAAATGGCGGCTTCATGGAGGCCTCAGATAACTGACAGATGGTTAAAAGTGTCCTCCAGATGCGGCGGAAGGATTCCCACGCGTCGCGTCTGCACATCTGTGAATAACGAGCTGTTGTTGGAAACACAGGCGCTGCCGTGTCCTCTGAGACGAGCGCGCGCTCCTCGAGACGCTCGCGTTCCCCCGCTGGGGGGATTCGAGGCCGATCCCCGGCGCCGCGGCGCCGCCCCACCCCCCCCTCTGGGACGCCGTGCAGCGGGAGGAGGCGGCAGATCAGGGAACCAAAGCGCAGCGTCGGGGGACGGCGAGGAGAACACGGGCGAGCGCGGTGGGGGTCGCCGACTCCGGGGATGTCAATCACGCCTCGTTTCCGGGTCCGATCCGGCGCCGCGAGCTCTGCTGCTCGCCAACTCCCACCTGATTAGGGCGCGCGGAGACTCTGGGAAGGACTTCGTTATCTCCACATCACCTCCAGCGCCTCCTCCGGGGGCCGACTGGACACTTCCCGTCACCCCCCCCCCCAACACCAATTGAGGGGGCGGTGGGCCTCGTCTCTGTCTCCGGCCTCAGCGAGAACATGAAACGAGCAGCTCTCATGAATCTTCCATGGCGCCCGCTTCTGGCGGCGGCTGCAGAAGCCACGGCGGCCTCGCGCGCGCTCGAGCGGCGCTCTTCAGGAAGCTTGTTGCTCCGCCCGCGAGCGGCTGTAATTAGACGCTCGGGTCGCGGGGTTTTTAATAACGGCGGCAGGATTTCACACATCGATCCCCGCGCATCACGAGCCTCCTCGCGCCTCCAGGAGCGCTTAGCAACAGTCCGGAGTCGTGCGGTAAACGGGAGATCTGGTGTTAAATCGAGCCCTTAAATCAAATTCGAAGCAATAGGTCCGCACATTCATCCATTTGGATCCCATTATTCTGATGATAAAGAGCTTTTTTAGGTCTGAATACACACGGATAGACACACACTGGCCGATTCTCCTGAATGTGTGTGTGTGTAAACGTGTCTTATAAATCATAAATATATGATACATGAAATGGTCCCGTTCAAATCTGATCTAAACCTGCGTCATTAACGATGCCTTATCTGATTCTTCGTGCTCCAACAACCGCGTAAAACGGCACGAACGTGTAAACGCAGCTTTTACAACGGGGGGGGGAGTTTCCGATTTTAAACGATCCTTTCATTCCCAGATGGCAGCTCGACGTTCCGGGATGCTGAAGGGCCCTTCGGAGCATCTCTGAATGGAAGGAAACCTCTGTGGCGGCGTGCGCGTCGCGACGGTAAAGTGAGCGCGTTTGCGCCTCCTCTCTCCAGGTGAACCCGAGGATCCGCTCCCTGGAGGATAATTACGGTCTGCGGGCTCTCCGTGTCATTTTCCTTCGCCCGCGAGGCTCCCCCACTCCGCCCCGTCTCACATAATCTCTCTCTCAGCGCTCGTTTCGTGTCCTAACCAGTCTGCAATCAAGGCTGTCACTCACACTTTAGGCTCTAAATACCTTCGCAAATTCCCCAATCAGACACACTCGTGCGTTGCCTCCGACCTCCCGGTCCGCCGGGGCTCAGCTAATCTCCAACTCCTCATCAGATGCAATTATCGGCAAGTTCCAGCAGCGCGCACAAACGTAACCTCGCCGGTATCGGAGCGGCGCCTCCCCGCGTCTGCACACCCCCCCCCATCTTGACGGCGATTTCACGTTAGGGTGTAAACACCCTCCTGCTCCCAAGCTCCACAACCCTCCAAGTATCTGACTTCTAAACTCTACTTCAATTAAAAGCTTGATTTCGAGCCCCTCGAATGTGACAAAGCTAAACACACGACTGTTGTTTGCGAGCACAGGGAGCGCTATCGTATGCTAGTACAGCGGGACCTCGACTCACGAACGTCTCTACGAGCAGAATGTTCAGGTTACGACACGTCTCAACGGGAAAATATTTCCTCTTGTTACGAAAGAAATTTCAGGATACGAAAGGCAAAAACACGCTACCGCTGCTACTCGCAGCTCGCGGAGTTTAGCGAACGTAAACGTGCTCGTAGCTGCTCTGCCATTGGCTGTTGCCTAGCAACGTCCTGTCATCCCATTGGCTGGGAGGGACGTCGACATGTACAGGTGTGTGTGTCCCAGCGTGGTCTTCGTTTAACTTTTATTCGCTATGGACCCCAGGAAAGTGATGGAGAGAAGCGAAAGAGAAGGAAAGAAGAAGAAGAGAGCTTTTTTGTCCGTACAAACGAAGCAAGAAATAATAGAAAAGCATGAAAAAGGGATGCGTTTGGTTGATCTCTCCAAAGAATACGGCCGTAATACATCGACGATAACACGGTATTAAAACAACGTTGGTTGCTAGTAATGACGGCTATCGTAAGATTAGCCTGTAATAAAGTTCATGTTGTTCCTGGAGAAGCCTTGAACTGAATTCATACATTTATTATGCGCTAATCTAACTGTAACATGTATTTGTTACATGTTTTGATGCATTTTTAGGATTTATAAAATTATGTCCGAATTTTTGGGGGCTTGGAACGGATTAGGGCATTTACGTGGAAAACGCGTCTCTACTTACGTAATTTAGGTTACGAAACAACTTCTGGAACCAATTAATTTTATAGGTAGAGGTCCCACTGTATAGTGTCGTAAAGTCAGCCATCAGGATGGTCTGATTCATTATTTTAACTGTTCTAGTCCTCCAAACAACGATAATCTAACATAATCTGTTCCTTATTATGCATAATTAGTTACATTAGTGTGATAAAATAATTAATTATGGTTCTTTTTTCCATCACAACGGTGGAAAATTCTGCGTTTCTGGCCTCCAGTCGAACCATCGGAGGCTCCAAAATCCTCTGGAGCAGAAGCTTTTCCGAGGCAGCTCGGGAACGCTCGCCGTGAAATTTTTCGCGCAAATTGACGTCGGCGTCCTCCCACGGCGGCGTCTGATATGCGAGCCAGCTGACGGGCAAATGCGACGGCTTTAGTTCCGCCTCAGACGGCCTGGGAATGCTTTGGAATCCCACCCCTCCGCCCCCTCGGAGTGCCTCGCCCCCCCGCCGGGCGACGCGGCCTCGCGCGTTCAACGAGAGACCTCGATCGAGCGTCGGGTTCAAAGCCGTTTTTAGAAAGGGGGGGGGGGCTGACGAGGAGCCACAGTTACGTAACAGGAAGCGTCTCACGATCACGTGTTGTCCCTTTAAAATCCTCATTAGTGAAAGCAGGTGATCCCTTTCTTAATCCTCAGACTTAGAATCAGGCTGGAGTCGAGATCTGAGCGCTTCAGCCGACTTGGCCGACTCGTCCCGTCTGCCTCGACCGGGTCTAGAACCGCCCTGCCTTCGCTTTAAAAAAAACAACATGCACACACACACACACACACACACAAACCCAAAAACGAAGGTCTGCAGCCAGCAGGGAACCAGCTGAGCACTTTTGGAGAGAGGGAGCAAACGGAAAGAGTGTTTCATTAAAAACCCTCAGGTGTTGGCGCGGCTCGGATTTTTGCTGCTAATAGCTTCTACTTATGTGTGTGTGTGTGTGTGTGTGTGTGTGTGTGTGTGTGTGTGTGCGCGCCTTACATCCCTGCAAATCCTTCCAGGCTCTTCCGCTTCCTCATTAAACGAGCGAGAAGATAAAACAGGTTGTTGTCACACCTCAACTGGCGTCGCCGCCAACTCGACTCGCATCAAAGGCTTGCTTTGATCTCCCATCAACGCCTTCCTTTTTTCGCGGGACCCCGAGCCGAGCCCCGCCGGGTCGGAGGTCCTGGGTCTCGACGATCGCCCGGTCCGATCATTCCGCCTCATAAACCTCGAGGACCGACAGTTCCGTGTAATTCTATTGACAGAAATAGCAAGACGTCCTGTTCGCCCCCCCCACGCTTCATATCGCCCCCCCAGACGCCGAGGCGGCGATAAGCAGCGCGCTGGGCTCTGCTATCTGGAGAGGTGTAAAATTGAATAACCGCCGGTGCAGAGAGCTTTCACATGTAATAATATCAGCGTTATCGGGGAAACAGAGGGCCCGAGGCCCCCCCGGGGCCCCCCCCCTACAGCCGGGCGGCGCTTGGACGATGAGGAGCGGGGCTCGTGGAGCGAAAGGGGGCATCTGTCCACGCCGTGGCGGTCTTTACGTGTGTTTGTATCAGCGCGCGGGGGGTGGCAGATGGTCGCTGCAGCTCTGGAGGCTGCCCGGGCTCCCGAGCACCGATGAGCGGCGCCGCGGCGGGGCCTCGCTGACCTCAGCTGCTCGTTATCGTTGTCAGTGATGCTGCGTGATTCGCCGTCCTCAGCGTAGCTTTGGTGTGTGTGTGTGTGTGTGTCGGGTGGGGGGGGGGTCAGAGCAGTTTAACCACCTGATCCCAGCTCTTTACCGCCTGTTTCTTCTCGTTTTGTGTCATTTTTCGTCTCCGATTCGCCACAAATACGTCGGCTTTGTCGAGTTTTAGAGGCTGCGAGACATCGGGATGTGATCCGGGACGCGGCTCCGCGACCGAGCTGCCTTTGAAAGCACATCACGGGCGTCCGTTAACCCCCCCGGAATGACATCTGACACAGAGGATGTTTTCACAGTCTTGGTGGGATTTGAGAGAGAGACAGATTAAGAGAGAGAGAGAGAGAGAGAGAGAGAGAGAAAGAGAGAGAGAGAGAGAGAGAGAGAGACGGCTTGAGCTGCAGCAATTCCCGTGAACTCACAGGCGAGATCGAAGCTTCAAAATTAGTTCGTGGGGAACAGAAATGTGTCCCTGTGTCTATTATCACCCTGAGAAGTGAGCCTGGGGGGGGTTCGGCGTCTGTGCCTGCAGCTACCTGCATCCCACAGGGGCCTCGTTCGTGTGTCCGCACCACGTTTGTGCTCCTGATTTTGTGTTCATTTGTTTTATTTAAATGTTGTTTGACCCTTTGTTCCCGCTGCCTTCCCCTGTATGCTTCATTACGTCTCTCTACGGGGCTTAAGCGTTGCTGAAAACACATTCAAAGCCTCATTTTAATGTCAGAACCAAGCTGGCTGTGGTTTTGTTGCATTGTGGGTAACGTAGTTCAGTATGATTGAAGACGAACCTCTGGGTATCGGTGCATGACGAGGCTACAAATGTCACACTTTTAAAGCCGAAAAACTGAAGTAACAACATTTTAAATGAACTTATCGCATGTAAGGTTTTTAAATCAACTGCAATAGCTGAATTATTCCATGAAACAAATGTTAGGTTTTACTCCTTAGAGATCCCAAAAAGGGTTTTATCTCTTCCAGATCAAAGACCGAATCTGTTGCTTTAATGTTGCCTCACCTTTGCCCTCATGTCTTCCATCTGTCTTTTAAACTCTGATGTTTTTCTGGTCTTGTCTCCAATTCAAACATCGGCGGGTTTGCAGAAGACACCATATTCGCAACAAGAACTCACAAAGGAGCTCCAAAGAATAAAATCTGTCTTCTGGGATATATACGGTGTCATTTAATTTATTTCTGCTTTTTAAGCTTAATAAAAGAAAAGGTGCACCAGTAACAATCGCGAAATTTAAAGTGAAAATGGACGTCTCTCATAGTAACAAAACGTGTCACCCTCTTTCTTTTCCCGGATTCCTTTTTTAAAGTCGCTCGGTTACGAAACCACTCTTGGCCGGCGCGGAAGGCTGAGCCGCGCTCGTTATTCCAAATATTAAATCTGGAAGGGAAACCAACGACTTGGCAGAGATTCCCCAACTGCTTCGGCGGAACGGGGCTGGAAATCTGACAAATAAGCAAATCAATAAAATTAAAGAGGCGCAGTCTGCCTGGTTTAAAGACAGAGAGAGCCTCCGTGTTCCCTTCACCCCGCCGTGCCCTGAGCAGGCAACCAAAGGAAAATGCACAATGAACAGCGACTTACCTGCTTTTGAGGGGCGTTATCACGCGGCTGCTGCAGCTATTGGCCCATTAGTGACAGTTATGTGGAAGAACATCCACCTTCCCTATTTTAGGAGTCAAACCCATTTGACTGAACCATAAAAAAAACATTTTTAACTGAAAAAAAAAACATTTTTTACTGAAAAAAAAAACAATTTTTTACTGAAAAAAAATAATTTTACTGAAAAAAAAACATTTTTTACTGAAAAATAAATTGTTTTACTGGAAAAAGAAACATTTTTTTTAACTGAAAAAACCCCATTTTTTATGGTTTAACGCCCACAAGGCTTCGCTACACCTGTTTTCCCGACAAACAGGAGCCGAATTAAGTCAAATATTCACCAAATAAGCAGGCAGATGTCGAGTTTTTCCGCTATTTTTTTTTTTTTTTTTCAGTTTTCTGCAGACGATTCGACACCCGACGAGGCGCTGCGGCCCACGGACCTGCCGGGCTTACCTGCCGCCAGCTGCATCCATCCGCAGATCTTGTAGACGGTCCCGGTGCTGCAGAAGAAGAAGAGGGCGAAGCATCCGATGCAGGTGAGGACCAGCACCATGGACATGCCGATGAAGAAGGAGGCGGCCTTGAACGCACCGGACGGGATGGCGCCGAACTCGGTGAAGCTGCCCTGGCAGGTCAGGTCCCGGGACAGCCCGTTCCCGATGCAGTAGTGGAACAGACCGAAGTAGCCCGCCTGCGGCGTGTCCGCGCCGTCGCCGATCCAGTAGGGCTGGATGAAGCACACCACGTTGACGATGGCGAAGAGGATGGTGAAGATGGCCCACAGGACGCCGATGGCGCGCGAGTTGCGCACGTAGTTGGTCTGGTAGATCTTGGCAGCCTCCGAGGCGGGCAGCATGGTGGGGGCCCCGGGGATCATCCTCCCGTCCGGGTCGAGGGGGGGCTGCGCCGAACGGGGACGGCACCCGGGAGCTTGGGGCAGGTCGCAGCCTCCGGTCGCGGTCCGCCGTCACGGGAGCTGCGCTCCAGCATCCGAGCCAAGGTCGGGGGTTCTTCTCCTCTCCTCCCCACCCCCGATTCTCGTCCCCCGGAGCTAGAACCTGCGATCCGGACCCGCAAACCGCATCTCTGCCCCCTCCTCCCCCTCCTCCTCCTCCTCCTCCTCCACGCACGGGAACCTTTGCGCCGGTTCTGCAGCCCAGACCTGGATGAACGCGTCCGTGCGTGCGCCTCGACGCCGAGCTGACCGCAGCTCAGATCCGATTGAGGCAGAGTCGGAGGACAGACCTGGATATTCCAGGGACAGCCCACATCCCTTAATCCGAGGCTGACGTATTATTCCGACAGCCTCGCGCTCGTGAATTCTTAAACAGGCGTTCCGAACGGGCTGCAGCGACGACGGATTGGTGCGTGAGGGAAGATGTGCAAGCGCGGCTGGGTGCGGGAATAACACCGCAATTAAACATTATTCACGTATGCACGCTAACAGCACACCAGCAGGAAAAAAAAAAAAAAACCCAAAACGAGCTGTTTAATGGAATGTTGGGTGATGTAAATAAAATATCAAAGACAGGGCTGTTGTTATTTGATATTTGTGATTATGTCGTCACACATTTCGAGAATTATGTTGTTTGTCTGGTAGCATAGACAAACACTACACGGACAGTTCTAACAAATCAGTTGTTCACTGACAATTTAAATTTGAAGGGGGCTCAATTTTTCGGAGGTTATAAGTTTTCAAATTAATCGCAGTATAAATTCCTCCTTCATAATTAGGTTAAGTAATATTATATTATTATAGTTTATATTATATATATATATGATAAATATATTCTCTACATTTGGTCGTTTGGGCATCTGAAGGTGCACTTTTTCCGGAAATTGTCGATTTTCCCGTATCGGACTACATTTTCTGTTACAAACTACATTACCCATGAGCCCACATTTCTAGACCCGACTCGTGATTGGCTGTTACCAGTGGCGTCAAATGACGTAATCTGAAGCCGCGCGGGAAACTTCCGCAAGCGTCCTCGCATGCCTGTTCCCCTGTTTACTTTTTATTGTTCACTTAATTTAACACGCTTACGTACGTGTGGACCGCTCTGTATGCTTCGCTCACTAAGTTTACAAACTGCTCAACGTTTTATTTCTTTTTCGGGTGAATTCCGGAGGCCACTTCTCGTGGATCTGCTGCGTCCTGAGCTAGCCGGCTGCTCCTAGACTCCACTTTTCGGGTGTTCCTATGTCTAAATATGTCCTCCGCGGTCGACGGTAAGGGGACGACGGCGGTGTTGCAGCACCCGGGCTACGACGGAGAGGGCCTGCAGCGGGCAGCAGAGCAGCTGCCCTGCAGGGAGGTGCAGGCGGGGGTGCTGCTGTCTCTCATGGGAGAGGTGGGTGCCCTGACCCGAGATAAAAGCCTCAGATATCCGCTACAGTTCAGGCTTAGATCAACAACAACTGTCGACAATGTTGCCTTGCTTTAGTGCAGAGGTGCGAGAGTACCTATTGGGAAATTGCAAGAAAAATGATGATGGCGGGGGTCTCCAACCTCTTCAAGAAGCCGTGAGGCTGCAGGTTCTGGTCCAACCCAGCAGCAGCAGCACCAAACTGGACTCACTTCATCAACTCATCTGAGTCTTCAACAGCTGACTGGTCAAACTGGGTGAGCTGGACTGGTGGAACCAGAACCTGCAGCCACACGGGCCTTTGGGGGGGAGGTGGGAGACCCCTGGTTTAGTGCATGATGACACCTCACCCAGAACACTGAGGGTCGTGTTATTGCAGCTTTTAGGAGACTTGCTGGTTTAATTGTGACGTGTGTGTGTGTGTGTGTGTGTGTGTGTGGGGGGGGTTGTTTTGATGGTGTAACTGTGCTGGTTTTTGCTCCTGCAGCCTGCCCACGTCAGCTACCCCTCCATCTTCATCTACGGCCATCAGGCTTCAGGCAAGAGCTACGTGATGCAGGTTTTGCTGAAGGAACTCGGGGTGAGAGTCGAGCTCCCAAAAACCAAAGCGGTTGTATGTCGTCGACCTGACGGGTTCTTTGTTTACCCCCCCTGCACCGCAGTTGCCTCACGCCGCCGTCAGCTGCGTGGAGTGCGTCTCCGTCGCGCTGCTTTTTGAACAAGTGCTGCGGTCTCTCTTCGGCGCCGCCGCCGCCTCCCTGCTCCCCCGCAGTCCCTCCCTGTCCGACTTTGTGCGCGTCTACAGACAGCAGCGCTCCCGGTCCCCCGCCACGCAGACGAGATACATTGTGAGTGCACCGACCTGAAATTAGCCCTCACACGCCACCCCAAATATAGTCCCGACTTGTCAACATCGTTATGTGGATGTGTCAGCGAGGCGACTCCGTTGAGATGATTAGCCGTGATAACTTATGTAAATGGATGCTAAACAGATGTGTTCCCCCGAAGTGAGATTCGGAATTTTAAAGACAGCTCCGGACGTTTCCCTGTTTCCACAGTCCGATCCGGAACAATTGCAAAGCTTTTCTGATTGGCTGTTGCGCAATACTTAAAGGCCAAACGTGTTTCAGGTGATGGAGAGGGCCGAGCTTCTGAGAGACGCCGACGCCAACATCCTGCCCGCTTTCCTCCGCCTCCAGGAACTGGTGAGGGAGCAGCGCCGTCGTTCCCGCCCTGCGTGGAACGGCGAAGAGGCAGCAGAAGGGCCGTTTTAGTCATGAATGACCTTGAGCCGGGCGCGCGGGTCTCCTTCATAATGCAGTTCTGGAACGAGGGGGGGCGGCAGCCAGTCGCGCCACTGAGAGAATAGGACGTTGAGGTTCTGCGTGTTTTATTTAAATCAAAGCTGTTGTTTTTTTTTGGAGGATTGCGAGCGTGTCAGGCCACTTCAACGTTGTCTCGTGGGGATTATGACAATTAGAACACAGACTGACTGACGCGGGGAGGATAATGGGATCACGAGGGGCTTTTGTGTCTGTAATCTGCATTATTATGGCGCCTCAGATTAACACCGTTGATTCGCTGTCCAGAGTTTATTTAGCTGGAGCAGGACAGGCGTTGCTGCCCCCCCCCCCCTCTCTCTGTACACTTGTGATTTGGTACATCCTGTCAGTTGTTTTTTCTTTCCTGTCGGCAGCTGAAAATATCTCTGCTCTGCTGCAGGGGCGCAAACAACACTTCCGTCGAGATTATTCGTTGCCGGTTTGATCGCAATCAAATTAAATTTAACCCAGATGGGTGGCGATGAAAGGAGAGGAAGCCTGAATGTACCTGTTAAATCTCTCCGGGATTAATGAACTAATCCTGAGAACAAACCGCAGCGACAGCCTCCTTGTTTGGAGGAGAGGAAGATCATCAACACCCTCAGTCCCACGGCCCAAAAACGTGACGATCCATCGGGGGGGGCGCGACGACAACATTGTGCCTGAAGCGCGAGCGGCATCTGTCGACGCGCTCTCACACATCTGTCCCCTCCAGGTGGAGGACAACGTCACCGTCGTCCTCCTCAGCGAAATCGTCTGGGACAAGTTCAGACCCAGCACCGGCTGTTTCGAGCCCCTCCTGCTGCACTTCCCCGACTACAGCAAAGGTGGGTCCGCCCACCCCCTTCACCCCCCCCAGTTTCACCCCACCCCCACCCTCAGCTTCACCCCCCCCCCAGTTTCACCCCCCCCCAGGCCTCCCAGCTCACCGCATGTGCTAACGCCGCTCTTGGCAGATGCGCCCCGAGATGTGCGACTCCGTACCTGCGATTTTGTTCCCACACCTTCGGAAGGGAGAGAATTTCGTACTCGATCGCTCCGTGATTTCGGGCCCGAAGTGTCTCCAGAGGACTCGGAGGTCTCGAGAGTTCCCCTGAGGAGCTTCATGAGTTGTGGCACTGCTCTTGTGTTTGTAGGAGAGCTGCATCAGATTTTGTCGCGGGACCGACACCCGTCCTACTCGGCAGAGTTCTACTCCTCCTACATCAACATCCTCCTGGGAGTCTTCTACTCCGTCTGCCGCGACCTCAGGGAGCTGCGTCACCTGGTCGGGAGAGGAGCCGCTCAGAACGCCCTCGTTACCGCCTGCGCTCGCTAACGACTTCTTCCCCTCTGGTTTCAAGGCCGCGCTCAACTTTTCAAAGTTCTGCGAGCCGCTGTCAGAAGGAAGAGGTAAATTATGAAGCAGACGATCAGACTTGAAACTCCGTTTCGCGTGGGCGGACGTGTCAGGCGAGTTCAGAAGATGAAATCGAAAAGTTTTGAACGTGCACCGACGTGACCTCTCCTCCGCCGGCGCGTGACGTGAACCTCCACTTCCAGCCTTCCGCCCCTCAGTCTCTCCCCGCCTCCTTCCGTCTGCAGCCAAAGAGACGGACACGCACAAGCTGTGGAGGAACATCGAGCCCCACCTGAAGAGAGCCATGCAGACGGTCTACCTGCGAGAGGTGTCCAGGTATGACCCCCCCCCCCCCTCGAGCGGCTCTGCCTGCGTGCTGCTGTCTCATCCGTTTCTCCCCTCAGTCTTCAGTGGGAGCAGATGCAGCAAATGGAGGAGAA
Source organism: Lagocephalus sceleratus (assembly GCA_911728415.1). NCBI lineage: Eukaryota > Metazoa > Chordata > Actinopteri > Tetraodontiformes > Tetraodontidae > Lagocephalus > Lagocephalus sceleratus. The sequence continues at coordinate 2,359,858 of CAJVRN010000210.1, read as the reverse complement.
GGAGTGCGGAGCGGTGAGAGGTACGGCCGCGGTCTGGACGCGTGGAGCCCGCGTTCCATGGCCGACTCCTCGTCCCTCAGCCCATCACCAGCGTGCTCTCTCTCTCTCTCTCTCTCTCTCTCTCTCTCTCTCTCTCTCTCTCTCTCTCTCTCTCTCTCTCTCTCTCTCTCTCTCTCTCTCTCACTGTCACTCACTCTCTCGTCCTTTCAGGGTTGTCTGCTCACACTCACGTGGAACTGCCTTTCTACTCCAAGTTCCTGTTGATCGCTGCCTACCTGGCCTCCTACAACCCCGCGCGCACAGACAAACGCTTCTTCCTGAAGGTGTGAGGACGCTTGTTGTGTCATCAGTCCCCCTCCCTCAGGTTGTGCCGTTTTAACGACCTCTTTCACGTCCCAACAGCACCACGGTAAAATAAGGAAAACTAACTTCTTGAAGAAAAACGAGAAGGTAATCAAAGGCGCCCAGAGTGAAGCTTGCTTTAATGTCCTTTATTTATTAACCTAACCTGTCTCCGCCCAGACGAGTAACCACCTCCTGGGGCCCAAGCCGTTTCCTCTGGACCGCCTCCTGGCCATCTTCTACAGCGTGGTGGACAGCAGAGTGGCCCCCACGGCCAGCATCTTCTCTCAGGTGCAACAGCAGATGTAGAACAGTCGAAGGATTTGTGTCTCCGGGCTGACGCGAGATGCCTTCAGGCCCCAGTCAAGGAACCGTAAATAATTCCCTCTGCTGACGGGGTCAAACGGTTAGATTTTGTGAAGATGTTTGTAGTCTCCCCGTGGAATTAGAAGAGGCTCTTATCTACTGTAACAGTTCCTGAGTTATATTTAGAGCTGCTGTTTCTGTATGAAACTGAATTATTTAATTTCTTTTTTCACTTGCCAGACAAGGAAATGGAACACACACTCCACAAGGCACTTGAAATGTCTTGTGTGTTTTTTTTTTGGTGTGAGTGGCCCAGTTTAAAGTGGAAACGCACAGCGTGACCCAAGGGTCTCCCGGTTGTTGACCCATTTGGTCTCAAGTCTGGTTATTATAAATTTAGTCCCGACCCATTTGTGCTTCTGGCTCTGATCTTTGAACGCCCCTCTGTCCTCCTCCCTCTGTCCAGATCTCCTCTCTGGTGACCCTGCAGCTCTTGACTAAGGTCAGCCATGACGACCAGCTCGATGCCCCAAAATACAAATGCTCTGTTTCCATGGACTTCATCTGCGCCATCTCCAGGTGTGTGTGTGTGTGTGTGCGTGTGTGTGTGGAATAAACTCACCCCGGATCAGCCGCCCCGACTTCTCACTGACGGTCGTTCTCGCCTTGCAGGACGGTGAACTTCGACATTATCAAGTACTTGTATGACTTCCTGTGAGAGGATGAGGATGGAGCGAAGATGCTGCGACAGTAGGGCAGACGGACGTTTTCGTGAACGCGCTCCGCCGCCCCCTAGCGGCGGCAGATGAACTGACCGTTTACTTCCAGTCTGGACATCGATGATTTGTGTAAAATAAACGCCACCTTGTCAGAAAAGGCGTCTGATCGTGAAGCTACGTTGAAGGTGTCCCGCTTTAAAAGGGGGAGCAGTGGCGTTCCAGTCTGATGGAGAGCGGTGTTGGCATCGTGGAGGTGATTCATCCCTCTGCTCAAAGGGGAGCGCTTGTTTTCCCTGTGACGCTGGCTGGATCTATACCCCACAGACACTTCAATGTCCAACACTCACCAGCTTTTATGGAGCGCAATAGTCTAAATATAGTAAATCCCCTTTTTTTTTTTAAGAAAAAAAAAAATGGACTGGTTGAATCATCCTCTGTTAACCTTTAAACAGGAAGCTGGAGCTTCGCAACCTTTTAATCCTGCAAAGTCCATTTGTGAATCGTTCTCATGAGTCCAGTTTAACCGGCTTGTTTCCAGTGTGCATTTTGAATCTGATTTTTTTTTTTTTTTTTGCAAGAAGAAATGCACTCAGACTTGTTAAGCTGCAGAATTTATTATTGTAATGTTACAAAACCGAAATCCAGCATTTCATCTTTAGCTCCCATTTGTATCAGTGTTTATAAAAATAATGTTAAGACACAAAAAAAAAGATAAACAACGGGGGTTAATCTCATTTAGACGGCTCCTGTGCTTCAGCCTTGAATTAATGTGCATGTTGAGCACGCTGCAGAGTGCGAGCCCCCCCCCTCTGTTTCGCCACGGGCGAGAGCCAGATAACAGAGTCGAGTAATTTGATGCAGAGGAACGACCCAAAAACAACATTTGGATCAGTGAGCGCGCGTGTTTGCCATTCTGCTCCATCCCCGCGCTTTCATCCCTGAAGGCATCGCCGGATTGTCCCAGAGATGATCCCGCGTGCCGCGCTGGCCTTGAAAGGGCTTGGCGTCGTCGAGCAAGGACAAGAGCAGATGAATTTAAAGTGCACGCGCTCCTCCTTTTAGATTATGCTCGAGGTCTCCGGGGCGGTGGGGGTGGATCTTAATAGAAATCTCAGTCCGCGAACGAGGTCTTTCACCCGCGGTGATCTGCTGGATCTCTGGCGGGTTAAACGGCGAGGTCGGCGAGCCGGGCCGGTCCTAAATGCTGTGTCTCCTGTTGTGGATCATGGCCACGATGTGGGCCAGGTCCAGGCTCTTGATCATCACCTCCATGAAGACCTCGTCGCTGCGGGCGCCGGCCACAAACTCCTCCAACGAGAGCTCGCCTGTCGGACGGGGGAAGAACAGAACGTCCGTTTGAAAACCCAAAACAACCCGTTTGGCCAAGAGCGTCACTGTAGGTCCGGTTCTGTGGCGGTGAGAGACAGATCTAAGGCCTGCTGAGGCGTTCGGCTGCTCTTTCGGCGAGCTCTCGTTTGTATTCTTGCCGCGTTCCCCGACTGAAGGCTGATAAATCCATGAACTCCATCCACCCACCATCGATTTCCCTCGAACCTTCCACACTCACCGTCTCCATTTATATCAATCCTGTCAAACACGCTGTTGGTGAAGTCCTCGGCGGTGGTTTCTTGATTCTCGTGGCCGTTGATCGCCCGGATGGCCTGCGGGGAGACGCGGGGGGAAGGGGGGCGTCAGTCTGCGAGGGGGCTCGGCGAGGGGCCGCGGGCTCACCTTGATGATGTTGAGCAGCTCGTGCCGGTCGATGCAGCCGTTCCCGTCCACGTCGTAGAGCTTGAAGTACCAGCGCAGCTTGTGCTCCATCTTCCCCCGCATCACCAGGCTGAGAGCGGCCACGTACTCCATGAAGTCGATGTAGCCGTCCTGCAGAAACAGCAAGGCCCCCGTCAACCAGACGCCCCCCCCCGAGCTGAAGGGGAATCACGTTTCCAGGATGCGGGATTATCTCCAGGCCCAGTCTGAGAACAGGCAGCTCCCTTTGCATCAAAGCATTGTCTCGGATAAGCTCTCAGTTTAAATCGCCCATCACAGCGGGGGGGGGGGTGATATAGATGATTCTCAGACAGATGTCCTGGGATGACCCTGGAGATGCTGATCATCCGTGGCAGCTGTTCTGTTGCTGGGAGTCGCTGCTATGTCGCAGTGTGGCTTCAGAAAAATGCCTCTGCTGTTTAAGGTCCGTAAATTATTGACTACTTTGAGATCAAGTGGCTGTTTTTTTTTTTTGTTAGAGGCTCAAATGTTGCTCTTTCCAGCCCCTCAAATATTGTTTAAAACATTTAGAGTAAAGATGCGCGATAAGCCCTACAGCAGAAATAACGTCAAATACATTTAAAGAAGAAATACAGGTGAAAATCGACTTTAAAGTGGTATAAATCTATTAAATCAATCACCTTGTTCATGTCGAACGTGCGGAACATCTGCTCGATGTAGGCGTTGGCCTCGGGGTCCAGACCTCTCAGCCCGAAGAACTGCTTGAACTCGTGCAGGGTGAGCTGACCTGACGGGCACTCGGTCATGAACTTCTTGTACCAGAGGTGCATCTCCACGGCCTGCAGGTCATCCACGGTGCTTCCCGAAGTGTTGCCCATTTCTCGCAGCTCTCCGCGCTCTCCCAACCCAATTGGTCTACTGTGAAGCGGAGGGGGATCCCTCTTCACAGTCACACAACAATGGGATGCGGGATGATGCAGGTGCGGGGGTTTTTGTAGCTGTCTGTGTTTGGGCATGGGGGGGGCACTCAGCTGTGCTCTCCTTGGGATTAACTGGGATACAGGTCCAGGTGAACATCCAGATGATCCGTTTAATCTCCCGGTTTAAAGGTCAGGGGGGATGATTCATATCTATGTTTACGCTGACGAGCACAGGACACAGCTTTCGTTCCCTTCACGTGGCGGCGCAGGACACCCATGATGGTCCAGGATCAGAACCGATGGCCTCCAGTCAGCACACACCTGCAGGTACAAGGGAAGCAGAAATACCAGCTTTGAACAACTGCATGTCTTTAAAAGGCAGTCAGTTTTAAAATAAATAAACCTGTAATACTCACGCAGAAAAAAAAACACAGACAGAAAAGCAAATACTTTTGCATGTAAAGTTTTATTTCTATAGAACATTGTCTAGGAAGTAGGTACAAAGTGCGTCCCAATAAAAAAACGAAAAATTAAAAGCCAAAATATTCAAATTTTATACGACAGTTTAACTTTAACAGATGGTGTGCTTCATTGCACCTTTGCCCACCACGATAAGGTTGTAAGCATTTTAATCGTAATATAACTTTATCCAAACGCGTGCTTTAATCGAGCGGCCGTATGGGGGTTTGAAGACAGTCCCTTGGTGACGTCACCGCCCCTGACCAATCACAGCAGAGTACGGCTGGTTTCCGGGAGTGTTTGGTGATGTGGCCGAGCTCTGACGTCCACCCCGAGGAAACACGTTCAATAAAAACACGCGTTTACCTGAGGAGCGCTCCCACAGGTGAGGCCGACGTCGCTCGCGCTGTGGCGCGCGCGTCGCTGCGGGTGTCAACCGAAGCGGGGTTTTAATTGAGCCGCTCGCGTTAGCCTGCTAAGTAGCATCGGCTAACTCTCCCACAGTAAACACTGGCTGTTTCTGCGCGGTTTTCCGCTCACGCCGCCGATTTGTTTTCCCCTAACGAGCGTCTGTCACTCACGCAAACACGTCGCTGTGCCGGGGAGGACTTATTTCGCCGCTACTCGGGCGATAGCGAGCTATAATCTGGTCTCTTCGCAAGAAGAACTGCGCAGGCGCAGTGGGCGCTCCACAGTGTTCGGGCATTTCCGGAACCGCTCGGCTCAGTTCGGCTCCGGCGGGCCGGTGACGTCATTCGCTCTTCGCACGCTTCAGTGAGCGCAGATCTGGGTTTAGTGCACATCGGGCGAGGTTGTTGGTGTGTTTACTTACGAGGTGGAAACGGTTTCCTGTCACTGAGGACAAATAAAAAACACAAATTTGCCATCCCTTCAACATCTAGAGACTTGTGATTATTTCTAGTGGACATTTAAATCGCTGTCATCACTGTTAATTGACATTATGTGTTGTCAGTATATTAGAAATAGTTTCAGCTAAGCGATGCTGTGTGCAGATGGTATTATATAAACAAATATATAGACACAAATATTAGCCAATATGCTTAGGAATGTATATCTAAGCCTTTGTCAGATGGTCCCTATCCAGTCGAACGTTACTTTTGGGTTTATTTATTTACTGCAGCAATGAGCAGAATAAATGTATGTTTTAATTAGCATTAAATCTGGTTTGATGTGGTTGGAGGCTGCAGACAGTGACAGTTGAAAGAGAAATTATGCCACATTTCCAGCCTTTTTTCTGCAGAATGTGAATACATTTCACGTCAGGTAGGTGCTACGTCTGTGAGTGAGTTGGATCTTCAAAGCTCGCCTCCTCTTCCTTGCAGTGCCGTCTTTATGTTAAGCCGTCTGGCCACGGTCCTCCAGGAGCTCTCTGGGGAGGAGGGCCCAGATGGAGATGCACAGGTGAGAAAGCAAGCAGGCCCAGCTTTAAAAGCACAATTTGTAGATTTTGTTCATCTATTTTTAATCTCCTGAAGCTTTGAATAATTCATTTATTTTTAACTTCCATTTGCACGGAAATAAAAGTTGTGATATTTGAAGAATGTGTGTAAAACGAAACTCGGAGGGTCTGATTGTGACAGATCGCCTCGTCTGTTTAATTCACCAGGGCGAGCTGGTGCCTCAGCTCCCTCCTGATGAGGGCGAGGCTCCGGCTGAGCCGGAGGCACCCGAGGAGGCCATGGAGAGGCTGGCACACCTGGAACAGCTGGTTGTCCAGCTGAAGGAGCTTATTCGGGACAAAGACACCCAACTCACGCAGAAGGACACAGAACTGACAAACAAAGACGCACAGCTGAAGGTAAAAGTCTGGAATGTGCCTCATTCAAGGTCACGGGAGTGTTTCTTATTCTGCTTCCTTTCAACAGCATGACAAAGAAGAATTTGAAGCCCGCTTCACCAAACTCAAACTGCAGGCCAAAGCCAAGATGGCGTCGCTCAACAAACAGATCAGCGATCTGAAAGGCAGCAGTCCGGCTGTGAGTGCAGACTATCCTGCTCCTGGGATTACTAACTATGATCCTCCATCACTTGGTAACCACAAACGCGATTCTTTATCGCAGCAGAGTCCCGACAGCTCCTTTTCAGGAGTTAGTTCTGCAGCAGAAGAGGAGCTCCAGGAACTGAAGACCAAGATAAATGAGGAGGAAGGGAAGTGCAGAGAGCTCCAGGAGCAACTCCAGACCGCCGAACATCTCCTTCAAGAGAAGGAGGCTGCCCATGCAGAACAAGTAAGATACCGCATGTTTAATTCATGATTTATCGAGTGAATTATACAGCAGCCCTGTTAGAGGATAAGTTGTTGTGTGTTTGGGTTCTTAGCTACAGAAGCTGCAGGCGGTCGTGTGTGAGAAGGATGTGCGTTTCCAGGAGCAAGTCCAGAAGCACGAAGAAGAGCTGCTGAGGGTCACAACACAATCCCAGGCTGACAGTGGACTTCAGCAGGTACAAGATTCAGGACCGCGAAGATTGATTCATCTGTGATTTGTTATAGTTGATCCATAGGAGCTCCACAATCGTCAGTGCGTGAACTTTTAATTGTCCCTGTGCCGTGTCCTCTGCTGAAGGCCCTTCAAGCAGCACAGAGGCGCTGTGAGGAGCTCGAGGAGGCCTTGAACTCTCGCACTCAGGTGGTGGAAATGTTGCAGCAGGAAGTGAGCAGTGCCGACCAGCAGAAGCAGGTAGATATCCACCTCCTCTGGAGGTTATTCTGAGGCCCAGAAATTCTTTTTCCAGATGCAGTACTTAGTTTATACATGATGAAAAGAAAACTGTTCAGACAAGCACACCTTTCATCTTGTTGGTACGTCATTATTATGCGTTGCTTGGCTGAGTGATGCAGGGCACACCCACTCACACCCTCCTCTCCGTCTCACTTTCTTCCTGCTCAGATTTTGACTGCTCAGTTCCGACAGATGGAGCAGGAGCTGGCCGAGGCCGTCAAGCAGAGGGAGGAGGAGAAGCAGCAGTGGGTCGAATCGATCGGCAGAGCCGACGCAGAAATGGCGGCGCTCCGATCCAGTCTGGAGGCCTTGGAAAGGCAGAGCGCGGAGGTGGTGACGCAGGAGAGCGAGCTGGCCTCCTTGAGAGAGGCGGAGCGCGTCAATCAGGAGGCTCTGGAGAAGGAGAGGCTGGAAGTTGCCAGATTGGAGAATGAAGTGGTTGAGATGAAAGATGCCAAGCTGATGAGCCAGGAGGCTTCGGAGAGGGACAGGGCAGAAATAGTCCGGCTCGAAAATGAGCTGGCGTCGACGAGAGGCGCAGTCGATCGTGCCTGTCAGGATGCCACCGAGAGGGAGAAGTTGGAGGTGGAGAAGCTGGAGCAGGAGCTGACTTCACAGCATGAAGATGCCCAGAAGAAGGGGGAGATCCTGGCGGAAGTGTGGAGGCATCTTCAGTCTCTGGCTGCAGAAGATGTGACACCAACAGATGACCCTGCTGACCTCCCCCTCCTCCTGTCCGCGGTGCAGTCTGTGGAAACACAACTCACGAGTCTGAAAGACGAACGCAGCGAGGGTCAGAAACGCTGCAGCGAGCTCACCCACACCGTGGAAAACCTCCAGGGTGAGAAATGATCTGTCAGTTCTGGAAGTCAGAATGTTGGTGACGGTGTTTGGTGTTCTGTACTAAGTAGTCTCTTTGGCCTTTCAGAGCAACTTGACAAGAAAATTACAGAACAGCAGGAAACTGCAGCCAGGATGGAAGAGCTGGAGCAGCAGATGGAAACGGTCAGTCCTAGGAAGTCCTGATCAGCCATTAACAAAAGAATAAATTAACTGGTTCTCAACAGTGTTGTTACCAGGTTTTTATCAATCAAATAATACATTACTTGGCTTAAAGTGTTCACTGCATTTGGGTAACTCTCTCAGGTGTGTAAATATTTCCATTTTTGCGTGCTCCCGAGGTAATTTGACTTTAATATGTAAATTACAATTTGATGAAACCACAAGCACAGTTTCTGCTGTCTGAAACCTGCCGTGCAGGTTTTTCTTATTGGGAGAATGCAGTCAAACCTGATTTTCATCTGTCAGGAGACAGGAGGACGACCTGAACCCTGCATGCTAATATCAACAAAGTGCGACTGAAAGCTGCACCCAAGGAGCAAGAAATGAAGGAAAATGTTTTAGCTTTCAAAAGAAAGTCTAAAATAAGCTTTGCGACATTCTCACCTCTGCATAGTTTAAATTTCAAAGACTCTGTGCGTCTGTAAAGCTGCATCTGTTTAAATGTGAAGACTCTCAGCTCAGCTCGGTATGACATGAATTATCGGCAGAGTTGCAGTTCTGCCGACAAAGTCAGACGGCCTCGTTCTCCTCAGCTGGTCCTGAGACACAGTGGGTGTCTGGCCAGATGATAAGTCAGTCCGAGGCGGGGCAGTGGGTCAGACATATGTACTTTAGCTCCACGTGAGAATGAGCCTAATCCTGTTTGGACTGATTGACACTGAGACTGTCCTGACCAACCTTCACCTACACTACACAGCAGCCAAGCACATTATTTAACATCGCAGGCAGGTTTAGTTGTATCTGGCACCTTTCCCTCAACACATAATCATAATAATAAAAAGTTTTCTTCTGTTTCAGATGTCTGAGAGGGTCCCTGTACCATCAGAACTGGATTCATCAGAATCTAAACAAGGTAGAAAAACACTATATTTCTTCATTTTCTCTCCCAAAATATCCTGATATTTATGCATTAATTCTTATATTTAAGTCTTAGATTTGTATTAATATTGTCATCCAACTCAGTTATAATCCAGCTGTAACATATGACCCTGCTAATGTTTATCAGACAGCCCTCAATTTGATTCCTTTCATTATTCCTGCAAAGCATGGGCCTTAAAGTGAAATTAAAAGATATGCTTATTTATCTACTTTTATAGCACTCATAATGGAGCTTCAACAGCAGCTGCTGGAAAAAGACAAAGAACTGGTTGCCCTGCGGAATTCGTTCAGCCAGGCTGAAGAAGACCCCAGTGCTGTTGCTCCATGTGGAGATGACCATCCGACCCCGGATAAGGGTCCCGATGCTAACGCACCCCACCACGACACCTCTCAAGCCCTTCCTGATTTCATGGAGGAGACGCAAGACGAGGAGACAACCTTGGTGGCTGAGGACACCTCAGTTCTGTCCCTGTCTGCTGATAATGGGAGTAGTCCAGAGCTCATTGTCCACCAGTCTGAGTCCCCAGAAGAATCCAAAGGGACGTCTTCAGATGAGATGATCGCCAGCAGCGATTCAGAGGTGGCTCACAGCAGCTGGACTCTCCTGGAAGCTGTGAATCAAGATGGAGGTCAGGAGTGGCCGTCCATGCTGCAGGAATTTGGGCAGCTGCAGCGCTCGTGGGAGGCGACCAGCGTGGAGGTTGAATCATCCACGGTTCAGCTGGAGTCTTCTTCTGTCGCCATCAGAGAGACGGTGCAAGTTTACGTAACTCAGCAGAATTCTTCCAGCTCAGACGATAACGTCCCCTCGGGTCAGGTTTTCGCTCAGGCCTTGGCAGAAGAACTTCAGAAGAGGTACAGTGAGCTTCTGGCTGAGGTTCAGAGGCTACGAGAAGCTGCAGCAGAGTCGGCCGAGAAGATGAAGCTGCTGCAGGAAGATGCAGAAGCCCTCACTGTTGCAAAGGAGGAGTCAATGTTCCAGGCCAGCAGTTTAGCCGAGGAACTCAAGTTGGCACGAGAGCAAGTGGAAAAGCTCTCCCATGAAAACATCTCTTCTGTGGAGAAACACAACATGGAAATGCAGCTTCTAGAAGAGCAAATAGACATCCTAGACACTACGGTTAAAACCAAAGAAGAGAGGATCCAGAAGATGCAGGAAGACGTGGAAACAGCCAACCAGGCTTTCTCTGAGAAGGAGACGCAGGTGAAGATGTTGAGTGTTCAGCTGGAGGAAAGAGAGCTTGTCTCCTCTGAGCTTGAAAAGAAGGTTCAGGATATGGAAAATAGCATGTTGGAGTACTCTCAAACCTCAGAGCTCAACAATGATGCTTTGTCCAAGAAAGACTCGGAAATCGGCGAGCTGCAGCTGCTCCTCAGCCAAAAAGAGGAAGAGGTGACGACGCTGACCGAGAGCATGCTGGCCAAACTCCACCAGGCTGAAGAAGAGAAATTTCAGGGAGACAGTGAAGTCGGCAAACTGAAGGTGCAGATAGAGGAACTGGAGAAAGCCAAGGATGAGAAAGAAAGTTGTGAAGGCTTGAGTGCTCCTGCAGATGAAGAACTTGTCGGGTTGCGTCAGGAGAAAGGGGAGCTGGAACTTCAGCTGACCAACATGAAGAAGAAGCTGCAGGCTGCGCTTGTGCAACGGAAAGAGCTCATGAAGAAGGTCGCTGATCTGGAGATAGAAGCAGTGAAACGGGAGGAAGACAAACCTGTAACGGAGGAAACTCCCGAGGGCGTCCCCAAGGCTGAGCATTCCAAAGGATGTGAGATCCAAGAGATGGAAGCCAAAGTCACGGAGCTGGAGGAAGCTTTGAGATTCAAAGACGAGGAAGTGGAGTCTCTGAAGGAGAAAATCAGCCAGCAGGATCAAGCTCTTACTGAGACTCTGGCTCTAACCAAGAAGCTTGGCGAAGAGGCCGAAAACTCTGAGAGTTCTTCTGAAACCCCTCTGCTGCAGTCCAAGGTGAGTTTTCTGGAGGCAGAGTGCGAATCTCTTCAGAAGAAGGTGCAGGAGGTGCAAGAATCTCGCAAGGAAACCATCCGCAAGGCCAAGGAGAAGGATAGGCACCACCGAGAACAGCTGAAGCAGCAGAAGGAGGAATCCAAAGAACTGATGGAGCGTTTGGAGGAGCAGAATGATGAAAGAGAAGCTCTTCTGACTAAGCTGAGAGAACTGGAGGGAAAGGTGAGCACCCCAAGTGAAGAAGTGTCTCAAAAGGACACCAAGCAAATGATTGAAAAAATGGAAAGGCAAACAGTCGGCGATTGGGTCCAAGAAGACTGGGTGGACTTTGCTGAACCTGAGACGGATTCAGCTCAGCCGCAGTCCAGCGAACCAGTGGAGCGTCCTGCATGTCAGGCTGATGTTCATGCTGCAGACGTGGAGGAATCTCTGAAGGTGCTCAGAAGAGAGATTGAGAACGTGAGACTGGCAAACGAAGACCTGGAAAAGCAGTTGCAGGAAACCCAAACCAGCTTGTCCCTGAAAGAAGCCGAACTGTCGGAAGCTCGTAAGGAGCTCCAGTCCCTCCAAGAAAAGGAAAGCCAAATCGACACACTCTCAGAGGAAATTAGCGAGCTCAGAGAAAAGCATCACCAAGCACAGATTTACACTGAAACCCTCCAAGCAGAGATGGACACTGCCACCAGAGCAGCATCTGCAGATTCTGCAGTCTCCATTGCAAACCTTCAGGCTGAGGTGGAGGACTTCAAGCAGTTCCTGGAGAGTAAGAACAATGAAATCCAAGATCTGAGTGAGCAGCTCCACCAACAGAGCTCTCTCATCCAGTCAATGCAGGACGCAGTCTCTCACAAGGATCAGCTGATTTTATCTCTGCAGGAGGAACTGAAGGCAGAGCAAGAAAAATCCCAGAGGTTGGAGGTGGAGGTTCCACAGAAGCACGAGGAGGAAAAAGACAGCGAGGCCAAAATTCAGCAGCTCCAGCGCAAGCTCCAGGCTGCTCTGATCTCTCGCAAGGAGGCGCTAAAGGAAAACAAAACCAAGAAGGAACAGCTTGCTTCGACTGAGGCGCTTATCACTGAACTGCAGGAGAAAATGCAGACAGCAGAAGGCCAGATGGAGAAACTGAGGGCAGAAAAGGCTCAGCTGATTGAGGAGGTCGACCGGGCTTTATTGGAAAACCAGAGCCTCGGCTCGTCCTGCGAGAGCCTGAAGCTGGTCATGGAGGGAGTCCTGAGCGAGAAAGACGCTTTCAAGAGGGAAGTGGAGCTCGCCAAAGAGGAGGCCTCCAGGGTGTCCAGAGAATGGGAGGACAAAGTCCAGGGGATGAAAGACGAGTATGAGACTCTGCTCAGGTCTTACGAGAACGTGAGCGATGAGGCAGAGAGGGTGAGGAAAGTCCTGGAAGCCGCCAGGCAGGAGAGACAGGAGATCGCAGCCAAGGCGAGGACGCACGAGGCCGGCAGGCAGGAAGCTGAAAGACAAGCCGAGGAGGCGCAGAAAGAGGTGGAATTGGTGAAGGACAAAATGAGAAAGTTTGCCAAAACCAAACAACAGAAGATCCTGGAACTGGAGGAGGAGAACGAGAGACTGAGAGAGATGCAGGAGAAACCTGGACCAAAGAGGGACAAGAGCGCGCTCAAGGTCGTGGTGGAGGGACTTAAAGCTGAACTGGAGGCCACAAAAGCTGAACTGGAGGTCAGAACTGCAGAAAGGAACTCTTTAGGGCAGCAGATCGAAGAGTTGAGGGGACACCCAGCTCAAACAGAAGAAGCCGAAGCTCCGCTTTCTCTGCTTGGCTCTGCAGCTTTTGTTGAAGAGGTTGTCACTGCACAGCGATCAGACTCGTACATGACGGGAAAGGAGCTTGTTGAGAGCCAGAATGAGGAGAAAGAAAAAGCTTCACCCATCGAGGAAGCGGCTGAGCAGATCACCGCAGTCCAGGCAAGAGAAACTTATTTGAAACCAGGCGAGGAAATGAAAGAAGCGGAAACATCTGAAAGCGTTTTAGTGGAGGAGAAGATGAGAGAGATTAATGCAGAAAGGGAGCTGTGGCAGCAGCAGAAGGCCGAACTTGAATCTCAACTCGCCTCTCTGCAGAAAGATCTTCAGGACAGCGAAGAGAAGGAGACCCTCTTGGCTTCTCTGGAGAAGTCCCTCCAAGAAACGAAAGACAGGGAAAAGAGCCTGATTGAAGAAGGTTCAAAGAGGGAGGCCCAGTCCAAGGAGCTCCTCCAGAGCCTGGAAACTGAGAAGGACAACCTGGAGGAGCGTCTGATGAACCAGCTGGCCCAGCTCAACGGCAGCATCGCCGGGTACCAGCAGGAAGCGGCTGATAACCGGGAGCACCTCGCCGAGCTGCAGAGGGAGGCGGAGAGGCTGGAGAGGGAGCGGGCCGAGCTGGAGGCCCAGGCTCGGTGCGAGAGCGACAGAGCTTCCAGGTTGGAGGAGGACATGAGGCAAGCTCAGAGAGAGAGGGCCGAGGCCGAGGCAGAGTCGGGGAAGCAGAGGGAGCTTGAGCAACAGCTCAGGTCTGCCCAGAGGGTCAAAGAAGGCAGTCAGAGCCGAGCGCGGCAGCTGGAGGAGCTGCTGAGGGAGAAGCAGCTGGAGGTCCGGCAGCTGCAGAAGGACAGCATCCAGTACCAGGAGAGGATTAGCGAGCTGGGCCGAGAGGTCAAGGCCGTACAGTTGGGTCACGATGAGCTCCAAAACAAGCTGGAGAACTCAAAAGGAGAGACTTCCAAAACTGCAGAAGAGCTGAAAAGGGCCGAGGCAGAGCTGGCCAGCTGCAGATCTCAACTTGATGAGGCCCAGAGAGCGATGAGGGAGGCTGTAGCGGAGAAAGCCGCGGTTGAAGGGAGCGCGCAGCGGAAAGAGGCCGCGTTGAAGGCAGAGGCAGAGCAGACCCTGGACTCTGTGAGGTTCAGGCTGGGAGCTGAGCTCAAGCAGATGGAGCTGAGGCTGGAGGATGCCTACAGTGAAAGGGAGAAGGAAGAGGAGGCTACTCTGGAGGCCAGAGAGGTCGCACAGCGGGCCGAGGCCCGGGCTCAGGAGAGTCAGGCCCGCCTGGAGGAGTCTCTGGCCCGCTTGGCTGCCTTCTCCCGCTGCATGTCCTCCCTGCAGGACGACCGGGACAGAGTTTTGGACGAGGCCCGACAATGGGAGACGCGCTTTAAAGACGCTCTGCAGGGGAAAGAGACCGAAGTTCGAGATGCTGAAACGCGAGCCAAAGAGCTCACAGAGCAGCTCCAGAAAGAATCTGCACGGAAGGACGAACTTCAGCTCTCGGTTGACAGGTGACAAACTTTAAAGGGTTAAATGTTGCTTGAATTTAAAGTCCTAAAAACAAATCTTTGTCTTTCAGGCTGGAGAAAACAGAGAGAGAACTACAGACTTCTCTGGAGGAGGAGAAAAAGAAAGTGGCTGAGAGTTCGGCTGCCCTAAAGGAGGAAGAGGGGAAACTTCAGGACACTCGAGCTGAGCTGGTGTCCAGTCAGGACGAAGCCCGCTCTCTCGAAAAGGAGGCAGAGGGCCTCGTCCAGAGGATCAGAGCTCTGGAGGAAGCCGTCGGCCGCCTGCAGGGTGAAGTGGACCAGGTCGGGGCCACGCTGTCGGAGAGGGAGGCTGAGGAGAGGAGGCTGTGCCTGAGCGTGGAGCAGCTGGAAACAGATCTGCGCTCTTCCAAAGCCTTCGCAGAGAGTCTGCAGGCCGAGTTACACGAGAAGGAGCAGAGAGAAGTGGAGATGCTGGGGGAGAAGGAGCAGGCCGTGGCCGAGGTGCTCGTGTGGTCCGACCCTCAGAACAGACCGCGTTCCTACCGCGTGTGTTGATTCCGATCTTTGTCTGCTCAGGCTGCGGAGGAGGCCAGGAAAGAGGCGGTGAGCAGGGCGCAAGGAGCCGAGGAGGAGCTGGAGCAGAGACGGGGGGAACTGCGGGACCTGGAAGAAAAGCTCCGAAAGTCCGAGGAAGAGAGCAACAGCAGGAAGGCCAGGCTGGACTCTTTCATGAAGGCCATGAGCTCCTTACAGGATGATAGAGACCGAGTCCTCAACACGTACAAACAGCTGGAGGAGAAGCACCTGCAGGTAACCTTTGGTGAAGCTGTGAAGGAGCAGACGTCTCAGTCAGTGGGTTTCACAGGAAGCCGCTGATGTGAGGTCCAACTGAGTGTTGGTGCTTCGCTTTCAGGTGATGATGGAGAAGGATTCTCTGATCCAGGAGGCAGCGGGAGAGAACAACGGCCTGAAAGAGCAACTGCGTTCCCTGTTGATCCAGACGGACGACCTTTACGCGGAAAAGGCCAAGCTGTCCGCCGAGCTTCACGGCTACCGGGACGAGCTCAAGCAAGTGTTGAGCATGAAGGACTCGCAGCACAGGCAGCAGCTGGGGGCGCAGCGCGAGCGGGTGAGCGCGCTGGAGAAGGAACGCAAGGAGCTCGAGAGTCAGTTGGCGGCCGCGAGCAGAGCGAGGGAGCGCGAGGGGGGGGCAGACAGAGCGGAGCGGGAGACCCTCAGCCGGGCAGCGGAGCCGCTCTACGCTCCCGGGGCGGAGGTGGAGAAGCTCAGGGAACAGCTGCAGGCCGCTCGCTCTCAAGCGGAAGCTCTGGAGGAGACCCTGCAGAGGGAGAGGAGCCAGCACGAGAGCAAGAGCAAGGAGCTGGCCCACCTGCAGTGGGAGGGGGGCGTGATGCGCACCGAGTCGGAGACCGCTCAGGAGAGGGTGGCGGAGCTGGCCAGGGACCTGCTGGCCGTGGAGCAGAGCCTGATGGAGGAGAAAGAGGCCGCGGCGCAGCTGAGGGCCGAGAACCAGTCGCTCACCAAGGCCATGGCGTCGCTCCAGGACAGCAGGGACCAGGCGGTGGAGAAGGTCCAGGAGCTGAGCCTGAGGGTGGGGGAGCAGGGCAGGGCTCAGGGGGGCCCCGCGGGCCCCACGGGGGAGGTGTGGGGGCTGAAGAACGCCCTCCAGGCCCTCCAGAACGACAGGGAGAGGCTGGTGAGTAGCGCGGCGGGCCGCCTCACCGCCCACCATCCCCGGTCTCACGCCCCCCCGTTCCTCCGCCCGCAGCTGGAGCAGATCCAGGCGCAGACGTCGGAGCTGAGCAAGCTGAGGGCGGAGCTGGCCCGGCTGGGCGCCGGCGAGCTCATCAAGGTCAACCAGCAGCTGTTTGAGGAGAAGGCGAAGAACGAGGGCATGCTGGCAGTCATCACGCAGCTGGAGACCGTGGTGGAAACGGGCAGGCAGGAGATCGAGACGCTCAGGTGAGGCCCCGCCTCCCGCCACCGCCGCCACCCGCCGTCGGGGCTGGGGCTCACGCCGAGGCTCCCCTCTGTCAGGTTGGAGCGCATCGACTGGATGGCTCAAGCGGAGCAGCTGAAGCAGCAGACGCTCGCCACGCTCTCCGACAGGGACCAGCAGCTGAGGCAGCTGAGCGCCATGCTGGAGGAGGCCCGCCGCCACCAGCCCAAGCTCCAGCAGGAGCACTACCAGAGAGAGGTGGGCCGCGGGACCGCCAAAACCGAGGTGAGGAGGTCAGCCTGCTCACGGTGACGGACCCTCTGTTGGTCCCTCAGGGCACCGAGGAGGTGGACACCGCTCCTGGGGCGCCGCAGCAGCAGCGGAGCCTGTTGGAGAGCCACGCCCACCAGGCTGAGATCAAAGAGCTCCAGAGAAGGTCAGGCGTCCCCCCGACAAACCGCCGTCGGAAAGGAGAAACGTGGAGATTCACGTGTTCGCTCTTCCTCCGCAGGCTGGACGAGGAGATCCAGCAGAGGTTCGCCGCCGAGGAGCAGCTCATGGCGACGCAGGACCGACTCAAACGGTACCGAAACATCAAAGCCGCCTTCTGATTCCGTCGCCTTTCGCCCTTTCTCTCTCTGACGGGTTCGTTCTCGTCATCGTCAGACACAGCCAGGCCAAATGGCGCTCCGCCCAGGAGGACGACCACTCCGAAACCGCCGTCTTCATCGAGCCCCCAGAAGGAGCCGTCACCCGGGTAAGGCTCGTCCTCGCCTGTCGCCATAGCAACGGGTCTCCCCCTAACCCCCTCCTCCCCCCCCACAGTCTCGGCGCGGCGGCCCGGGGTTGATGCGGATGCTGCGAGTGGCCTTCTGCTCGCGCCAGCGCACGCCGCTGCTGCTGTCCCTCTACCTGCTCACCGTGCACGCGCTGCTGCTGCTGTGCATGGGCGGGTACCTGTGAGGCCGACGCCCCCCTCCCCCCGCGCACGCCCTCCTCCTCCGCCCTCGCGGGCGAAGGCCACGCGTGAACTTTTTGCACTTTACCAGATCTCACCTTCCATCCAACGCGTGTCGATGAACGCAGGGACCTGTTGTTACTGACCTTCTGATTCCATTTGGGGGTTCGGGGGGCTTTTTAGCGAGACCACGAGGCGGGCGACGCCCTTCATGTGCCTTTAGATCTGGATGTGAAAGGGTCACTTTACGGTGGAGCGGTTCGGAATTCTGTCTTTTGGTTTTGTTTTTCAGTGTTTTCTCGGCCTTTCGGGGGCCTCTCAAACATCGATGGAACCCATGCGGGAGCGGCTCACGCTCGCCCGCGGCCTCATGTTTGTTTGATTAGAGGAGGGAGGGAAGGCAGAAACGCCTGGGTTGTTGTTCAGCTTTAGCGCTTCGGGCGAATTCAGACAATCGGTCGGCTCGCCTTTGGAGGCAGGTCCAAGAGTTTCCTGCAAAGGGTCGTGTTTTCTAAGAGTTTAAACCTCACAACGGGATCTAACAAAGGAAACGAAGCATATGCGGGGAAAATGAGTGAAATGAGGTTGGCGCTGAAGATCTACGGAGGATCTGAGCTCACTTTTAATCTAGTAGAAACTCACTACAAAGATAAGCACATATCTGAAACGAAGCTTTGCTCTAATAATGTCCTTTTCTTTTCCTGCACAAACATGGAGCACCGTGCAATTTCTGCTGTGACGCATTCCCGTCCGTCTTCGAGGAGCTTTGTGTCGATCGTCGTGCGTGTTCACGTGTGTTGGCTGGATGAGGGAGTTTCTTCTGACATATCCAATAATAGTCCCCGTCCAGAACCTTTTTTCACCCTAATGTGCAATGTCTTACTGCCATTCCAGAGGAGAAACACCTTGTCTGTCATCAACATCTGCTCCTTCTAAGATAATGTAGCGTAATTTATTGTTTCACAGCGGAATTTTAAACTGATTCATTTAATTGCCCACTGGTGACCAACTTCTATTCCTCCACTTTGCTGTTTTTCAGTTCTTGCATACACTGAAACACACTGTACATGTAAATAACTGTTGCAAAGGGCTGTATAAAAACCTGAACTGTAATTAAAGTGTTGGTATAGATCAGGGAACATTATTTATTCAACAAATATCGGGCTGTTTTTTTTTTTTTACACTTTGACATATTTCTACTCCAAAACTTTACAACTAATGAAACAACAATCAATTAAACTAATCAGGTTTTATAATCTTGAGCAATTCATAGTTGTATTTATATCACAATAACAGTTATTACATTCAATATATAATAATAATGTAATATATAATTCTCTTGAACTTGTGGTGTAAAGTTTGTTCCTGTAGTTGGAGATCCGTTTATCTTTACATAGATATAAATAATAAAACAGTATTTTTCTCCTTTTCTTACAGATATTAGTTGAAACAGGAAAGTTGTTTTCTTTCATATGACCATAAATTCACTTTTTTTCTCGCGCCCCTGAAGACTGATGTGAAAGTGGCGCCACGCCGCCGCCTGGTGGCTCGGCTGCGGTACAACACCTCCAATAACTATAACTTAAAAAATAAAAACTCGGATTATCAGCGTTTCCTGAAAAAACAATTAAAATCTGTTCAACTTCTGAGTTATTTTGCAGATAAACGCCGCTGTCTCAGCATCACAAATACGACTCTCTCTAGCCGTTGATATCAACCTTATCTTCCATTATGTTGCAAGTTTTCGTTACATCCACTTTAATATTTAAAATTTAAAGAACTGACTCTCGGCTGACGTCACGCGCGTTCATGTGCGGCAGCTGCGCGTTCCCGTGCCGTCCACCAAACTTCCTCCAGCAGTTTGATGCTTTGTGGATCGAATTTCCATCAAGAACCCCGAACTTAAAACTCTGACGGCCGCAAGGTGAGTGGTCCTTCTTTTCCCTCCCCTCAAGCACCAGCCTGTTCCAGCGTGGCTCTTTAAAGCCTTCATACGTTTGCTTTTGCATTAAGGAAGTAAATGTGACACCAACGCAGAAGTGTGCGTTAATCTTGAGCCTTTAATTCAGACGGACGAGCAGATTATAGAGCAGAATGCTCTGAAATATGTCACAATATTCCTTTAATTCCAGCAAATGGCGCTTGTAAATGTTATTTATGTGATTAAAAGAGGCTTTTATTCATAATGTGATGCTGCAGCGTTGACTCCAGAGGAGTCTTTTGGGCTTTTTTTGCTTCCTTTTTGGTGCCTCGGACGTGTGAACAGTCACGGTTGTGTCTTTGAGAGGCTGATGTGCTCCTTCCCCAGATGTGGAAGTCGGTCGTGGGCCACGGCGTGGCCATGAAGGTGTCCGAGGAGGGGGACGACTGGGAGACGGACCCCGACTTCGAGGTTCGCCCCACCCCACACACACACACACACACACACACACACACACTTCCGGGGTGCCAGGGCAGCGCTGGAGGTCACGGCCGTCTCCTGTGTCTGTTGCAGAACGATGTGTCGGAGCAGGAGCAGAGGTGGGGGGCCAAGACCATCGAGGGGTCCGGACGCAAGGAGCACATCAGGTAGGAGCCGCCCCCCCCCCCCGTGAGCTGCTGCGAGGAGGTGCAGCAACAGGAAGAGGAAGTGAGACGGGGCTGTCGAGTCTTTCCTAATAAGGGAAGCGCCAGATGGTTCTAAGAGGGGATTTAAAGGCCGTCCGGTCGTCGTGGTAACCGGGTTTTGCGGCTGTTGTTTTGGCGGCGACAGCGTGGCGGAGCTCCGGAAGAAGGTGGCGGTGGAGCACGAGGAGGTGAAGCAGAAGGACCAGACCCCCAAGGCCTCGTACGGATACGGGGGGAAGTTCGGAGTGGAGAAGGACCGGATGGACAAGGTTGACCTTCGCCTCTCCCGGTGATGGGGGGGGGTGTCCCTCTCGTCTCCTGAGCGTTCCGGGGGCGTTTTTCCCTCTCCAGGTCGCCCTGGGGAACGACTACGTCGCGCAGGTGGAGAAGCACTCGTCCCAGAAGGACGCCTCCAAGGGCTTCGGAGGGAAATTCGGCGTGCAGAAAGACCGCGTGGACAAGGTGGGAGACGCGTTCCCGAGGCCCGCTGGGACGAACGCGAAACCGGAATTCTGATGTTTCCGTGGCGGTGTGTGTTCCCAGTCGGCCGTGGGCTTTGGCTACAAGGGAGAAGTGGAGCAGCACACGTCTCAGAAAGGTCGACGCACGGCCGACGGAGGGTCGCTCGAACGGTTCTGGGACCTGAAAAACGTTTTCCCCCCTCAGACTACTCGAAGGGATTCGGCGGGAAGTACGGGGTGGAGAAGGAGAAGGTGGACCAGTCGGCGCTGGGGTACGACTACAAGGGCCAGACGGAGAAGCACCAGTCCCAGAGAGGTGGGATCAGGTCGACGTTCCCGCGTGTCTGCGGAAGATTGACGCTGGCGTTCGTCTGCAGATTACGCCAAAGGGTTCGGCGGGAAGTACGGGGTGGAGAAGGAGAAGGTGGACAAGGCGGCGCTGGGGTACGACTACAAGGGCCAGACGGAGAAGCACCAGTCCCAGAGAGGTGGGTGAGCGCCGCAGTAGCTCCGCCTCTTAATCCGGGCTCACTCCCGCCCCCCCCCTCAGATTACTCGAAGGGGTTCGGAGGGAAGTTCGGCGTGGAGAGGGAGAAGGTGGACAAGGCCGCGTTGGGCTACGACTACAAGAGCGAGACGGAGAAGCACCAGTCTCAGAAAGGTGAGGCGACGCTCCGCCTTTTCCTCCGGCCTGTAATCCCACGCTGACGGAGGCCTGTGTTCAGATTATTCATCAGGCTTTGGAGGTCGCTATGGCGTGCAGGCCGACCGCATGGATAAGGTCAGTTGACAGTTATTGGATCACGTGATGCATTTTTTGTGGAATTGAATGCTTTTTAAACGTGCAGCAGGTTTAAATTTCTTTATTGCAACATAAACAACAATACCATAATCTGCCGCTAGAGGGCGCTTTGATCGAAACGTCGATTTTAGATATCAAAAGTAGAGTTCTGGATTAATAATCCCGTAATTCCCGTCTAGAGTGCTGCTGGATTCTCAGACATGGACTCTCCGACCTCCTCCTATGAGAAGACACAACCCTTTGAGGCCTGTACGTTCTTCCCACGTCAAGGTCAGAGGTCGCCGTCGCACCGCTCTCACGTTTCCTTCGCCCTGTTGCAGCGAGCGCGGACGCCGGGAAGCTGAAGGCGCGCTTTGAGAGCATGGCCAAGGCGTCGGAAGAAGAGAACAGGCGGAAGGCAGAGGAGGAGAAAGCCAGGAGGCAAGCCCGAGAGAGCAGAGAGCGCGAGGAGGCCCGGCGCCGTCAGCAGGTCGGCGCTCGCGCCACCGCCGCCGCCACCGCCGCCACCGGGGCCGATGGCCACGGACGCGTGAAGCTTCTGCTCGTTTACCTGCAGGAGAGGAGCAGCAGGGAGGAGGAAACCCCACCAGATGTTCCAGATGCAGGTCCGGAGTTTGATCGTCCCCCACCAGACGTCGGCAGGAACACGGAGGAGGAGGAGGCGGAGCCAGAGCTGGAGGCGGAGCCGGAGCCAGAGCTGGAGGCGGAGCCGGAGCCAGAGCTGGAGGCGGAGCCAGAGGTGGCGGCGGAGCCAGAGGTGGAGGCAGAGCCAGAGGCGGAGGTGACGCTCTGATTTAAAGGCCTCATGATACTCCAGGATACGTCTCACAGGGACTATTTTCTGATGCGGATGAACCCGCTTGAGCTGTCGAAGTCAACTCGAGCTGTGACGGATCCTTCAAATCGTGATCGGTTTCGCTGTTTTTCTTAAACGTGTGAAGTCTGAGGCTCTGGTGCTTCCAGGACGAGGCGGTCTACGAGGAACCCCCGGCTCCGTCTCCGCACTCAGACGACTCCGCGGAGGCGGACGCTCCCCCGCTGCCTCACAGGTCGGCTGAGGTGGAGGAGGACGGCGACGACGACGACAGCAAAGGGGTGTACGAAGACCTCGGTGACCTGGCCCCTCCCCCGGAAGAAGGTCGGAAGCGTCTGTGAGGTCACAAAGGTTTGACGGGGCGATAATAACGAGGCGTTCACCGTTTGTGCCTCAGACGAGGCCGAGTACGAGGACCTGTCGCGTGGCCAGATGGCCGTGGCGCTCTACGACTACGTTGGAGGTGAGACGCTCCTCCACCCCCCCCTTCCCCCGTGTCTGAGGGTCAAACCTCTCCATCTTCTGCCCCCCCCACAGAGGCTGACGACGAGATCTCCTTCAACCCGGATGACATCATCACTCAGATCGAGATGATTGACGAGGGCTGGTGGAAGGGTCACTGTGGGGGGCGCGTGGGCCTTTTCCCAGCCGTTTACGTGAAGCTGATGTAGCGCCCGGCACACACGGTTAATCCGACCTCCAGACAGATGTTAGAGGTCACACACACACACACACACACACACACACATTATATTTTATATTTTAAACCTGTTGAGTGTTCCAACAACTCTTTTTATATCGCGAGGACGTGTCTTCGTCGCCCTCTAGTGGCCAAACGTGGGACTACCTGTCAGCGGCTATCCTATCAGCAAAAAATGCTGATTTCTGATCAATAAAATTTAGTTTGAGGCTTCAAAGTCATGATTGTTGACAGCTGGACTCTGTCCTTACCTGGAGGGATGAATGGATAGGAACTTTTCTCAAACCAAAGCAAGAATTAATTAATTTCACACAACATAAAACAGTAAATTAGAGCAAATTTGTAGCGAAATGGAAGCTGATGAGTTGATCTCTGTGAGCTCTCACTTCATGTTTGTCAGGAAATCAACTGAAAAGAGTAAATAAAGTTTTATGGCGCTGAAAAGCAAACTTTAATTCTCTCACAGCAGTAATATAAATGCACATTAAAGTCTCTGAGTGGGTTCGTTTGGTCCCATTCAGCCTTTCACAACAATTCATAATCGTCGTTTTAGGCAGAAATGGACAAATCAGTTCCAACTTTAACATTTATTTACAACAGTTCATGGTTTTTGCACACTTCTTTACATCATCGCGAGCAACAACAATATGAAACTGATGACTAAACAAGAAGTAAAAGCCCCGACCCGAGTCCCATTTCAGAGTTAACTTGAGCTTTTTAATTGCGACGAAGGCCGATGATCACCAGGAGCAGCGATTCGCCCGACGGCGTCTTCAGAGGTTCAACAAGGACGAACCTCTCTCTCGGGGAACGACTTTGCCCCCCCGTCGATCCCGTTGTCCGCCGAGAGAACCCGCGGCGGCCGCTCCGACATGACCGCGCGTTTCCGCCTCAACAGTCTTTGGCGCGGCGGCGCCGAGGGCTCACCAGGCGATGCCCTTCTTCTTCTTCTTCCCCTGACCCACCTTCTTGGTCGTCCGCTTGCCTTTGAGCTTCTTGGCCTGGCGCTGGTTCATCCAGACGGGGTACTGGCCGTGCTCGTCCAGCATGGTCTTCTTGCTCCGCTTGGCGTCCAGGTCCATCTTCCCGTCTGCAACAGCGACAACAGGCGTCACCTCACCCGCCGGGGGGGGGGTCTGGTTCTCAGAGGCGTTCCTCACCGTCACCCTCGGCTTCGGGCATCTCCACGTCCGCCTGCTTCTTGATCTTCTCCGCTGGCACCACCGTGGCGATCTCCTGCATCTCGGCCATGGCGTCGTCGGGCTTCTTGTCCAGACTCAGGGCTTGTTTGAGGCGGGCCAGCTCCTTGGGGGCGTTCTTCTTCCTCTTCTCTGCCCTCATCTTCCTCTTCCACTTGCTTCGAAGGCTTTTCGCCATTTCTGAGATCATGATGAAAAATTAAATGGCTTCAGTAACAGCAACATAAGATTATTTACCTTTGAAACGCGATATTTTCATGGCTAGAATCATTAAATTTATGGAATTAGATCAAATAAATGAGACATTTAACAACTCTAAACAGCTAATTTCGTGTCAGTCGGTCACTTTAAATACTCAATAGGAATACATAAACACATTGTTTACATTCCAGGGGATGTATGGAGTATGGAATTGCTTTCCAGAAAACGTTCTGGTGAGAAAAAAAAACATTTATCGCAACAAAACATGAATAAACTCCAGATTGTGTCGGATTATTTAGATCGGACCTCTGGTGAAGTTGCCTTGTCGCAGTTTTAAAGAAGTAAAGCATCACAGACACAACCGTGAACTAACTCTTAATACTGCCACCTTCCCGTGGTCATCTGTTTTAATGTTGTCGAGCACATTTTTGTGTTTATAATCTGCCCCGATCACGACACTTAGCTCCGATGCTAGCTGCTGCTGATTGTTTATTCTACGGGTGCGGCACAATCGCCTCCACAAATGTGTCCGCTTTCCTCAAAGACGCCTTCGTGGCCTCATTCCACAGCCCGAACGTGATCGTTAACTCACCTAAAATCAGCTTTGACGCTTCAGTTTTTCTCCCGTGGACAGAAATGTGAACAACACGTGTCCCCGAAGGCGGAAGCGATTGCGTAATTCCCAGCAAAACGCGACGTGATTGGCTCGTTTAGCATCGCAGGACCTGATTGGCCGGAAGCGGATTTCGAGCCCGGAAGACTGAAGGTAAACACCGGATCGACGGAACTGGATAAACGCCGTGTTGCTGGTCCGAAAATCGACATTTATGAGCAGCTGCTCGGCTGCGGCGGACGGCCCGGGCCCGGGGTGCGCCCCGCCGGGTTCGCGCCTGGCCCAGATGGGCAGCGCGCTGGAGGCGGCCGCGGAGCAGATGATGGTGCTCACCGACTTCCAGGCGGCCTTCGACACATGCAACAGGGCCCTGGAGAGTCTGGCCTCCCTGGAGGGGCTGGACCCCCTGGAGCAGGACGACAGCAGGTGGGTGACGCTCCCCGAACCCTGCAGAACCCCCCCACCCCCCTCGTGTGACGTCACTGTTCCCGTCTCTCCTCCCTGCAGATGTTGGGAGTACAAGGCAGGATTCTGCACCCTGGGGATCCAGGCTTTGGCTGAGCTCAACCAGTGGCGGGCTGCCCTCCCGTGGGTCCTTCGGCAGTACGAAGACGAGGAGAAAATACCCCCAAAAATCCTGCAGCTGTGGTGAGCAGGGCCGGAGAGGCTGGGTCCCAAGAGAGCTGAACATCAGCCCAGTGAACCGGAGAAGCTGAGAGGTCTGGTCTCGTCTCCGCAGCATCCTCCTGTACTCCAAAGTCGGGGAGCCGGAGGTGGTGCGGGACACGGCCAGAGTCTGGCTGCTCTGCCCGTCCAACCGCGGCGCGTGGGGGTTCAGGACGGTGGCCGAGCTGTACCTGCTGCACGTCCTGGCGCCTCTGAGGCGCCGGGACGAGGCCGAGCGGCTGGTCCTGGGGGAGATCGGGAGCAGCGTGTTCACGGAAGACCAGAGGCGGACGGCGCTGGAGCTGTTGGAGGAGAAGGAGCAGCAGGACGGGGAGCCGCCGGAGACCCCCAGCCAGGAGTCCCCGGGCGCCGCCGCCTCCACGCGAGGTCCCAACGCGCTCGGCGCGTCGCAGGTACGGAGGCAGGCCGTCCTCTCTGACCCGTCTGCGCCCCACAGGTCCGGTGCTCTGGAGACTCGAGGCCGCGCTGAAGCTCCTCTACAGAAGGCTGCTGCTGCTCGGCTCGCGCCCCCTCAGCTTGAGGAGGCTCCTGCTGGCCGCCGCCCTCCTCTACATGCTGCTGCTGCGCTCGGACCCAGGTCGGGCTCGCTTCTTCGGTTTTTCGCGACGCCGGGTGGCACAAGCGTCTTCACCCGCCCTTCCTCTCCCCGCAGCTCTCCCCTCTTCGTTCGCGTGGATTTCCAAACTGTTCCAGCTGCTCAAGCAGATGTGGACGGCCATGTTTGCGCCCTACCATCAGGCTGCCAGCCAGAGCAACGGACTCTAGAGACCACCTTTGAGGTGGAAACCAACCAAACACCGCCTGCTCTGATCACGTCTCCTCTCGACTATGCGGTATTTTTTTAACAATAGAAATTAAAACGTTTTTTTTTTTGTACTTTTATTGGCGGTAAATGTTCGTTAAACCCCGCGCGGGCCTGCAGACGGACTCTCGGCGTCAGCCGAGGCACGCGCCGTCGCGGTCGCTCCCGCGCGCGTCCCGCCGTCTGCTCAGGCTGAGGAGCTCCTCCACCAGCCGCACCGTCATCCGGCTGATGGGGTAGCGAGGCGGGAGCTTCTCCTCGGCGCACGACGGCTTCACGGAGTACCTGGGGGGAGCAGAGAGCCTCCGGTTCACAGGCGCCGTCGGGCGACCCGGGCGCCGGAGGCGGAGCGGGGGGGCGCGTCTCGAACCTGAACTCCTCCCTGAAGGTGGAGCGGAGGTGCTGCGAGAGCTGCGGGTTGTGCTGCAGGCAGGCCAGCAGCAGGCGGCAGCGCTGGTACAGCAGCACGGCCTGGGCCGGGCTCAGGGGGCACTGCTGCAGGTCCGACAGCGCCAGCAGCGTCTGCCTCGCCTGGTGGCCGAGGAAGGGCAGCTGCACACGAGAGGACAGGTTGGGGAGGGGGGGCGTGGCCTATGACCGTCGGGTCTGAGGTCGGGAAGGTTACCAGGTGAGGGTGAGGCTGCAGGACCCGGAGGATCCAGCCCACCGACAGGAAGGTGTGGGAGGAAAACCTGCTGGCCTGAAACACACACACACAAAAATGAGACCTGATGCCTGCGCGGGCGTGGAGCGGCCAATCGTCATCGACGGGGACGGACCTCGTGGCCCAAGAGCAGCAGCTCGAACAGCAGCGAGCAGGAAGCGTCCAGATACTCCTGCAGCAGCGCCTGAAGAGAGGGGGGGGGGTGAAGGACGAGGGGAAGACATGGCAGGAAGGCGAAGAGGACGAAGCTCACCTCGTGGTTCTGTGACTCTGGGTCGCACATCAGGGCCAGCAACAGCCTGGAGGCCAGAGCTCCTCTGTGGGGGCGCACACACACACACACACACACACACACACACACACACACACACACACACACCTTTAGGAGGTCGCTCAAGCATCGGGGCGATCGACGGGACGACGGAGGAGCCGTTACTTCTCAGCAGAGAGCAGGTCCAGTCTGGCCGCTTCCCCCTCCGTCTCCCTGAACAGGACGGCGAGCGTCTGCACGGTCAGGGTGCTGAGGCTGGGGGGGGGTCACAAACACGTGAGGACAGGTCACTTAACACTCTTCATCACCCTTTCCTTCCACGACTGACCCCAAATGAATGACTGAACATGCAATTTTAACTGAATTCAAACTGCTTCATTGACTTTCCTCCTCGTTATATTCCATGGATCCATGACTTCATCACATATTTCTGAGTAATGAACTCATGGATCCAGATTTTTGTTTTGTTTTGAAGAGTTTGTTCTGCGGCCACACACGCTGATGCCCTGCAGACGCGGGACACTCGTGTTTAAAAACGTTACATGTTATAAATATACTTTGAGATGCTGACAGATTTGGAGGAAAGTAAAATATAGTTTTCTAGAAACTCGTGTTGTTTGTCTTTACTGCACACGTCAGTCCGCCTTTTCTGTTGATTGTGGTTTCCGTTGTTTTTTTGGTGTTTCACAGTAATTCACTATTTTAGTACAACGCGTCAAACACCTCTGACGACTCGCTTTGGACAAACAGTCTGATGTCATCGGCGTAGAAGTTAATCTCTTAAGGGAGGGATAAAAACGAGAAAGTCTTTAAAGGACCAGAAAGCTTGTTGTGTAAAATAACAAGCAGCTTAGACGGAAGCGAATACACACACACACACGCACGCACGCACGCACGCAGAGCGCAGCTTACAGGAGCTGATCTGCTGTGTAGACTCCGTGGCTGCTCTGACAGCCGTGCAGGGATCTCTCCAGAGTCTGAACCAGGAAGATGCAAACATCCCTGGACTGGAAGACACAGAACATCTGAGGACGTCTTCGCCCAAACGCATCCAGAAAGAACAGATCAGCTTTGTGTCATCAACCACATTTCTCCCGTCTGACTCCTGTCCTGAGGGTTGATCAAAGGACTCAGCGGCGCAAAATAGTCGTTTATGTATCAGTAATATCACAAATGAACAAATACTGATGTTTAGGATTTAGTTAACCGCTTTAGGATTGAGATGACCTGGGTAATTCGGCTAACTAATATCTGTGATAAAGGTGATCGGGAGTGAACAGAAGCGCTCGTGAACCTTCCAGAAGAGGCGGCACAGGGCCACGCTGCGGTGGGCCGCCGTCCTCAGCTCCTGCAGCAGCAGGTAGAGCCTCTCCACGCCGACCCCCTCCTGCAGGAGCTCGGAGCTGAGCTGAGTGAACAGGTGAGCCGTCCGCTCCCGGCTGCACACACACACGCACACACACACACACACACACACGCACACAGAGGTCAGAACGAGCTGTTTCGTTGTTGTGATCCTGTTTGTGTGCCTACCTCAGGACGGGGACTTGTTTTCCGGGAGATGAGTCAGACAGAGCTCTGCACCTTCCTCTGTAGAGCGGATCCAGCAGCAGAGTGGACCTCTGTGAACACACACACACACACACACACAGCAGGGCCAACTTAGACTCTCCAGTTCAGCTGGATTTTGGACAAATTATCAACAGAGGCCGTAAAAACAGGTGTGTTCCACCTCTTTGACTGGTATTATTGGACTGAGGGTGACACAGGTCTGATAATCTAACAAACCACTGAGTGATTCGGCCTCTGGAAACATGAATTTACACATGTGAGATGTTTTTAAATATATTCAAAGTGACTTTAGGGAGAGGAAATTCCACCTCCCCCCGTGTGCACTCACAATAATGAACCGGTTCCATGAACTCTGCAGGTGGAGGTAGAGTCTGGATGCTCGTGAAACCGAGTACAGGTGGAGCTCCGCCACCCTCTCCCCTCCCGTGCACGGCCGGTCTCTCCTCAGCAGGCGGGACAGGACCGACCCGATCCTCCTCGGCACCTGCAACGTGGACCCGTCAAGGCTGCGGGACGCCCTCGGACGCCTGGCCTTCCACTGCTCTCACCTGCTCGCCGTGGGCGAGGTTGGACCTCTGCAGGGCGGCGTGGGGGTCTGTGGGCGAGGCCGGCAGCGGGGGCAGCTGGGACGGAGGCCGCGGGATCAGGGGCTCCAGATGTGCACGTGAGGACACGCGAAGCTCCGCCTGATTGTAGTTCCTGAAGGCCGGAGAGGAAGAGTAAATATTCTCTCATATGAGGGTCTTTAAAGGTTTAAACGGCCTCATTATGATGATGGAAAAAAAATCAAAAAGATAGAAGTACAAGGGTGTGTGTGTGTGTGTGTGTGTGTGTGTGTGTGTGTGTGGGGGTGTGCGTGTGTGTGCGTGTGTGTGCATGTGTGTGTGTGCGCGCACATCAAAGGGTGATTCTTTTTTCTTTTGCACAGCTGATACCAATACAGATGCAAATCCACTTGATCATTTCAAATGAAAATAGACAGGTGGGTTTGTCGGCCTGTTGCTATAGCGCCAAAGGTCATTGATGCAAAAAATAAGTGAGATCAAAGGACAAAGATTCAGGCCAGTAAATTATGAGATAACAGTCACGGGTTTAAATTAATTTGGAAAAAAAACCCTGTGAGACACAAATGAGAAGTAAAATGAGGTGTGTTTAAATAAGTCACGAGACAACTGAGACGTGTGTGCGTGCGTGTGTGTGTGTGCGTGTGCGTGCGTGTGTGTGTGTGTGTGCGTGCGTGTGCGTGTGTGTGTGTGTGTGTGTGTGTGTGTGTGTGAGATGCTCACCTCTGTGCAGGATATTCTGTGGGGTAAAACAAAGACAGGGAGGGTTAAATTGCATGCGGAGGTAACCTGACCCAGCACCCCCACACCTGAGATTTCAGTCTCCTGACAGGTGTGTTATTAAGTAAGGGGGCAGGGGGGGCGGGGGGGCTCACCTTCTAAGGTGCGAGTGATCGTCGGGCAGTGGCTGCTTCGGCGAGAGGGCGGTTGGGCGGGAGGGAGGCCCGACCTCTGACCTTTGCCCAGCCACAGGCCCCTCCTCCTGACGGGCTCCTGGGTGACGTAGGTGATCCGCACGTGCTGGCAGACCTCTCTGTGTTTGCCCCGCAGGAAGTCGGGGAGGTCGTTCACCTGCAGGCCGAGAGCGCCAACAACCATCAACATGTGCGGGTGTGGGGATTAAACCACGACGCATCAGCGGTGAACAGCCCTCCCGTGCGTGGTGGGACCCCAGGTCACACCGGTGAGTTCACGCCTGTCGGGAGAGGACTTATTTCCCGACCTGTGATCTTGTTATGTCACGGGGGTCAGAGGACGAATGTTTAAATCTCACGTAATCCCGTGTGACTATGACCCTGTCTGAACCAGAGCGTGACCACAGAGAGTTCTATCAGTGGCAGACGTCCTCGTGGAAGTACCGAACCAAGGGAATGACGAGGAATGTTCATCCTGCAGACTACCTCCAGGGGGCGTTGTGGACGCTCCTGGTCCTATTTGGGAACATTTGTAGGTTTAAATATTTTATAAACACCGAACCTTTTCTTCCGGTTTACACACTGGATGAATTGTCCGTGTTTCTGAAAACACTTTGAACCTTTCCAACAATAAAATCATCTCATTTCTGACGTTCGCCTTCATCACGCTGCGTGAGGGAAGAAGAGGGAATCTCCAGATATTTTAAGGTTTAAGACATTCATATTTATCCAAAATTAGCAAATTAACGGGCATAATCTGGTCCACACTCTCACGGACACATAAATAAAATGAATAACCTAAAAGGGCCTTTCGTGGGTTTATCGTGGGCAGACGCGTCTGACTGAGGTCTGATCACACGTCCGATCACAAACACAATCACGTGATCAACAGATCACAGAATAATACGTTGATCTAAAACGTGAACATCTGAGTCTTCTCCCATGATGGACGCAGCAACGTGATGCTGCCAACGACAGCAGAGGTGTGAAGTCAATCCGGTGAAACTGAGCTGTAATCCCGACGTCTAATACGGGTCACGCAGCGGGAGGCTGCTCGCCCTCACACACACTCATGTAATTTCCCCAGATTACCTGCGCAACCCGTGCGTTATCATGTAACCCGCCACATGCTTCGAGATTAACGATGAGGACGAAACCTTAATTCAGAATTACGGACGTCAAGCAGACCCCATCATCTCAATCCCACACGCACGGCTGCGTTTCAGGGTCGATTCTATTTAATTGTAATCCGAGCTAATCCAATATTTGATCTCACCAGCTCGATGTCGCGCACGCGCCTGAAGCTCAGGGCCGCGGTGAGCGTGCGCGGCGCGTACTCGGTGAGGAGCACGCGCTCGTCGCTCAGCACCACGTGCATGTACGCCTTGTTGATGGTCTCGGACCGCACCACGCACGGCTCGGAGCCGCGGATGCGCTCGTACACCGCCTGGTCCGTGTGCCTCCGCAGGAACGAGTCCAGCTTGACGTTGCCGCGCCGGAGGGGCGAACCCGGCCCGTTCCGAGCCATGCCGGGACCGGGGAGGCGGAGGGGGGGGCGGGAGGCTCCCGCAGGTTTCCCATCCGTGAGGGGAGCCGCACAGGTGACTCCGCCGGTTCCCCCGAGTCGTGCGTAAAAGCGCGGCCGTCGCGCTCCAGCGACGCGCACGGCGCTCCGATTGGTCCGCGCTGCGAGGAGCGCCGCGTCTGATTGGCTGAGGGCGGCTCGGTTCACACCTGAACGGTTACATCAGATCGGGACTTTTATAGCACAGTCTCGGGGTTTAAAATAATAATAAAAAAAACACACGATAAGTACCAGAAACGCTCAGATTTAAGATTGTTTTAAGATTTATTCGATAAAAGGCTGAAATATAGCACCGAATATGGGTGACTTCTGATGATGAGAGGGCTTTTGCCATAAGAAATTAATCAGTAATCCCATTTGGAACGTCACTTGAGGGTTCAAATCAATGTGTTCTCAAAACCTGTGTAGTCTACACCTGAAATAATTCCAAATTGGCTTGTTGCATTTCTCAGATTTATTCCATGTTACGTGTGCGAGGCATCCCACGTTAGTCATGCAAACCGTCAAATCCTATTGCTTTAAAATTATTTATTTATTTATTAAAGCAAATATACAAGTATTTTATCAGGCACCTAAAACGTCTTTTTAAATGAACGTTGTCGCAGTTCACCCATGTGGCCACTAGATGTCAGTAAAGCGAACGCTCTTTGATGCAGGGGATCAGTGATCAAAGATGAAAACGTCATTATTTTTGGAGGTTGCATCGTTAAATTAATCAATTAATGGCTAATATTGTTACTATATTATAGTATAGTTCTAGTACAGTCACAGTACTAGTATAGTAACAATATTATAATCTAGATGAAATTAAATATATTTAATTTCATCTATATTATAGTAACAATATAATATATTTGAAGTGATATTGGCTCAAAAACATATAAATGGGGTCCTCCTCTTCTTCATCATCCTCTCCCTCTTCCTCAGAGAGAGAAACTGAGAGTGGGAGGGAGGGAGAGATAGAGGGAGGGAGGGAGAGAGAGTGGGTGGGAGGGACAGTTTCAATGAAATCTTTGTAAATGGTTCCAGAGTTGTTTTGGACACTAAACACACACTCACTCACTCACTCTCTCACTCACTCTCTCACCCTCTCTGTCCCTCTCTCCGCTCAAACACACACACACACACACACACACACACACACACACACACACACACACACACACACACACACAGGCTGTGTTGTTTCACAGGAACACACAGTCTTTTATGCCCCGTGATCCGCCAACACATCTGGGTTTGTGCAGCGAGGCTTTTCCCTCTTTGTTTTTCCTAAAATGAAAATCATAACGTTGACGTCGTTTTCAAAACAACCCTCTGGTCAACAGTGACAGGTTCTCCCTCGGCCACGCTCCACTTTCACTTTGGCCTTAAAAGCATGCTTCTGTGGTTCTCTTCTTCATCACCATCATCATCTTCATCATCATCACCATCATCAGCAGCAGCAGCAGCAGCATCTTCAGCCTGCATACAGATGTGCCACAGTTTAAATAGTAATATTAACTGTGTTTAAATAGTAATATTAACTGTGTTTATAATAATAAATCAAAGTCTGCGTGTCCACAATTCTCTTTTGACCCACATGTGTGTGTGCATTTTCACGTTCGTGTAGGGTTTATGCCGTGTCTTGTCCTCTGTGGGCGTCTCCCTCGCAGGTCGGGTCGGACACGTGGACTGCAGCATCATCCGAGCGCGTCCCCGTCTGCGTGATAACCGCCAGGGCGGGTCGGACCGAACCGAGCCGAGCCAGAGGAGCCGCGGACCAAACAGGGCAGATCAACTCCTTCGAGACAGCGCAGCGATGACGGCCTTGAGCAGCTGGGAAGTGTGCGTCAAGTACGCCATCTTCGTCTTTAATTTCATCTTTTGGGTAAGTTTTGAACCTTTTTATGTTTCCATTTAGTTTTTGTGCAACAGCAGATCTTTATCAAACTTCCTGTAAATGAAACTTAAGACATCAAACCACGATTAAAACTGTAGAAATATATATTATAATAACATATATTAATAATAATATAGGTGTGGTCATCCTATATACCACTAGAGGACGAATAGATAGTGATTTTTTTCACTTGCGCACAATTGGAGGGTCATTTTGGCCAATTAAAGAGCCCAAAATTTGAATAAACCCTGTTTTATCTTCAATATTGCAAAAGTATTTGCAAGTTATTGCTCACGCCTCTATCCTACACAGCCAACAATGTTTATTTGTTTTGGAAAAAAATCCCGTTGTCTTTATAATTTATGGAAATTCTCCCCAAATGAGTCACGGTTTGTTGAGACGACCCGCAGTTCCCCGGTCTCTCTCCAGAGGGTGTGTTTATT
Source organism: Lagocephalus sceleratus (assembly GCA_911728415.1). Classification (NCBI taxonomy): domain Eukaryota; kingdom Metazoa; phylum Chordata; class Actinopteri; order Tetraodontiformes; family Tetraodontidae; genus Lagocephalus; species Lagocephalus sceleratus. The sequence goes on along the minus strand of CAJVRN010000210.1, from coordinate 2,325,763 downwards.
TCTGCCTCACGGTTCGAGGGACGCGCTTGTCCTGGAATCATTTATCCGCGTTTCTAACCTGTTTCCTCTCATTCATCCAGTCACCCAAAAGCTCCCCCAATCTCCGGACGTGTTTATCAGTCATCGCCACACTTCCCCTGACGCTGACTCATCAATTCAGCAGAATAATTCATTTATCATGGAAATACTCAGTTCGTGGACTTTCCCTCGACATGCTGCCTGGTTTTAATTGTTTTGTTGTCACACGAGGAAGCACTGACTGCTTTTTATTCGTCATCATTTCTTTATTTATTTTTCTTTTTTTTTTGTTGTAAAAACGCGTCGTCAGGAGCTCCCCCAGATGTTCGTCGGTTATTGCGCACCGCAAAGTGAATTTGAAATTTAAAGCATACAAACGCGATAATAAAGTAAACCCAGCCCCCCGCCCTTGATAAAAAAAAACCCAAAACCACCCCACTCCGAGATGGTCTATTTTCCAGATAATTGTTCAGGAAGCGCGCCCCAGCCTCGGAGCGTCCCTCCCCCGTTTCCGCCCCCTCCTCCCTCCCGGTTGATTTCCTCGCTCCATTCAGGTGAGGCATTCAAGGGCGCGGTCCAGAAGAAAATCCCCTCCCAGACGCACCTCTCCCTCTTTTGGTTTCTTCTCACGGTGCCAGAAGCGTCGTGAAACCCGAGCGGCTCGCTCCTTTTGACTTTTACGCGTGGAAGCTCTCGACCGTGCGCAGCCATGGGGGCCATGCAGTGCATCAAATACCTGATGTTTATCTTCAACTTTCTCTTCTGGGTACGTACTGCTGCCTTCAAGCGCCGCTCCTGTTGGCGTTCCAAGGACGAAACTGGGTTTTCTTGAGCGCTTTGTCAGGTTTGCTCGCTTCGGATCGACGTGCTACCCGGTTCAGAAGGGAGCAACGCGCAACAGGGGAAGTGTAAACGCGTTTTAAAGTGCGTTTTATTCGAATCCGCGTTGCGTTTGGACGCTTTCGTGCTCCCGCACGTGTCTCGACACGCACAGGACCTTTCCCAGACATTCGAACCATAAATATCCGTTCCCGGGCTCTGGGAGTGCGCGGCTCCTTTCCGCTCGGGTCACCGCGAAGTTATTCAAATGTTTTCTCGACGAAAAGGGAACTTTTTTTTCCCCGATAAGCTCCCATTTATCAGGCGGACGTGTGGTGCGTGATTAAATGGACCTGGGACAACTTCAGACTAAATATAGTCATCCAGCCCCCCCCCCACCCCAAAAGTCATAAATCGCGGGTTTAAACTGCGGCTTCACACTTGGTTTTAATCATTTTGGTGTGAACTTCACCGAGGAACGGTTCTGGACGCGGTTCTGACGCGAAGGACGCGGTTCTGGACGAGTTTGACGACCGTAGCCACGCCCCCCTCCGGAGTGACGTCGGCCGGGGGCCTCTGGGGGCTTCTGATGTTTCTCATGGAGTCTGTTTAAAATAGACCCCCCCCCCCCCCCCCGTGAAAGATGTGGGTTGTGAACAGTCGGTCCAGGCTCAGGTTTTGCCTGTTGTTGTTGTTGTTGCTGTTGTTGTTGTGGTGATGGTGGAGCTCAAACCTCTTAAGACCGCCACCATCTTGGTCCTTTCACGCGCCATCCCTGGAGTGTGTGTGTGTGTGTGTGTGTGAGTGTGTGTGAGTGAGTGTTGTTTGGAGCGAAGCCCCCTCAGAAATAATTCATCTTTGTTGTGCCATCAGTGGAAAACAAGCACCACAGAGTGCTGCTGCTGGTTAATGAGGCCTAATGCGCGCCTCTGGGGAGAGCTGGATGTTTCTCCCTCACCACACAAACACCCCGACTCCCCCAAGAGTGTTTACCCCCCCCACACACACACACACACACCCGCGCACTTCCTGTTTTCCAGGCCTTTTTCCTCCTTTAATTGAAGGGTGTGTGCCCAGCTCAAACGAGTCAAGTTGGTTTCCCTCCTCGCCGGGGCGTCGAGCTTCTCGTTCCTCTCGCGTTTCTCCGCGCGTGAGCAGCGTTTGTGGAATGCGGAGCCGCGGTTTCGCTCCGACGCGCCGGGCTGCACGCCTCGATTACGCCGTCTTGAAGCGGGCGGCGTTGCGTTCAGGTTCAGGTGGAGTCTGCCGGGTTGCGCGCGCCAAGCGTTGACATCACGAGGGGTTTTTTTGGGACCATCTCGGCGATGACTCTCTTTTTTCCACGGAGCCGGTTTCCCCAAACAAACGCTCTGTTTGTGCGTGAGTCACGCCGTCTGACTGATTCGCCGCCAGATTGGGAGGGTCGTGAAGAAATGTTGACGTGTGGCGCCATTTTCGGTTCATGTGAGGGAGTTCCTTGGAAGTGACGCGCAGGGCAACGCGGTTGCCGAGGAAACGGCTTTCGCGAGACAAACATTCACTCGCTGCCTCTAATAATCAACAGGCGCCCGCGCGTTCGCGCGCGCGTTCGACCACGGGGCACAATCGTTTTGTTTTCTTGTGGCTAATGAGGGCCGGGTCTGTTGCGCGGGAGCAACGGTGTCGCCATCGACGGGGCGTCGCGATAACCCGATGTGGCGAAAGAAATGTTTTGAAATCGTCTCGGGTTGCAGACATAATTACGCCAGTTCAGCAATAAATGACGCACATTTGCAATTCTTTCCGCCTCTGTCGCCACCTAGTGGTGATGTTGCGTACTGCAGTGTATCGTGTTTCGAAACTTTCTTAATTCTTCCTGCTACATTAATCCCGTTAAATCCCAGATTGGTAATTCCGTGTCCTAATCCCCTCTGTCTTCAGTTGGCAGGTACCGGAGTCCTCGCGGTGGGCCTATGGCTGCGGTTCGACACGAAGACGGCGGGGCTGTTCGAGAGCGACGACTCGCCCGCGGTCTTCTTCACTGGTGAGAAAACCTCGTTGTTCCGGAGCGGCGGGTCGGCCGATCGCAGTTATCGTGCTGGCCCGTGTTGATTTGACCGTAAATGGCGATCTGAGAGGAGCGGGGCTGAGGCTGGAATGTGTTTGTGTGAGCGTTTTGACAATACAAATAATACTCTGTGTGTGTGTGTGTGTTTTAACACCCACTTGACTTGACAAATTGTGTCAACCTAGTGGTGACAATCTGTCCTAATCTATGCTGTTGAAAAACGAGTGGGGGGGGGGCGGCGGCTGCCATCCCTGGGGGTTGTACCGTGTGATTGTGTGGTGACTCGGAGTGTGTGTGTGTGTGTGTGTGTGTGTGTGTGTTCAACACGAACCCTCTAACTTTATTTTTTTTTTATTTTAATGCTCTTCCAGCGAGCAGGAAGTTGCTTATCTTATGCAACCTTCGCGGTTTGACACAATCGTACATCCTGTAAAAACGTTGTCGTGCACGAGGGGCAACAGTTGTGACGGTTGTGCAGGCCGTTTTTTTTTTTTTTTTAAAGGAATTTCTGGAGATCGGGCTATTTAAAGCCGACAGGCCCCCGAAGGACGATGTTGCATAATATATCGCAACCTAAGACAAGCCCCCCCCCACAGATAAAACAAACGCACTTTCAGCAACTTCGAGCGGCGACCTTCGTCTCGGAGCCGATAAGGGAAAGCCCGGCGGCTCGGAGGGCACCCGAGGCCACGGCGAGGCGGCTCCCCCGGCCTGGCAGGGCCCTCTGCACATAGCGTTCATTCTTCGCCGGCCGACAGGGACCCCCTTTGTTCCTTCCCCCTTTTGTTTTCTCCGAGGAACTCGCGGGACCCGATCCCTTTGTTCCCCCTTTGAGCTTCGCTCCCGCTGGACTGATAAGCCCCGTGGGCGTCCGGGGCGACGGAGGGTGTCAGAAATTCCAAACATCCCGATATCAGACGGGACTTTTAGGTCCTGGAGGAGGTCCGCTGCGGTTACTCTGGTCTGGGATCAATAAATCCTTCGAGATCCCGCGCCGCAGAGACCGCCACGGCCTCGGTTTGGGGCGTTTCCCGGTCGCCGGGAGAAGTGATCGACGGGGTGTTTGGGTCCGGAAAGACGGGAAACATCTCCACACATCTGCCCGATACGCTCGTGCCCACGCCACGTGCTAATTAGAGATAAGGAAGATTTAAGAGACATCAGAGCATGTCTGCTCGGATGACCTGATTCGATTAGGGGGTCTGGCAGTAACGGGAAGGCAGGAGGTTGCCGCTGGCAACGGTAAATTCCGTTTGTGTAATGATGGACAATGGGTGCGTTGTTCGCGACGAGCAGGGCAGAATCCAGATTTCCACCAGCTGAAGGCAAATTAGTCGCGTTTCCTGTCCTAACAAGTCACGACGTCTCGCTTTGCCGTCGCAGGCGTGTACATCCTGATCGCGGCGGGGGCCCTGATGATGGTCGTCGGCTTTCTGGGTTGCTGCGGAGCCATCAAGGAGTCGCCGTGCATGCTGGGATTGGTGAGTGGTGGGCTTTCTGTGGATGGTTTGGTGGTGATGGTGGTGGAGCCAGATCCCACAATTTTACGTGACAGTGGAGGTGCTTGAGCGCCCCCTACAGGTCACACCGCGAATAACACTTTAATTGAATACATTTATTGTGTACATGTACACACAGCTGTGTATTAAAGCATACCTCTCTTGTTTTGTGTTTTATTTAGTTCTTCCTCTTCCTGCTCCTCATCTTCGCTGTGGAGGTGGCTGCTGGGATCTGGGGTCTCTCTAACAAGGACAAGGTACATGGCGTCTATTTTTTTTTTGTTTTGTTTTTGTTCTTTAAATCATTAACGGTGGTTTCTTTTGTGTCTCAGGTGGTGAACGATGTGACGGAGTTCTACAAGCAGACGTTCACCAACTACAAAAACACCAAACAGGCAGCTCTGAAGGAAACCCTCCGCCTCATCCACTTTGGAGTAAGTTTGTATTAACCGTTAAGATTTCAAACGGCGCCACTGCCTCGGGCTTAATCGGTGATCCATTTGTCGGTGCGTACGATGACTTTAGCCCTCGCATAACCTGATTTGTTTCCTCACCTCAGCTGAACTGCTGCGGCCCGACAGGAACCATGTTTGATGGCAGCAAAGATATCTGCCCCAAAAAGGAGGGGGTGGAAGTCTTCGTCACCACGGTATCAGATGACATTCGCACCATGTTGACGTCAGTGGTTTTTACCTGGAATCTCACCGCTGTGTTTTCGTTCTCAGAGCTGCCCAGACGCCATCGAGGAGGTGTTCAACAGCAAACTGCACATCATCGGAGGAGTCGGCATCGGCATCGGCATCATCATGGTGAGAGACGCCGTCGGAGCCTCTTCCAGAGCCTCTGCGATCGTGAACTCGTGTCAAAGTCGTGGATTTCTTGAGCTGTGTTTTTGGAGGGAATCCAGCGGGTTTCTTCGTGAACTGATGAAGTCTCCTCCCCTGCGCAGATCTTTGGGATGATCTTCAGCATGATGCTCTGCTGTGCCATCAAGAGGTCCAGGGACTACGTCTGAAGACCCCACAACCCCACCCCCCAAACCCTTACTTACCTCTGCTTAAGTCTTTTTTTATTTTTTTTTACGGTCACGTCAGTTTGGGTCCATGAAGGATGGCCAAATCGACCTATGAGAATGTGGAGCCCGCTGATCTTTCCTCTGGATACCGAGTCTCCGTCCAGCTCTGAAGACGTTAAAGCGGACACAGGGCTGCCTTCATGGTGGCGCCCACCCCCTGGGCTGCCTGCTCAAGGACTCTGACTCTGCTTCCCCCTAGCGGACGGTGAAACTCGCCCGCGTCGGCGCCTCGTGTTCGGCCCTCGGTTTCAGGTTCGTTGTGCCTGCGTCTAATCTCGAAGGGTTTTTTTTTGCAGTTAATTATGTCATGTTGCATGTTTTATTTCACTCAAGTCACGTGCGCTTATGTTTTTAATAATAAAAGCAGAGTTTTATGAATATTTTGGAGACGACAGGTCAAAATATCTTTAAAATACCAAATAAAAACCTAACATCTAGTCGTCTCGTGTGTTGTGGATGGCATCTCTTAAACGCGTGTATGAGCACTGGTGGAGCAAAGACAAAGTCGGGTGATACTTGTTTTATTCCAGGAAGTAAAAATGCTTTCACAATCGTCCTGTCAAGGTGAGGTTGATGGGGTTTATTCACTGCAGGTGACCTGCAAACAAGCCAAGGGCTGCTTATCCGAAAGAACCTGCACCACCGGATAACAAGTGTAGCCTGGGTTGGTTTCACCAGCGAGGTTGGCATACACTTGGCTCTTGTGGTAGCAGATTCTATTTTCACTTCCCTGTGACGGAACCTGACGGCAGAATTTGGCTTCGGCAGAAAGTCACCTGCGTTTGAGTAGGAGGGGAATAAATATCCATTTATTGAACCCGCAGGGGCCCAAACGTGGCTGAAAGTAAGTCATAGCATTGAGCATTAATTAAAAAAAAAAAAAAAAAGCATAAAAAGTAGATCCACCGTCTTTGGTGTGATCCGATCTCTACAGCAGCAACACACCCACAAACGAGGTCGACCAAGACCGATTTTTCTTCATGGCTGATGTTTGGAGCCGATATTGCTTTTTCATTTACATAATAAAAAGGACACGGTGATAATAAATATAACACAAGTCTCAGTTTAACTAAAATAAACATTTATTTACAAAACTAACATTAGCAGTTATGGATGTGGGTACATTCACACTTCTTTGCTCTCACACAATGTTTGACGTCATTTCAAAAGCTTTAAGTGTGTGTGTGTGTGTGTGTGAAGTTACATTCAATAGTGTAGCGATACCCTGCCAGGGTGGGAGGGGCACAGCGTCCACACATATCGGCCGATACTGCTACGAGTAACAAACCCAAACATGGGACCACTCATGTAAACAAACTGATTGTGTAAGTGTGTGAAGGCTGTTGGTTCAACTCTTTGCCGGGCAAAAGGACTCGGGGTTCGTCTCCCTCGTTGGGTGAGAGGGAAATCTCAAATCTGTGAAGTGTGGAGGTTCAACACTTTCCTCTGGAGCAGACTGGAGCTTCTTAGATTAAAGCTGCATGTCCACTCCACAAATGTCACTGCTACTTAAAAAAAGCTCCAGCAGACCTTCGCTGGTGTTCTGAAGCTTGTGGCTTCACATCTGTCCATTTCTGGTTTTTGTGCTCAACCGCTCAAAGCAGAGAGCTGAAAGTGCACAGAGAGCACTTCCTGGCAGGTGGTGCAGAGGGAGCGAACCGGGGGCTCTTTGAGGTGTCAGTGTTCTGAGGGTTGGGGGTTCAAGTCCTCTTTTTAGCAGTAAACCACTCAAGGTAGAGAGTTAAAGACACACAGAGAACAGCTTCCCACAGGTGCCCTTCATGGGGTGGTGGCAACATAATGGTTCTGTATCTATACACTGTTCTAAAGGTTGTGAGTTCAAATCCCTTGAGCTTGTTTTTGCACTAAACCACTCAAGGTAGAGAGTTAAAGACACACAGAGAACAGCTTCACAGGTGCCCTTCATGGGGTGTTGGCAAGACACTGTGCTTGTCTCTAGGTAATGTTCTGAAGGTTGTGAGTTCAAATCCCCTGAGCTTGTTTTTCCACTAAACCACAATAATGAGTTAAAAGCACACAGAGAACATCCCCTAATGTGATCCCTGGTGGTGTGGGGGCAGAGAAAGGGACTCTTGACTTGTCAGTCTTCTAAAGGTTGTGTGTTCAACTCTCTTGAGGCCCATTTTACACTCAGCCACTCAGAGCAGAGAGACAAAAGCACACAGGGAACACCGCCACTTGTCACTGACGACGGTGTGGTGGGTAGAGAACCGAACCGTAAGTCGCCGAGGTGCAGACGTCGTGTTCAAATCCTGCCATGTCTGAGGAGGGGCCAGGAGGGGGCCGTGTCCCCTCCTGTGGTGTACGAGGTGGAAGGAGGGGGTCTTAGAGAAACGAGCTGTGACCAGCTGACATTTTCACAACCGTCAAAAAGATGAAAGCTTTCTTGAACTTATGATGGCTGACTCACATCAGCATCCTCAGCTACACTGTTGGGCTCCTCAAAAACTCATCATGTGTAACCTGAACAGGGAATGTGACGAGAACTGCCACAAAGGAAGAGTTTTCGGAAGATGTGAACGAACAGCCTTCAGGTGGATGAACCCTGCTGAACTTGAAAATGAACAGACATCCCTGGTTAACTACAGTTTCTGCGTGGCTTTATTGTTTTGACCATCACATGCATTTATTGATGTGGCGACAGATCCTGTTTTTGATTCCTATTACTGCTACAAACCATGGGTGTCTGTACTCCCCAATATGTTGAAATAAAACCTGCTACAAGCCCAGATTATAAAAATAGTCTTTAGTGATCCATCCTCTCCCAAATTAGTGCTTTTAAACACTTCTAAACAAAAAAAAGCTTTTTAATTTGGTCATATTGAATTAATTCTCCAGCCATGATATTTAGATAAAATGAGAGAAAACAATTGCATATATCTGCAGCAGAAGCTGCGTGGGCTGCTCGTTGGCCAACAGCCTGTGGAAGGGTCGACCTTCTTGTGCCTCACTCGCTCTCACGCGCTCACGTTCAACATCCTGATCAGAAACCCACGCCATTCAGAACAAACTCTGCATATTGAGTCGACGTGTGCAGCAGCTCCTAATTCAGTTTGAAAAGGTGTCCGAGTGAGAGGTCATGTCATTAAAAATTCAAAGCTGGAAGACTGAAGGCTCACAGGACAGAGGTGATGGAGTCAGGTTGACACCCTGAAGGGGAAACAATTGAGGCCCTTAAGTAAGGTTGAAGGGCTGACTTAACCTTGGATGACTGATTTTCTGATTTAAAAATGTGGCTGTAGAATCAACAATGCATGAAAACACACCAACTGTGAGTGTGTGTGAGGTGGGTGTGCAGCACTGGCAGCTCCAGCAGTCATTGCACTGGATCCATAAAGTGTCACTGGTTTTGGTCCAAGAATCTTCATTCAAGTGATTCCAATGAGTTCATCTGTCCTTCATTGAGTCCTTCTGTTGGTCAAGGCCATGCTCTTCCCTTCCTCCTCCTCCTCCTTGTCGTCCTTACCTGACATCATGGAAGTAGAGGTTGGCACATAGACACAGCAGTACGATGGACACCAGCATGTAGTAGATCAGATTCCTAAATTTAGGTTCCAGGTCTCCCTGCCGGTACCAGAATATCTGCAGGGGTTGAGAAACATGGGTGAAGGATGGCAAAAAAAGAAGTAATTGTTTGGGTTTTAAAAATAATTAGTAATATAACATAATAATACATCATTTATAATAGCAATTAATTTAATATTGCTGCTTTAACTCTCATCATCTCATCAAGCAGACAGTGTGTCTTTGTGACTGGGTGTTTTCAACCCTCAGATTTGTGTCTCTAAAGTACACGAACAGTGCGTCTGGTGATAAAGGAAAGACAGTGTGTAACTTTGTTACCAGCACTATGGTGGAGCCACAGGCTAACAGGATACATGCGGCAAAGAAGATATTCAGAGGTTGTGGAGGCAGCGAAGGGAACACAAACGAGCTGATGACAGTCACCTGGAGGTGGAAACAAAATAAAACTCATGAAAAAAACAAAAAAAAAAGTCTACTGCAACCATGAGAATAGAGTCAGAGAATCACAATAACGGAACCAATCATCTGGAATTCAGTGCAAGTATGTACCAACAAGAATCCAGAAATTCATCCATTATTAACGGTGCTATAGAAAGTGAACAATGCAGCTTTTTTCCTCTTTAAATTGAAGACTAAACTGTGGGATTAACAGCAGTAGTATGTAGTAGTATCACCCTGGTTGAATACACCCTGGTACAATTGGACTGTGGGACCTCAACCTTGATACATTCTGACTGTTTGCTGCGGTCACATGATGAGTGTTGACTTAAAACGACCTGATTTTGTTCAGCCTCAACAACATTGATCAATTTTTATATCTGATGTTCTGAAATATGGATTATTATATTAAACTTACGCCTATTTGAGACAGAAAATACAGATGATAGCTCCAAAAGTAGAATTACACCATATTACAAATCAAATATCTAAAGTATGGGGGGGTTGTGTCATACAGGAAAGAAACTGTTTCGTAGTGAAGATTGTTTTTGTTAATCATTACTGAGGTTAACACAGTTCAGAGCCCGCTCTCTCTGTCAGACAGGAGGAAAATCCCATCAGATGAGCAGGGGCCGCATGAAAGCATCATTTCATCTGGACGTTAGGCACACTTCGAAACACTAATCCTCCTCCGACGATGACGACGAGGAGAAACATGTAGAGGCACGTGCTGCTCAGAGGTGCGCGCTGCAGAAGGAGTCCGTACTTACTAAAACAACCACGGATGTAAATCCTCCCACCGCCATGTTTATGATTCGATCCTGCCAGGAAGACAGTTGAAGAGTCATTGCCATGGTTACACACCCCCAGTTCCATTCCAAATGTTTCCTTTCACTCAGCAAACGTTGAGCAGAACAAAAAGGGTCCGGGCCCTCCTCCTACCCGCGCCGAGGTCTCCCCAAACAGAGGCCTGTTGTCCAGGCCGCTGGTGCCGTAGGTCCTGGTGGTGAAGTCGTCCATGGCTGGATTCAGCCGACGCGCGCTGGCCTCCCCGACCGCTGGCCTCTCAGCTCCTCCTCCTGGAAACGGCGGACCCGCGCTGCATGCTCGCTCGCCTCGTATGAAGCATCAACGGCCTGACGCCAACATTACGACTCAAGTTTCTGCCAGCTGGGTCTGGGCCTGTGGTGAAGAAAAGAGGATATAAGACAAGTTAAAGAGGAACTTTATACAAATATCCTGAACATCAGGCAACGTCTGGTTTTGATTGTAAAAATATAAAATAAACACAAAGGAATTTATCCAATCACAGCTATAACATCTATATGACACATAATAATTAAACTGTACAAGTGGGGAAAAGGTATTTTGATAGTTTTGATTGGATGTTTAATGGTCCCAACCATATATCTTATTTAACATTCCGTCTCTTTTTGTCTTAATTATATTTGCTCTCAAAAGTTTATAAGCTCATAAAAGCATAAATGCTGTAATTCAATTTGGATTTATTACAATGGAAATGTGTTCTGGTTTTGTGGGGAAGTCAACAAATAATGATGATAACATCTTTTGTTCCATTTCACTTCTTCTTTTTCAGCTGTTTTCAAAGTCACAAGTCAGTTCCATCTCACAGAAACAGACGCTTGATGAAACCTGGTCTAATCTCATACATTCAGATGCCCTTTAACAATCTATTTTTTCTGGTTAGAAACAGGCACAGACTCTTTTTTTTTTTCCACGAGAGGAGCAGCTGTGGTAGTGTCCTCCTTTCTGGGTCAGATGGTGGCGGTAAACGGAATCAAAACCCGGCAGAGCTTTCTCAGCAGAAACCCACACTTGTGAAAACAACAGCGTCGTTATAAAAGAGAATAAACTGCCCTGAAACTACATTCTTGGTCAACCTTGTGATTCAGCAGACTCTTTTTTAGAAAAAAAAAGACCCTACAGCTTAATTGAACTAAGAACAAAGATATTTGGTGACGGAGGAAGCAACAGCTTTGGAAATAAAAAAAAAATAAAGACAAAGATTTGATGAGTCAATTCAAAAGTAACCCACCAAGCAATGGCTGTTGTCTGCAGGCAGGGAATTATTTAGTCTTTAGACTTTCATTGTGCATCATAACCCACCGCCACTAAAGTAAACAGAAGCGTCTACGTGTCATTAACGAATATCAGCCTGGAGGAAAACAACATTATCGATTATTGATAGAAAATAAAAGATCGATCGTCCACTCAGCCTGTTTACATGAAGGTTAAATAAACACGACCAACTGTTAACTTCAACGTGAGCTTGCCTGACGTAGAGACACACTTAAAACTTTGGCATTTAACGTCACAAGAGGTAAATAAACAAACAAACAAGTAAATAAACTACTAACGTAGCCGATCCCTTTAAAATTCACCAAAACAGCTTGTTAGCCGATGCTAACCGTCACCAACCATATGCCGCAGTAAAAGGTGGGATTAATCCACAAACACCCGCCCAACGCCACCGCCGAGGCCGAGGGGGGGTCGCGGACGAGCCCGAAGACCGTGGCTGAGTTTCGGCCGGGCCGAGGTTCGGAGGTTCGGGAGGACGAGTCCGGGACAGGTCGACGCGCTAGCGGGGCTAGGCTAACCCCGCGTACACCCGCCCCCCTCCCGGCCGCAAAATCAACAACATCGACCGGCACCAACCCCCCGAACCGCCCCCCCCAGCTCCCCCAGCACCCCCGCTTGCCTCAGGGGCTCCGCGTCCGCTCCGCCGGAGGCATGGCCCCAGAAAAGCGGCTCCGCCGGGCGGAAGAATTAGCCCCGGCTCCGCGATTTAAAGGGGAGGCTCGATTAAAAGTGAGCCGACAGCCGGCGCGCGTGAACCGGCGCCCGCGCGCCCCGAAGTTCCTCGAAACACAACAATTCACGAATCTGAAGTCTTTATAACGCGCTTTTACACTCGTAAAGTCATCTTATTCCACTTAAAAAAAACATACGATTTTGAAAGTCTGTAGATTTAATGAACTTCTAAATGAATGGAGGATGAATGAAGACTATAAAGGTTGCAGATTCTGTTTTAGAATCAAAATTATTCCGATACATTTATGTCCTCCCGCATCATCTCCATAATAAACTACATAAATAAACGAATAGACGACAACCTTGAGTTACTCACTTGTTCTGCTGCTGCAGGACTGTCTGAGGTGCGACACCAGGCTGTGCAGCACCACGAGAAACGACTTTATTTCTCATTACGAGCTAATAACCAGTAAATATTCAATTCCCCACGCTGCCCGGTGGAGCCACACACTCTTTATCGGGGGGGGGACGGGGGGGGGGGGACAAGAGGGAGCCGGTGGAATAATCTCACCCCTCATGTTACCATCACATGAGGAGAGTGTGACAGACTCCAGGGATTAAGTCCAGGAACTAAAGCTTTTCAGTTGCAACTTAAACAGTCGTGAATGTCGAATTGTATAGGATTAAACCTCTTATTTCATATAATAACTCACTGATAAAACATTATTATGATTATGTTATTGACCAAATACACCTGATTAAAACCCAATTTGATTCATGTTTTTAATCTGTGGGGGAAAAAAATCTGAGATCTAAAAGGCTGATAATTGCACATTAGATATCTAGACACAAATACACAACATGACAACACACGCACACACACACCGACACACTAATAAATAAAACACAATCCAGCTGGAATAATTCCTGTTTCTATAAACTTTTCGTGGAACAAAAGAATGTTTTGCACTGTTTCTGACCTAAGATGAGTAAAAGAAATATAGGATAAACAGGGTTCATCTCAGAGAGACAAAAATACACCTGGATTTAATTTAAAAAATGAAAAGGTTTATAAAGTTAGTGTTGTGAGTGGAGCAGTTCTATATTCGGCCGGTGGGCGGCGGTGACGAGCAACAATCGCGTGTAAAAAACAGACGAAGAAGAAACCCCGCACAAATAAACATCAGCATCAATGGGGACCCTCTCCTCCAGATGTCACGTTTATTAGATTCGAGGTAACCTCTGGAAAAAAACCCCTCAAGATGAGTTCATTTGCGGGTCGAATGAAGGAATATCCCACCGTGTCTTTGGACCGCTTCGACAGGGAGAACTTACACGCGCGGGCTTACTTCCTCTCCCACTGTCACAAAGGTCAGCGGCGACAATCACCACATTTATCTCATTTGTCTGTCGGATCTGCGCATTTACCTCCACCGCAGTCTTGCAAAACGGGCGCACGGCAGCATTTAAACTCTTTTTAATCTTCAGACCACATGAAAGGGATGAAAGGGCCATTCCTGAGGAGGAAGCTGCGCGTCAGGTGATGAATATTTGAATGTAAAGGAAATGCATCCAAGCTGTAGGCTACTTATTCACATGCTGTTTTTGGGACAACTGATGGCGTTCTAATGTGTTTGTTCTTGGTTTCAGTCGTACTGTCAGGCTGTACTGCTCTTTCGTGTCCAAAGAACTGCTGCTCAACAACCCCAAGTATGAATTCTGGGAGCCGTACATCGTAAGTCCCCTCCGCTCAGGAGGAACTCGGTGGTCCCGACAACACTCGTGGTCCAAGCGGGTTCTCGGTCGGTCACACCCACGCTCATCTGTCCTAGGTCCCGCTGGAGGTGGAGAGTCCAACGCAGATTTCTCTGGTTGAAGAGACAACTGGAGAGGTAAAAGAGGAGAAAGACTCTTTGTTTTTGCATTCGGTTTACACACCCCAGGACTTGGAGTTGCGTTATTACCAGAGATACACAAGTCCACCATCTCTACATTTTACTTTGTTGGTTCGTTCTAAGCGTGTTTTAATCTGATTTTGACAGAAAGAAGAGGTGGTGGTCACGCTGCTCTCTGCAGGACACTGTCCCGGCTCTGTCATGCAAGTTTCACCACTTCAGCTTCCCTCATCGATCGATACATTTGTTTTAATGCTCAGCACATTGTTTCCATCTCTCTTATTTTTAGCATGCATACATATCTATATTGTACATTTGTTGTTTGTTATGGTAGGTTCCTGTTTGAGGGTCCCCAGGGAATTGTGTTGTACACAGGAGACTTCAGGTTCTCCACAGGAGACATCTCCAGGATGGAACATCTGCACTCTGGCAGCAGGTTGGTCCTAATGAACATCTGTAACAGCAGGAACTAAGAGCAACTGACAGTGGAGGAAATATGTAGGGTTTTACCAGTCGTTTCCACGTTCAGTTGATATAGGAGGATGTATATGACAGAGATAGGGCATCTGATGGGAGATAAAACCAGCAGCTGCTGTTGTGGTTTGTGTGGCTGATGCTTGGTGTGTGTGCGTGTGTGTGTGTGTGCGTGTGTGTGTGTTTTCAGAGTCAAGGATATTCAGAGTATTTACCTGGATTCAACTTTCTATGACCCCAGGTTTTATCGAATCCCTACTCGGGTAAGTTTTTGGGTGCAACCAAAGTGGAAAGAAAGAAACACCTGAAACACAGAATTAATCTGTGTGTGTGTGTGTGTGTGTGTGTGTGTGTGTGTGTGTGTGTGTGTGTGTGTGTGTGTGTGTGTGTGTGAGAACAGGAGGCCTGTCTGAATGGGATCATGGAGCTTGTTGGAAACTGGATCAGCAAGAGTCGTTATCATGTCGTGTGGCTTAACTGTAAAGCGGCGTATGGATATGAATACCTGTTTACGCACCTGGGCGAGGACTTCAACACACAGGTACCACACACACACACACACACACACACACACACAGCCTAGATTTTTGACATACAACTGATCCTCAACACATTGCCCTCATCCCTCTCTTCTGTCTGTGTGTTCAGATCCACGTCAACAGTCTGACGATGTTTAACAAGATGCCCGATATCCTGAGCTACCTGACGACCGACCGCAGTACACAGATCCACGCCTGCCGACACCCTAAGGTGGACCTGTTGCTCTTCAAGTGACAGAATTTAGTATTTAAATTCATAGTTTACTATACTACTATAGTACTATTCATAGTTTTGGTCTTTCTTTTTAAGGCCAGTCCGAGCAGAGAGTCTGTGTTTGTGAATTAAACCGATGTTGTTCCCTCGTCTTTCGGACGTGCGTTTAGGGGGACGACTTCATCAGAAACAACCGGCTGCCGTGCGGCTGCACCTCTGCCGACGGGACTCCGCTTCAGATCATCAGCATCAAGCCATCCACCATGTGGTTCGGAGAGAGGACAAAGAAAACCAATGTGATCATAAAGTCAGAGAAGCCTCAGACCCTCTGTTTTTAGACAGTCCTGGTGCATGGCGTTAGGTTTGATCTGTGGGACGCTTCTGTTCCAGAACTGGATCCAGTTCCTTCAGAGCCTGCTTTAGTTTCCACTCCTCTTACTCTGAGGTACCTACACATTAAACCAGTCCAGTTCAGACGGTTGTTACAAACGTCGTATAGAATTGCTGCTTTCTCTGAACCTCACTTTCCTCTTCTGATCCCAGCTGAAAGATTTCCTCTCCTACCTCCAACCAGTCAACATCTATCCCAACGTTATCCCTGTTGGTCAGACTCTGGCCGAGGTCACGCAGGCGTGAGTAATATCAAAATGTTCATCCTCCCACAAAACGCATTATCAATCTATAGAATGATTAAATAAATATAAACTCAAGTGTTTTAGTTACACATGAGCCTTTATGAGCAGATAAAATTCACCACATTTGAAACTTAAGGGTGGTGAGGTAGCTCAGAAGGAAAGGCTTGAGGGTTTGAATCGCTGCGTTTGTGTTTGAACAGGTTGAAGCCGATGTGCAGGAAGCAGTGTGAAGTGTATCGATACAAACCCCTGGGGGTGCTGAAGCGCAGCATGGTGACGCAACCCACATGCGGTGAGGCGAGCGCGCACATTACCACAACAGGTGTCCTGCGCTGTAACACGACCAGGGTGCTCGTTTACAGGTCACCGTATGGAGTGACAGACGAAGCGTGTCTTTGAAATCTTAGTCTGGCGGAAAACATTGAACACTTTTGTCAGACAAAAACAATTATATCGTTAATGTCGTTTATGATCCCAACCAGAAGGGGGCGCCATACCCACGTCCAGTTAATTAATAACGTATTCAAATTTGATCCTCTTATTCAGGATTTAGTTTACACGAGTTGATAAGTGCATTTTAATGGTAAATTAGTTGTTTTAGATGAACAACCTTCAGCATTTCCAACTGTTTCAGGTTCAGACAGCGACGACGAGCTGTTCGACACGCTGGACCTCGCTCCGATGCGAAAGAAGACGGGTTTGATCCCAGACACCGAAAAAGGTGAAACGAGCTTTTCCCGCTCTTTTTCGTCATCGCTGGCGCTGTTATTGTCCGACGAGCTGATCATCTGCCTCCTCTGTTTGTCAGCTGGAGGAAATGTTCCGCCCCGTCCCCTGGAAGCAGCGCCCCCTGCGCCTGTGAAGGACTCGCCACCGACACTCACAGACCCACAGCCTCACAGCTGCAACTTCGTGGACTGCACTGAGTCCAACGACGACAGCGATGACGATGACGATGAAGAAGAGGAGGAGGAGGAGGGAAAGGGGGGCGCGATGGAGGACAGCGACAGGAGTAAAGAAGCTAAAAATGATGAGTTGAAAGCAAACTGTTCTTCGGACCCCCCAAAATGGGAGGATTTCTTCAGCACAGAGACGCTTGGAGACAGTCAGAACAGCCTCACCAGCCGCTCCTGCTCTGTCCCGAGCCCCTCCCCCTCCAGGGTGACCGGGTCACAAACTCCTGAACTGTTCAGTGACGGAGAAGAGGAGGAGGAATCCCCCGTGACTGATGAAGACCTCAGCCTGTCCAACCATTCCTCTCAGAACCAGTCCGAGTTGGCCAACACCCTGGTTCTGCGACGCGAGAGCGCCCGATCGGCGCAAGGAAGCTGCAGGAGTTCTGCCCCAATTCAGAACGACAGCAACATTCCAGCAGAGCTTGAGGCCCAGTCGGAGTCTCAGGCATCGTCAGACTTCGACATTCCCTCCACGCCCGAGTCCAAAAAGCCCCGACCCGACGAGCTGCTGCCGCTGTACAGGAGGCTGGCAGCCGGGGACGAAGCGCTCCTCAGAACGACGAGCTCACGGCGAGATCCAGAAGATGAAATGAAAGGTCGTGGCGCGCTCTGACTGGGAGCGGTTGCTCCAGATACAAAAACATTCCCTTAGATCAACATTCGTGGAACGTCTGCCATCTGTTGGGCCAATCTGTGCATCTAGACCGACGTGTTTGACGAACATCCATCAGGACCTGAAGCCTCTGAGGCGCCAGATGTGACTTTGAGTGTGTCTGTTCCACGTGCTACCTCACCTCGGCGCGGCAGGATTAAAGCGGAAAAACGATCCCTTCCCTATCTCCCGTTTGATGTTTTTAATCCAACGACACAATTGCGACTGCGCTGATGTCGATTTCACGTCTGTTTAGATTTTTTTTAATTCATATTTTTGGCCTCAGTCTTCCTCTAATGTAACTTTACACTCTCAGCTGGGCCCAAATGGATAAATAAAAGCAACGGCTTTTGATTCCAGTGGTGTGTCTGAGGTTGTTTTCAATTCTTTAATCGGCCGGCACAGTAGAGATGTTTGCTGGTGACCCTGAGCACAGCTCAAGCGTGTCTCTACGCTCCTGTCGGCTCCTCCAGCCCTCCGCCGGAGCACCGCTGCCTAAAGCAGCCGAGCTCCCCCAGGCCGAGTCCTGTGGGATCGTCAAGGGCCGTCCAGTGGGTTCTGCCGTGAGACCCGGGGACCTCCTGACGCCCACAACGAGGAGCCGAAGAACACGTGGAGGGGTTCTTCTTCCCCTACGCGTCCTTTACAAGCGTCAATCCTTCGCGCAGCGTCACATGTTAATAGCGCCCCTAGTGGCAAGAAAAGGCAAATATTTACACTTGCAGAATCGTTCGTCTAAATTTGCTGATAATTAAACTTTTTAGCTGCAGGTTGCACGATACTTCAGTCTGCATGCTGAATAAACACATGAGCTTTAAAGTGCAACAGTTTTCAGCTCCACTTTATATATCTCACTACTGCATTCCTGCTGAACGTACGATGTAAACTAAGATGTAAACTAAGATGTAAACTAAGATCTTTCTGACATTTCTCCATAATTATAGCATTTCCATCAGCTTCATCTACACTGTTGTTTTTGTTTAGTTTTTGAAAAAGTTAATAAATCAGATAACTGTCCTATTCAAGAATAAATCAGTAAATCACTCTATAAATATATATAAAATATATAATTATATAACTTATACAATTATAAAAATATATTATAAAAACAAGTGAGAATCTTGTATTTCACTCAAATGTGGTGAGTCCAGTGGGTGTCTGAAGACATTTCAGCTATATTGTGGAAATGATCACAATGTGGATAATGAAATGGCAGAGGAAAATAGGAGTCCTCTCTCTATCACTCTCTCTGTCTCTCACACACACACACACACATACACACACACACACACACACACACACACACACACACACACACACACACACACACACACAAACGTGCACAGACCTGGATCTTCGTTAATTTAAAATCCCCCTTTCGCCCACAGCGGCCTCCTGAGGGACAGCAAGTCGCTGTCAGTCTCTGTGGAGGAGAGTTTCATTAATCACCAAGAGAGAGAAAATACTGATTTAAACGTGCCTGTTCAAGTATAGAATCACAATCTAGTAGAGAATATAGAACTAGATTTATTAGACATGCACAGCACACACTTGCAAACACACAGTGATGATCAGTATTTTTTATATTTCTTTTCTCTCTCATGCTCTAATAACCCTGGAGATTCAACAGGAAATTGAAGCTGTGTGTGTTTGTGTGTGTGTGTGTGTGTTTGTGTGTGTGTGTGTTTGTGTGTGTGTGTGTGGTAATCAGAAGCTAATTTGGGTCTTTCACTCTCACGCAAACGTTTTCTCTCAACCCATCATGCTTTTAGGGTTAATGTGTGAATTGAACATTCAGGTTGAAATGAATGTTTTCAAATACGTATTCTAATTTTGTTAAATATTCCATCACACGACTCATTAGTTTTCATGACGACAATGTAGTCGAAGGTTGGGGTGTGTGTATTTTGCATGCTGAGTTACCTCTTAGTGCTCCAATCTGTACTTGAGGAATGTTGCTCATGTCTGTTGGAAAACCCACGTACACACCACCGTAGTTCCTGAATGAAGAGGTGGATGTTGAAGGGGTCCATATCAGCAGATATACGGGGAACGTGTCCGTAAACATCACTCCTATCTGCTCTGAAGATCTTAATTGAATCACTCACTTCCATTTGTCGTCTTCTGGTCCCAAGTCCTCTGATCTGTCACACACACATATACATACACACAGACACACACATGAAAGCCTCATTGAAGTCAGCTGTTTACCATTACCAGGACGCAGCAGGTCACACAGACACAGATGTGACTGTAACCCCAGAACGTATGGAATCGGTGTCAGGCTTAAAACAACTTACACCTTTGATGAGGCTTCAGGCCGACCTGAGGTCAGAAACAGAGATAAATAAACCAATTAGCTTCACAGTCAGACACATGTCCAACCAGCCTGTGGACGCTTAAAGCAGCGCTCTGATTGGCTGTTAACTCAAAGCACATGCCCTTTGTTTACAGAACTGGCCTCAAGACGGACATCAGCTATTGTATTCCCAACATGTTTCCCCTCATTCCTTTGCGACGATAAACTGAGCTAAACTCACTTTAAAGATGGAAAAACGGTTGTGTGTGCGTTTCCTGAGAAGCCATAATAGCTTGATTTTCCTTTGCAACCGAACTCACTGAATTCCTGCTCTGACCGCAAGATCCCTGCAAAAGATGATCCTTCTGGAGCCGAACTTGAGCCGCTACGGTGACAAACCGAGCATCACAACCAGGTTTAAAAAAAACACCCTTCCTGCTCCACAGATAAACTCGGCCGTTACGTCTTTAACATCATATAAATAACCTCCAACACACAAGTGAAAGTGACATTTTCAGGACTTTTTTGGTCAAGATAAAGGCAAACAAGCATCTTTTCACTGGAAACTTGAAAAGCTCTTAAAAGGAAGGGCTTGTGTTGTGTGCAGATGTCAGTCTCCCATGCGGAGCTTTAGAGAAACAACTATTCACATCTCACCTGCGGTGCTGCTGCTGCTTTTGCTGCTGGCTGCCGGTGAAGAATTCCCACACCCCATCTCTCGTCTGGCTCTGCAGAACCTCCGAGGAAGGACACAGAAGAACAAAGAAGCAATAAACAAAGCAGAAAAACCAAGATCATGAAAAGGAAATCAGTGCACTTTCTTCTCCCTCCGTGATGTCTGCTGTTCCTCAGAGTGCGGGGGAGGGGGGGGGGGCTCTGGTGACGCAAAAGACGAAGGGAAGGAGGAGAGAGAGGAAAAGTGTCTTCACCCCTGCTGTTGAGGGAACACACACGTGTGTGTGTGTGTGTGTGTGCGCGCGCACAGCTCGAAGGGAAGCAGATCAAAGGGAGTGACAATCAATTTAATTGCATTTTTGAAATTTGAGAAAGAGAGCTAATTGGGAGGGAGGGGAGCCGTCGGTATTCTTTCCAAGGTACAGAAAACAGCGTCCCTGGTGTTGAGGCTTCAACCTGACCCCGCCATTAAACTGATGACGCCTTTAGTTTATCGACGCTGGAATCTGGAGTCGTCTCAAGACGGTGGTGTAGCCGAATATATACCGAAGTATATCTGAAAGTAACCATTAAAGAAGTACAAACTGGAGGGTAAGTGCTGCATCACCAGGCAACTTCCTGAATCCAGTGAGAGCACCAGATCCCGCCACAGCAACAGCTACGAACAGTCAGCAATAAACATTCAGAAGATGTGGTTTGCACATAAACGCTCGGAAAGACCCGCGAGATAAAATCTATTACTTTTTTGCAGGAAATGAAAATGCTCATTTTCAATGTAAATGTTCACTGGATCCTTAGAATGATAAAATATAGATTAAGTCATAGAAAGGGTTAAAAGCGTTTTCCTTATCAAGCCCTGCAGCTTCTCGTCTGTTGTTGTTTTTTTCTATTTCTTCCATCTGCTCCATTTGTGCCGAAATTTAAATGACTCATGCCATTTCCACCCTTGTGTGCACACCTCAGTTGCACAGTTAGAAGAAATGGCTTTCGTTTAAGCGATTACTTGATTGTTCTCCTTTCAAGAAATGAAAATCACTGGTGACTGCATGCTGAGGCTAAGTCATACAACAGCCTTTCTTCCGGTCTTTGCACAATGAACAGTTATGATTGATAAAAGACTAGCCCACATTAAACTGGGCTCGAAAGAACAAATTTGAGAGCTATTCTTTTGAAAGGTAAACGTGTGACAGGTTTGACAAGAAGCACATAAAAATCAAAAGGCAAGAAGCAGAACTACTTCTTTTTTCAAGTATATTTGTCCGTTATTATTATTGTTATTATTGTTGTTATTATTGTTATTATTATTAATATTATTAGTGGTAGTAACATATATACATGTATTATATAATATAACTACACAACAACAATAAGAATATAATAAATATTATTATTGTTATAACAATAATAATACATATTTATAATAATTATAATAACAATAATACTTATTATCATCATTATTATTATACATATTTATGTTGTAGTTCTTGTTTGGAACACAGGGGGCGGTGTTGTTACATGCACGTCTGCGTTAATCACAAATTATTTAATTATTTGTATTAGGGAAATATTAAGGGGTTAAATCCTCATAGGTGAGGTTTGTTCAACTCTAAGAGACAGATGTGACACTTACCAACCGATTCATTCAGTCGATGTGTCTCGCATTGTATTTTAATAAACATATTCGGTCCGTTAAATTGGACAAACTAAAGAAAAAATATGAATAATGATGATTTCCCGGCGGATTACCGCTTTCTTTTCATTTTCAACCCCAGTCACAAAATTCACTGGAGAGTTTACACGTGACTTCAAACAGAAAAGACGTTATTTTTGCACGCAAAATCGTAGAAAAGTTACGATGGAGTCACGGCGAGCGCGTTCACGCTGCGGGGGCCTGAGCTCCTGTGGGAATCAGTCAAAGCTCCAGCCCCACTGACACCGTCTCCACGCCAGACTGCGCACTCCAGCCAGAAAAAAAAACCCCTCCCGCCCTGTCCCGGACGCTCCACAGCGCGCACTCGACGCACGGATCAACATCATCGACGCGCAGACGCGACGCCGATGCCCCGAGGTTCGGACATGTCGCCCCTGATCCGCGTCCTGACGACTTTGGGTGAGTTTTATCCGCCGTTTTCGGCTCCGAGGACGCTTTCGGATCCGCGGCTCTGCGCGTCAATCTGCCAAACCGTTAATGAGATCCAGACGCACGCGTTCACTCCCTGCGCGACGAGGGCGCTTTAACGGGGTAAAGTTGAGGTCGAGGCGGCAAAGTTTGACAGATCCTCATCCGAACTCTGCTTCTCTCCTCTAAATAAACAAGATAGATGTTGTTTACTCGACACTCGGGGTCTGTGCTCCTCTCCCCAGCCCTGTGCTGCTCCGTGCGGGCGCTGCTGCCGGAGCTGGCGAACGTGTGCACGGAGGGGAGCTGCTACCCGGCCACAGGTGACCTGCTGATCGGCAGGGCGCACAGGCTGGTCGCCTCCTCCACCTGCGGCCTCGGCCGGCCCGAGCGCTTCTGCATCGTCGGGCATCTGGAGGTGAGAGAAGGGCGTGAGCCAGCCTCTCCCGACTTTATCAAGTTTTTAAACTCCAAAGGTTAAAGCTTTCAAAACCTACCTCGGGTCTGATTATGACGCGTTTTGTTTTTTTTTAGCCACCAAAATGATACAATTTGATTTGAAACTGAGGATAACGGTCTCTTTGTGAGTCAGTTTTCCGTCCTGATTGTAAGATACAAGCAAAAAAAAATGGATTTATCTCAACCAACCAAAGTTTTACAACAGAGAAGTCTTTGTTTGTTCTTTAAAACGCCAGAATTCTGAGGAGAATTAGGGTCTGATAATAGGACACTGTTATTAGCGCCGCTGACCTTGTACTTGACACTTTTACGGCTGTAATTTATGTCTTAAGATTCCCTCTGTGTCATCCTTGGATCTCATATTATATCCATTCCTAATTATGTGTATCCTGAGAGAACGTTGTCAGAAACTGGCTGGAAAATATATACTGTTAACGTCAAGGAAGGACACAATCATCTGTTATTTGACGTTCCCACTTGAAAAATGGATCTGCTGCTCCGCTGCTTGTCGTGGGAGTTCAGGCATTCCTGCTCACAATAAAACCGCTGTTTTCTGCACAATGTCTAGTCTGGTCTGGGGGGGGGGTTAGGGAATATTCTCTCTTTATCAACCCCCCCACCTTCAGGAAAGCAGCAGCGTGAATGCCGTCCTTGTGGGAGCTTCCCGAGGATGAGTAGGAGCTCCCCCAGATGCTGGGGAGGGTGTGTGTCAGATGCTGGGGAGGGTGTGTGTGTGTGTGTGTGTGTGTGTGTGTGTGTGTGTGTGTGTGTGTGTGTGTGTGTGTGTGTGTGTGGGGTGGGAGTCCAGAGACCTTCCTCCAGACGCTGCTGAGTGGAAGCACTCAGCCCTGCTCAACATATTTGGCAGGAACACCACGAAATTGGGAAACTTGTGTTTTTGTTTTTTTCACATACTGTAATGCCATGGGATTGAAGGGTGTGTGTGTGCGTGTGTGTGTGTGTGTGAGAGAGAGAGAGAGAGAGAGAGAGAGTGCCAAAGCATCTGGGGTGCAGGCAAAACCCCTGTTGACAAGTACAGTGAAGGCTCGTTGAGGGGAGGAGCTTCCTTTGTGAACTAACGGGCGTCATCACAATAATTACATTTTTGGATCCATTAAATAATTTAATCAAGCCATTTTAGGAGTGTCAGAGGTCAATTTCCTGCCGCATAATCAATTTTATGGAAGAAGATCTTCAAGGCAGTTGTTCAGACTGAACCAACACTGTTCTTCCCCGGAGCCTGGTTGCTGTTATATGATGTTCCAGCTGAAAAGGCGGCCGTTTCTTAACTTCTAACACGTGGTTTTAACAAGAAAAGTCCCTGAAGGAGCTTCTCCTCACATGAGAGAAGAGCTTAGTTTGACAAATGCAGCTCACATGTGGAGGACAGGAGCACGAGGAAACAGACCTCCAGCTCAGAAAGCAACAATCAAAACGGTTGAGCAACGGCGGGCGCTGGCCTCCTGAGATCCTGAGATCTGTTTGATAAGAGTAAAGTCGGGTTTGTTTGGTTTTTTTAATGAAATAGGCTAAAGGTCCCTTCAACAGTCTGTGTTCTCTCCGTCAGGAGGAGAAAAAATGCTTCGTGTGCGACTCCCGGGAAAAATACGAGGAGCACAGCAACCCCGTCAGCCACAGCATCGAGAACGTGGTCACCACGTTCGCCCCCAACCGCCTCAAGACCTGGTGGCAGTCGGAGAACGGTGAGACGGGAACAAACGCGTGAAAAGGTCAATGACAGAGTCCGGGTCACTCGCCCTTTTAAAGACAGGCGGCGTCGTGTGAGCGCTCCGCCGCTGCGTTCTCGTGGGAAGGGGAGCCCCGGTAATGAGTAGACAGGAGATCACAAGGCCTCCTGCTGCAGCCAATCACGGCGGGCCAGGGGGGCGGGGCCTACAGGTGTGCAGAGAAGAACAGGTGTGCGCAGGAGCAGAGTGATGTGTCATCACTGGAACACACTCAGGTCGTTAAAGCTGGGGGTTGGGGGGTATGCAATCAGACGTGTGTGTTGAGCCATGTTGTCCTGCAGACAAGCCCCGCCCACTCCCCCCCCACACACACACATTCTGCACAGACACATTGGATGCGCTGTTCCCTGCGAGCGGTGGGAAACTGTCGGAGGTGTGAGTCATGGAGGAAGCAGCAGCCAGCAGGGCAGATGGCCCCCGAAACAGCAGGAAGCTGCAGACGGACAATGGCGTTCTGTGGGATTTCCTAATTCCCCCTGTGGTGCTGCTCCAGTTCCAGTTTGGCTCTGGAAGCCCAGTTACGGTCTTCAGGGCGGATAACCACATTAGATATTTGCTCTAGTGTCAGATTATAACCATCAAAAATATTCAAAACACTCAGATTTCAATTCCCTCCAAGTCTGCCTTTCCTTCCTGACTCGTGGGACGAACTGAGCTGGATCTCTGCTGCATTAGTGATTTTCTGTGCAGCACAGCCTGAGAAAATGTGTAAATATTTAAGAGTGTCTGCATCAATTACTTTTATTTAATGCAGAATAGAGAAGATTGAATTGTTCTTTCCTGCTTTTTTTCCTTATCTCACAGGTGTGGAGAACGTGACCATCAGGTTGGACCTGGAAGCCGAGTTTCATTTCACACATCTTATCATGACCTTCAAGGTGCCT